>CAIGQQ010004210.1:3933553-3969804 GCA_903798035.1 Danio albolineatus
ACTAACCCAGCTGAGGCTCGAACCAGCGACTCTCTTTCTGTGAGGAGGCGTCGCCCCCAGTTCATAATATTGTAGTGATATCACTGTAAACTCAGTAACTACTAAGGTATGTCTTTAAAAACTGAAGGAGTACTGCTGACAATACTCACTTTTCTATCTGAATAAACATAAACAAAGTACACTGATCACACACTTACCAAACGTAGAGACCGGACAATCAACACCAACCGGAACCGCTTCTTTTTTTAACAGAAGACGAGCGGCAAATACGGATGACACCATTCTCTCGAGTAAAAAAATAATCAACTGTAATCAGCAATGAGCCAGCCAAAAACTACTCTACATTTTCCTTAGGCTGAACTCTGAACACATACAGCACTTTAAAGTTAGTAAAGTAGCAAACGGTCCATTAAAATTCAATGGCTGTGCTTCTCTTTAAAAACATCAGAGTAAGTATCCCTGGACTTCAGCGTGCTGACAGAATGGCACTGCTGGTGCATGCTGAGAGAAACAGAGGTGCTGAACGGTCCTATAGGGGACTTCACATCCATCTTCCAACCTGCCAACAAACATCTTTCTGTCTCCACTGCGTCAATCGCCAGCCAGGAGGACTTTCTGCAGCACATGCCTAAACAACATGTGATCCTCATTTAAATACTTTCCAGGGTGACGGTCGCCTGGAGCACTTCCCACTAGAGAGGGCTCGGTGTGTGGGCCGTTCTCTATTGATTTGGGCAGTTAAAAAACTCCTGGCTTGATGGAAATGTCTAAGCCATGCTAATAAAGTGGCTCTGTGTCATTAATTCAGAGGGACACGTTGGCTCCACACCTTCCATAACATCACTAAAGAGAAGAAAACGGCAATATTTCAGACACAAAAGCAATTTACTTCTGGAAAATCTCTTCAATTATGCATTCGCTCCCAAGTGAATCAGTCGTTGAAACTGCCAAAAGAAGCTGTTTGAGAATAATACGATAAAAACAGACTAACCTTTACCAGAGTTGCTGGTCTGGCAGACGTTTTTTACACTTATTATGCTGTGACAGCTTGATTATTGTTGAAAAAGGAGGGAGCTTTTGAGCCACGTTCACTGAAGAACCATCACACAGATGCTTTAAGTTTTTCCTCCAAAAGGGACATAAGGCACAAACTTAGCAGACTATGAGGTAAAGCAGACCAACATTCAAAGCAATAAATTTGTAGACTTGGCTCTCACATGAATGGCACACAACAAAAACCTGATGCTGACGCCGTTTGTGTGGAACCGCCAGGAAACAGCAGTCAAAAGCCTGAATAGAATCTGTGAAGGCCCAAACCAGTTCCTGATTTAAATGAACTGTTAACCACATGGATTTTTTTACAGTATTCATTCATTCATTCATTCATTTTCTTTTTGGCTTAATCCCTTTATTAATCTGGGGTCACCACAGCGGAATGAACCGCCAACTTATCCAGCATTTGTTTTACGCAGCGGATGCCCTTCCAGCTGCAACCCATCTCTGGGAAACATCCAGTCACCCTCATACACTACGGACAATTTAGCATACCCAATTCACCTATACCACATATCTTTGGACTTGTGGGGGAAACCGGAGCACCCGGAGGAAACCCAAGCAACCAAGGGGAGAACATGCAAACTCCACACAGAATTGCCAACTGACCGAGCCGAGGCTGAAAACCAACGACCTTCTTGCTGTGAGGCGAACGTGCTCGTGCTACTCACTACGCCACCGTGGCGCCCATTTTTTTTTTTTTTTTATTATAACTGAATTAAGATTTAAATACAAATAATACTAAAATATAATTTTTACACATAGTCGTTCTACAAATACTGCTCCACCCATTCTCAAAATTGAGTGATCACAGATTGAAAGAGTAATAGCTTACAAATACTTATGAATATGTTGTGATGAGATTTTGGCATTTGATGTTCATATCGATTGCAAGGTGAAAAAATCTTAAACCAAGATTGAGTGTTTTAAAAAATAATAATAGTTTGGAGTGAGAAAGTAAATCATTTAGTTTAAGTTTTACTTATGAATGATTCCAAAATGGTGCCACGGTGGCATAGTGGGTAGCACGTTCGCCTCACAGCAAGAAGGTCGCTGGTTTCAGCCTTGGCTGGGTCAGTTGTCATTTCTGTGTTACGTGTGCATGTTCTCCCCGTGGCAAGGGCGGATCTAGGGGTGGGGCCACAGGGGCACCAGCCCCCTTTGAAAACAGTATGGCCCCTACTGTGCCCCTCTCCTCTAAGTCATTGCTGATTCATATCAAAGCTCGGACATAGAGATGTGCTTTAACTCATGTTAAATGCCGGTGATACCTGTTTCTTAAGCTTTTTCTCATGTATGACGAGTGTTTTCATCCCTGCAGATCAACTGGTTTGTTCCGAAACAGAGTAAAAGTGTTACAGTGTTGCTTGCCGTACGGTTCGTTTTTAAAGCGGAACGTATAGAATGGAACAAAACGTGCCATTTGTTGACCAGAGTTACAAGGTTTATTTTCTGCGAGTCTGCTCATAGCTGTCATATATATGTGTTATTTTAAATGTCCATTTTGAGCTGTTGTTGTCAAAGTTTGGGTAAAGGGAAAAGGCGAGGACCCAGACCCCACGCGCCCGTATCAAGCGGTAACACACGCAGTCCAAGCGTGCCCACAATTGACACTCATGCACAATGACAACACACAGGACTAGACAAAGCTAGTGTCTGGACTCTGCCACCAAAACAAGAATTAACAAGACTGAAGTGGCAGAACCCTGACAGGTAAATGTGCGCTTCATTGCAAAATCGATAGTGAAAGCAAAGAGGACTTTCGGTGTAAAATTACTGTGCTTTTTTATTACTATAAGAAGGTTACTGAACAATTGTAAGGGCAAATCTGTCAAAATAACGAACATCATTTACCGAACATGACCTGATATCTGATATCTATGACAAACATCCTGGCTATAAAAATCAGCTTTTTTCATTCATGACATTTACCACAATAATATCTGTGCATCAGTTTAGGACTTAACACACTTGAACATGTTCTACACGGTCAGAGATTAATACAGAGTTAAAGTTATTTCAGTTTGGTGAACTAATATCAACCCTATACCCTATCTAGTTTATACAAAAAGAAAACCTTTATTCATAAACAAAGTGAACTGACGATTTTTTTTATTGAATCGATAGTTCACCTAAAATGAAAAATGCCTTTCTACTGTTGAATACAAAAGAAGATTCTTTGAAAAATGCTGAAAACCTGTAACCATTGACTTAGTATGGAAAACAAATACTATAAAAGGTCAATGGTTACAGGTTTCCAGCTTGCTTTAAAATGTTTTATTTTGTGTTCAACAGAAGAAAGAAAGTCAAACATGTTTGGACCAATTGAAGGCTGAGAGAGTAAATTTGGACAATTTTCAGTTTTGGGTAAATTATGCCTTTTAACACTATAATAATTTCTCCCCCTTTTTCTGAAATTCAAAGTCTGCCACAGGTTTGCTCAGAAGAGTCTGTGCATCCAGAACCAACAACATATGACAGATTTCTGCATTGACACCACTGTCTGTCCTTTGCTTTCACTGCCCAGGCACACTACAAAAAATAGAAACGTACCAAAATGCACCAGCTATAACATTGTAAACTTTTTAGCATGTGGGATTGAAGATAGCTTGAGTGCTTAGTGTGACAGTCTTGCCTGGGCTGTCTATTTGCTCCGTTACATTAGCATAAAACTAAACTAATGAAACAGCTTCTTTAGATTATACAAGTATTTTTTTTCATCTAATGAATGCTAGGGGGAAATCTTTGTTTGTTGTGAGAATCAGTTTCTTAAAAAATAAAATAAAAAATAATGATAAAACCTACAATCTTGCCCAAAGACAATGCAACTTCTCCTGTACACTTAAAGGGATCTTTAAGAGTGTATGATATAGATGAACATGTTGTCTCTGGCTGCTAAAATGGGCAGTCTTAACTAACCTCATGTAAACCCTCCTCTGTAAACTGTGGCAAAATGAAAAGAAAATGAATGAATGAATGAATGATTTCAAAATATATGTCTATTCCTCTGTGATTGCATAGAATTACCTATTTCATTAGATATTCATCTGGAATTGAATTAAAAGTGCTGGGAGTTCATTCTGAACATGGGAAATTCGCTTTTTCTTATTATGCTCCTTGGCTGTGGAAAAGTTTGATAAATAGACAATTAGAAGTAATGCCTTCTTTGACCAATTTTAAGCATTTATTGTAGCGTGTATTGAATGAACCTTATTGTTTTAATTAAGAGGCTGATGTACAATATATGTGTTTTAAATATACAATATTTATTTTTTGTTTTACAGTATATGTAATGTTATATTAAAAATAGGCTAAATATGAAATGTTTCTGTATGGTCATCTTGGCCAGGACTCCCTGGAAGATGAGATTTCTGTTAATTGCAATGGGACCTAATGATAAGTACATTAATATATCATTATTAGTACATTAAATAACAGATATACAGCCGATCCCAAACCCATCTGAAAGTAGTTCATATAATAAAATAATATTATGCATGCAACGTAACTTTGTAACTTTAAGCTACTCTTCTAGTCTCAGAAAGTTGACCTGCAATGTTGTCATCACAGTTCCAGTCTCTCTCAATTACCTCTTTTTCCTCCAGCGATGGGCGTACCCACCAGTGCAGTGTTGCTGTTTGAGGTAGAATTGCTACAACTGCAAAAAGGTGTTCCTGAGGGCTTTTTGTTCATCTGGCTACATGATAGTCCTGAGCCGTTGTTTCCTGCCATGGATATGAACCAAGACCACAAAGTTTCACTGGAGGAGGTATGTTCTCTGCTTTTTCATTATTATTGTCAATTAAACAATTTCTATCCAGGCATGTAGAAGAATTAATTAATTAGGAAGCAAGCACCGGTGGCGCACATGCCCCATTACAATTGCTTTGTTCATAATTATTATTACGGACTAAGCACCAACGGCAAAATGTCTCAACAGAGCCACATTCGACGAAGTAGCCCCCAAACTGTTTCACGCACACATACCACAATTGGCACACACATCAAACATGCCAATACCTACAAAAAAGTCTCGGAGTGAAATTTCAAACTCAACAGGAAGTAGATTATTTTTAACTTCCCCTGTCGAAAAAGTGTAGATTGTAGCATTTCCAGGCCTTGTACTTCCTTCCAAGGGACTTTGTCAGATCAACACCAAAATTGTATCTAAAGGCCTTGACAATGTTAAATTGCGAAGATCTATAGTTTTGTAAGACTTGAGTTCTCAAATACTTTGATGTCTTTGACAATTCATACATGAGCTGGAAGCACGGAGACAAATCGGCTCTACACCTCACCAGGTGGGAATGTGGGAATGTTCACTCCCCTCCTTTCCTTCATTTACATTTAAAGTATCTCCTGAAAACCCCCTCTGTTCATTCACCCTCTCTTCACATAACTCACACAAAATGGTCATTTCAATGTATGAATGTTCAATATCAATGCAAGTGACTTTATTTATTATGTTTGATTTCATTTGAAATGTCTCACTGCGACTGGTACAATGGTCTCATTCCCTCAGATTATAATCAAAATAATAGATATATAACTTCAGGTATGTTTTGCACCACTGCTCCACTGCACCAAGGGTGTGCCTATACCAAGGGGCTTCTATTCAAATGCCCTATAGGCAGAAACTCTTCAGATCTAACCTTTTGTTAATCAACACACACACCCCTTCTACTTCTTGGTTTGACTACTTAAGGGACAGTTGTTCAGGGCAATTCTGTAACCAGAGTAGCCCGTAGTGTGGAGCTCTTATGCTCCATACTATGTATATTTTGAATTCATGTATGCATCTTTTGATCTTGGATTTATCTTTGAGAATTTGATGTTTTGTATTGATCGTTTATAGATCGACTGAATGAATTGGCATAATACACATTTACCTGACTAATAAATTGTTATGTTTTGAATTATTCCAACTGATTTTGTGTTATTATCTCTAGTAGATTACGTTAAGTCCATAATACCACAAGCCCTTGTACAGATTAGTAGCGGACTAAAACACAATAGATGGAGCAGTGTGGCATGTTATACAATCTTCTTAGAGATCCGACTAACACATTGGCATTATTCAAGTATACCTAGACTGTATGAGGCTATCTAAGGGGATAGTTCTTCATCTCTAAAATTTGATAGCAGTAGATAGCAGATCTATGGGGACCACACAAAAAAATTTCCAATCTGAGTAAGAAGGGTTCTACCTTTTTAAAATAGTGGTTAATCGCCTCTGTTTAGTGACCAAGACTGACATGCTTGTGTTTAAGACATTGTATACTCGGCTGGTACGAGACTCAGGATGTTATAGGAATCCAAATGAACGAGAATAATAAAAAATAACGAATCAAAGCGAATATTCAATCAGAAAAGGAAACAAAATAAGCTTATCAATGTTTTATAATTGGAGTCAGATAAAACAAGGATAAACGTATTATTATTCTAAACCACCTCATACTTAAATTGGAGTCAGATATGAGTTAAATTTGAAGTAAATCAACATTGTGCACTGGAATGACAGAACAGGCAGTGAACCTTCATCCACCAGTAGACACCGCCGTTGGACTAACTGGCTGGACCTTACAGTTTTTACCAAAGGGCGTGTCTGTGGCAGAGTCACAAACTTGGATGTTTCACCACAAAAGAGGAAGTTGTTATAACTAAGGCTATCTTGAAATACACACATTTGATAAGAGTCCTGACCTGAACACGTTTATATGCAGTCATACCACAGCATGCTGGCAACAGGAAATGTTTTACACTGCAACAAACTCTTCAAAATTTAATCAGATCGAATCCATCATCCCTTAGTTTAATCCAAAGGCCTTTGTGATGTTAAGTTGTGGAGATCTAGAGCAGGGTTATTCAATTAGTTTGTCATGGGCGCCAGTTCATGAAAAGCATCCCAAACGAAGGTCCCGAGATGTATGACTTGCAATACGATTGAGGACACAACTGTATATGTTGCATTTTTGCTCCTTATACACCCAAGTTGGCTTTTTCTACATTAAATCTTAATATGTTGTATTTGAAACTACATAATATCAATGCATTAAACATTCAAATGTTCAAACGTCACAACAAAAGCAGTGCATTGTAGGCTTCGTCTACATTCAAACACATTCATATGTTTTAAACTGCATAGCAATTATCGATGCAGCAAATATAGATTTTGGTTGTACAATTATAGTCTGAAGAATAATCATGGTTTCACGGTTACCACGTCTAATCTAAATTTAAGCTTCATATTAGGTAGACCTAAGTATTTAGATTAACTGTTGTAATCATCTGCGTTCATACACTCTCAGAAATAAAGGTACAGGAGCTGTCACTGGGGCAGTACCTTTTCAAAAGATACATTTTTGTACCTGAAGGGTCTATAATGGTACCTCAAAGGTACTTTTTAAGTACATTTGGGCACTAATATGCACCTTTGAGGTACCACTCTGGACTCTTTGGGTGCAAATATTTACCTTTTGAAAAGGTACTGCCCCAGTGATAGCTCCTGTACCTTTATTTCTGAGAGTGTACATACATAATAATTTTAATAATAATTTGTCTAACATATCTTGTGTTTACATTGCACTGAAAGCCACGAGCGCGTTGCTTCGCTTGCGCGCACACATTGGCATATTCTACATTAGAAATAACAAACTGAAAGTTCACGATTGATGAGATTCCTCTCCTTAAGACATCTGCATGTCAATATTAAGTTACAGTAATAGCGCCACCTGCCAATAGAAAAAAAATTGGCATAAATCTTAGATTTTCTCAAGTTTTGTTATATTTATCAGTTTAAATTAATATTGTCCACTGTTCTCTGTCATCTTAAGGCCATTTGGCAGCAGTGAGCCCATATGCGAGGTCCCTTTCATCACTGCTCACAGCTTTAATTTAAGGTTATATTTTTGTCCGTCTGCATCCTGTCCCTTTGCATCCCCTGGTGGCAGTGTGAAAAACTACTGTTACGCTTAAAATTAATTTTGATAGTCCCTTTGTCTCGCTACGGTGGTCATTTTGAAGTAGCACATACTGGAGTATACGGCATAGTGAAGTCCTTGTGAAAGTGGTTGCTAGGGTGGCAATAATTGTGATAGAGGGAAAGCTGTTCCTCAGTTTTGCAACGTTTCATTTTAATTTAAAAAAAGGCGTTTCCCTTTAATAACTAGAAAAGTGATTTGGAAAAGTTTTTGGAATTTTGTGATTATTTTTTTTCGGTAATGTCACTGATGTACAAGTCTTTCCTCTGTAGTGGTTTATCTTATGTAATTTCTAATACGTGGGTGTATCTTTTGGTTATTATTCTGAAATGTCGGAAATACTGGCAAATTAGAAGTGCTGTTGTTTCAGTGATTAGAAGTACTAATTTCAGATGACATTTTGCAAAACATTGTTACATTTAATGGGCATGAAGTAAGAACTGGGTAACTCATTGTTTGACCTTACATAATACACTCCACAAATGAATAAAAGTACTGACAAAAGCTTTACAAAAATAAAAAAAAACAACATACAGCATGTCCAAACCTGTGGATAAGGGGAAATGTAAGAATTTAATGTAAGAAGAAATGTAAGAAGTTGATGTACCAATATTTATGCACATGACTGTATGTGAAAAACTAAAGACACCATGAGACTCAGAAATGCTGCAGAGTGAAATGAAGTGGTTGCTGTGGCAATACTGGATATGCAAAAAGGTATCTCTGCAAAAAAAAAAAAAAAAAAATTAACAACCAGAGTATTGCATAATATTATGGTAATACTTTTGAAATAAGGTTTTATTAGTTAAGGTTGACTAATATGCTTACTACCATGAATAATGAACAGTACATTTATTACAGTATCTATTCATCAATTACCGTTAGATAACAAAGTTGTCATTCTTGTTAATGGCTCAAAAGTTGTAATATATCTTCAATTGTGTGATTCCTTTGTAAAAGTAATATTAAACATATTTGAAAAAAAAAAGACCACCAACTATCACATGAATGCAAACTGCCTATACAAAGATTTGTGACTTACATGATTTACCAGCTGATTGCCAACTGGGTTTTTTTTTCTTTGCAGTTTGCAGCATTCATTATGTTACAGGTGGCTGAAGGTAGAGGCCGCATCCATCCAGGAATAGACAGTGACAAAGCCCTAAAAGAAATGTTCAGAAATCAAGATCGCAACACAGACGGCAAGATAACTGAAGATGAACTGAACATCATAGTAAATGAAGAAAAGGAAGTGGCTACACATATGGAGTTGTGAGAACAACCAGAAAATGAGATGTTTAGAAAAATGTGACTGTCATTAAAAATAATACAGGACAAGTTATATCTGATCCGTTAGAAATAAATAATGTTTTTAAAAACTTTTATGTCAAATTATATTCCTCTGAATCTACTAATAACCTATCATATATAACCCAGTTTCTAGAATCACTTGATATACCCTCTTTAGACACAGAAAACAAAGAAATTTTAGAACAGCCACTGACAATTGAGGAAATAAGACAGGCTATAACTAACATGCAATGTTCTAAGGCCCCGGGCCTGGATGGCTTCACAACCGAATTTTATAAAATTTTAGTGATCAAATCTTGCCCATGCTTTTAGATGTTTTTAATTAATCATTTGATAAGGGCTTCTTACCGCCAACATTTTACCAGGCTAATATTTCTTTAATCCACAAAGCAGAAAAAGATCCCATGGACCCCAATTCCTATAGGCCGATCAGTCTTCTTGATGTAGACCAAAAATTTTTGGCAAAGGTCTCTTGCCTTGAGAAAATGCTTCCCACAGTGATCTCCACAGACCAAACAGAATTCATTAAGAATCGTCTTTTATTTTTAATATCAGAAGACTATTTAACATTATTTATACATCGAATCATAATCCCATTCAACCCGAAATACTTATTTCTATGGATGCTGAAAAAGCCTTTGATCGGGTTGAGTGGGATTATCTTTTTGCCACCTTTGCTAAATTTGGATTTGGCTCAAACTTTATTTCATTTAATAAGTTACTATATGTCCATCCACAAGCGTCTGTGCAAACAAAGAATAACAGTTCTAGTTATTTTCCATTGGGTCGATCTATGAGACCGGGTTGTCCTCTGTCCCCCCTTCTATTCGCTTTGGCAATAGAACCTTTATCAATAGCCTTACGTGCATCTGTGGCCTACAAGGGAATAGTGAGGGCGGGAAGAGAACACAAAGTGTCACTTTATGCGGATGACCTTTTAGTATATATTTCAAACCCCCTACAATCAATACCAGCTATCATGTCAATTTTAGATAAATTTGGTTAAATCTCAGGATATAAGATTAATTTTTCCAAGAGCGTTATATATCCAATAAACCCAAAAGATCAATTAGAATCATTTTCATCTTTGCCTTTTAAAGTAGTAAATTAATTTAAATATCTAGGGATTACCATCACTAAACATCTTCACTCTTTAGAGAAAATATCTTGAAACTATACGAAAAACACCCAACAACTCTTTAAAAAATGGATCAATCTTCCTCTTTCGTTAGCTGGCCGTATTAACGTAGTAAAGATGACTATTTTGCCCAAATATCTTTTTCTTTTCCAATGTATCCCAGTATATATTAACAAATCATTTTTTTAAATAGACAGAATAATTACCCAATACATTTGGAATAAAAAAAAATCCAAGAATCAAGAAAATATATTTACAGAGAATTAAAGTGAAAAGAGGGATGAATTTACCACATTTTCAGTTGTATTACTGGGCATGTAATATTAGAGCACTTTCTTTTGGGATAAAAGAGGGGTTAACAGATTGGGGTGACATGGAAAATAAGTCATGTTCTCCTTCCTCTTGGCCAGCTTTACTTTATTCAGCTTTATCTGCTCCCCCCACATCTCGATTAAACAATCCAGTGGTTTCTAATTCATTTAAAATTTAGAAACAGGTTTGAAAACACTTTAAGTGGCAAACATGTTCTGTCTTAAGCCCACTGACTAAGAATCATTCATTTACCCCTTCTCAAACTGACTCTATAATTCAGGTCTGGTCAAATAAAGGGATACACTCCTTTAAAGATCTTTTCATTGATAATTGTTTTTCAGCTTTTCAACAATTACAGCAGACATTTGACCTGCCGAATATCCATTTTTTAAAATATCTACAAGCTCGTTTGCCCAAAATAATTTTATATCATTTCCTATTGAACCACCAACCTCTCTAGTAGAAACTTTGTTTCTACAGAACCCTGCATTTATAAAAGGAGGAATTTCAATTATATATAATAAATTATCTCGGAATGTGATGTTTCATTAGAGCATCTCAAAATGGCAATGGGAGGAATCACAAGAACAAGTTTATTCTAGTTATGTGTATATCAGGCATGGTTTAATACAATTTAAGATCCTGCACCGACTCCACTTGTCTAAACTAAAACTCTCTAAGATGTTTCCCTCTGTAGACCCACTGTGTGATAGATGCAATCAAACCCCGGCATCATTCGGTCACATGTTTTGAAGTTGTTCTAAAATTGTTAATTATTGGGATTCAGTTTTTAAATTAATATCAGAAGTGGTGGGAAAACAAGTATACCCTGGGCCTATTTTAGCTCTATTTGGTGTTAGTGATAATGCAGAATTATATAATAATCAACGTACAGTGATTAGATTTATAACCCTTTTGGCACGTAGATTGATTTTACTAAATTGGAAATGAAAAGGTCCTCCACGTTGCTCCACATTAATAAAAAATGTCATGTCCTATCTGCAACTTGAGAAGCTAAGGCTTTCCCTAAAAAATAAAACAAAGAATTTTCATGTAATATGGAATCCTTTTATTGAGTACTTTAACAAGAGAGCAGTGATTGAACCTTAGTAGAAACACCTCAAATTTCCCCCCTTAAATCTTTTATTTCTTTTGTTTATTATTATTAAAAAAATCCAGTTTTTTTTGCCCCTTTCCCCCTGTTTTCTTAGGTTGTTTTTGTTGCTGTTGTTGTACTCTTACGCATATAAAAATAACATGATGTTACAACTAAAAAAAGTATACATATGTAAAAGTTATCATTTGTCCTGATGTCAAAAATACAATAAAGAGAACGTTTAAAAAAATGTGACTGTCTTTGTAAAATTCGTAAGGATTATGAGGGGTATTAAAAACAAGAAAAAAAAATCACATCATAGGAAAAACATTTACTGTCATAAGTTTAATCTTATAAATGCAAACTCAAGTCTATGTCAAGTCTTTAATTCAATTCAATTCAATTCATCTTTATTTGTATAGCGCTTTTACAATGTAGATTGTGTCAAAGCAGCTTCACATGCATTATAAAAAAATTGAAAGAGTCAGTCCAGTTTTCAGTGTTGAAGTTAAGTTTAGTTCATTTCAGCGTGGTTTAATAATCACTGCTGAGAGTCCAAACAACGAAGAGTAATCCATCGGTGCGCAGCCCTGCAAGTCCCGAACCATGCAAGCCAGAGGCGACAGCGGCGAGGAAAAAACTTCACCAATTGGTGAAAGTGAAGAATTAAAAAACCTCGAGAGAAACCAGGCTCAGTTGGGCACGACCAGTCTTTACAATAAAAATGCTCTACTTTTCTTTGTTTAAAAATTGTGTTTAAAAATAGTGGATATTTTTTATGATCTTTCAGAATGACTAAGTAAATGATTAATGCTATATTTAAATTAACATTCATATATATTATTATGGGCGCCACGGTGGCCTAGTGGGTAGCACGATTGCCTCAGCAAGAAGCAAGAAGGTCGCTGGTTCGAGCCTCGGCTGGGTCAGTTGGCATTTCTGTGTGGAGTTTGCATGTTCTCCCCGTGGTTGCGTGGGTTTCCTCCGGGTGCTCCGGTTTCCCCCACAGTCCAAAGACATGCGGTACAGGTGAATTGGGTGAGCTAAATTGTCCATAGTGTGTGTTTGTGAGTGAGTGTGTATGATTGTTTCCCAGAGATGGGTTGCAGCTGGAAGGGCATCTGCTGCATAAAACAAATGCTGGATAAGTTGGCGGTTCATTCCGCTGTGGCGACCCCAGATTAATAAAGGGACTAAGCCGAAAAGAAAATGAATGAATGAATGAATGGTTGCATCACTACTCAAAACTGTTTGCTTTGATGATCATCGTTATGCCTACAGAATTTAATCAAGCCACTGTGAATCCTTGAAAGTGTTCAACGTCACTGAACTAGTCTATTACAAACCTTTTGATATGCAAATGTCTTATGGGTCTGATAATTTATTTTGGTTTGTTGTACCTTACTGCAGTCTTGTTAACACTTAGCTGTCAATGGTTTTATTTCAAAATTGACTTCTCATATTTTATAATTTTGTCATTAATTTTATGAAGTTGAACTGTACTGTATGTTTTAAAGTAGCCACTTTGCCCATTTTGTAAATAAACCTTTAAATGTTTACATGTGTAAAGATTTTTTTTTAATATTTTAATGCAGTTTTAATACATATTTTGCACCAAATTAAAACACTATGAATAACACTTAACAGAGTAATTGAAATGAAAAAAATAACACCAGAGGTGTTAAATGCCCCATAGTGTTAAACTTATAGTACAATAACAAGTGTAAAAAAAAAATCTCCCAAGTGTTGTTTTTTAACACTTTATGGTGCTTTATTTACACTATAAATTCTACACTAAAGCCAGTGTTATTTTTACTCTGGATAGAGTGGGACCATATATGCTGCAGAGAAGTGTTAAAATGAACTCTTTAAGTGTTATATTGGCACTGCTTATTTTACTGTGTATTGTTTTAGCACCACCTGGTTCTACTGTATATCCTTATAGTTTTGCATTTTTGATTACAATCAAATGTCATGTTCATCATAAATTTATTAGCTTTTATTTTTGATTTTATGTGATTTATGAAATTATCAGCTTTTCAGTTTCTGTTTGGTCTCAACTAATGCAGCTAGTAGCATATCTGAGTTCATAATCAACTAAAAGCATACTCTTGGACCTCTCTTTTTGTTTTGTTTGTTTGTTTGTTTTTTTGTCAGTGAGTTGGCAGAACTCGGCTCCACAGGTGCTGGTAAATAATAATTAACCAGCCTGGTTAGCACTGCCCAGACTCCCAAGTTCAGGAGTGTGAATTTCACAAAGGTCAATCCTGTGTCTGCACCAGTCTTGCGAGAAGAGATTGCTGGTCCCCCCAGCCGAGACGAAGAGCGAGATTTACAGCCCATATGTCACCTTGCCCAAAAAGAGAGGTGGGTTAAGACCACTGCTAGATCAGTGCAAACTGAACCGCTATTTAAACAAAATACCATTCAGGATGTAGAAGTACATACTCCAATGTGCCCGTCCTCAGGATTGCTTTGTAGCTATAGACCTGAAAGACGCATACTTTCATTGTTTTGATTCTTCCACATCACCACTCTTTTGTCCGGTTTGCATTTAAAGGTTAAGCATGGCAGTACAAGGTCCTCTCACCAAGCTTGCGGAGGGTGCCCTATAGTGCCTCTTTGACTCGTGGGCATACGCATACTCAATTATCTCGACAACTGGCTGTTACTAGCTTCGTCCCAGGATAAATTGATTTTGCACTGGGACTCTGGCACTTTGACCAGTTGGGGCTTCAGGTCAATCGATTCTAAAATCTTTGAGTGGAACTGGTTTCCTCTCGATACTGGATAATCCTGGTCAATCGGGAAGAGCTTGGTGTCAGAAACGCTTGCTGTGCCATGCCACAATTTTGTAAAATGTGTGTACAATTTTACATAAAATCATAAAATAAAACATTGCACGGTCACATTTGAGTAATTAGTAGGAGGATAATTTGGATGACAAGTAATTTACAATAAATGTATTTTTATTTTCATTCAAACTGAATTGAACTCATAATACCTAATAAAATGATGAGTATATATTCCTAATTATGTGCATTTGTAAATTAAGTATTATTATTGATATTATTATTATTATTATTATTATTATTTGCAGTAGTAGTAGTAGTAGTAGTGGGCCTATATCTTAAAAAATGTAAGTAAAAGAGAGTGGGGTAGAAATTAATAAATTTGTTTTCATTAAGATCTGAATTGTTCAGTTTATTAATATTACTTTTGTGATCAGTAATTAACTGGTTATTCTTTATTAATTTGTCATAGTTCACAACTAGTTCTCAATGACAATATTTTTCTATAGTAATAATCAAACACCTAGGGAACTATCATTGACCTAAATTAGCTATTACTTACAACTTAATTAATTTAGCTTCAATATTAGTTAATAGTATTTAGTTAAGCGTTGGGATCATCACATAAGGATTTAATGTGTACAGTAAATTTTTTTTACAATTTGGCAATGACAATGTATAGGTCTGAGTTCAATTGATTGTGTAGTATAACTCTTTTTATGTTGATTGGAGCTTACATTAAACTGCAGTTCATGAAGCACAAGTCTCATATAAAAGTCCCGGTTAAAATAAATGTTATAAAACTGTTTAAATGATTGTTTATTCAAAAAAATATAGCATTTGTAATATTTAATTTTCTTCCATACTCTCCACTTATACATTCATAGCAGCGTTGCTACAAGTAGCTTAACTACCGCCACGCTACTGTGAAATGTAGTGTTGCTAGTTTCTAAATCAAATAGCTTTTCAGTGGTGAAGCTGTTTTTTTTTAAGCAAGTAGTGCAGTTGTCAGGGTTCTGTATTATTGTTGTTCCATGTGCTCCATGTTTATGTCATGTGACTGTGATCCCTTTGTTCTGTTTCCCGCCATTCCTTGATGTTCATTAGCTTCACCTGTGTGTCACCTCTGTTTGTGATTTGTGTAATCATGTCCTATGAATTTAAGTCCTGTGTTTTGTTCAGTCCAGCGTCTGGTATTATATGTCTTCTATATTGTCGTTCTTGATGTGATTCTTGTGTTCCATGGTCCAGTTGTGAGTTGTGATAGTAAAAGAAAGCTTTCTAAACCAGTGAACTGTTCAACTCAGTTGGAAAAAAGGAAGAAGGTTTGTTACTTGGGAAAAGGTTCGTTACTTGAAGCTCTCTAAATCAGAGCTCGATAAGGACTTCTGCTGGTTAAAGTGTGGGAAAGCACTGTTTTGCAAAAATATCAAACACTCACAACTGACCAACTCATTCATTCATTTTCTTGTTGGCTTAGTCCCTTTACTAATCTGGGGTTGCCACAGCGGAATCAACCGCCAACTTATCCAGCATATTTTTTACGCAGCGGATGCCCTTCCAGCCACAAGCCATCTCTGGGAAACATCCATACACACACATTTACACTCGTACACTACGGGCAATTTTAGCCTACCCAATTCACCTATACCACATATCTTTGTACTTGTGGGGGAAACCAGAGCACCCGAAGGAAACCCACGCAACCACGGGAGAACATGCAAACTCCACACAGAAATGCCAACTGACCAGCGACCTTCTTGCTGTGAGGCGAACGTGCTACTCACTACGCCACCGTGGCGCCACCAACTCATTCATGTAGTAATACAACAATGGTAATATAAACAAATTGGTTTTTTTTTACATATAAGTGTCAGGGTTCTGCCACTCTAGTCTTGTTAATTCCTGTTTTGGTGGCAGAGTCCAGACACTAGCTTTTGCACACACACCGCGCGCTTATGTCGTCATGTGAGCACGCAGTTAATGAGTTCTCTCATTGGCTGCGTGTTCTAGTCTCTATGTGAGTGCATGGCTTGTGTTGTCATGCGCTCTCCTGTCTGTTGTCTAGCCCCACCCTCCTTGTTAACCCATTATTAGTCTATCATGTTCACCTGTCTGTTTGTTAATTATTTCTGCTTTAAATTCTCCTCATGTCTGCTGTCCTGTGCCAGTTCGTTGTCAATCATCGTTGTCACAGCATCTGATACCCCAGTCTTGTCGTGATCCTGATCCTTGCCAGCCCAGCCCAGTCTAGTTGGTTTGTTTGTTTGTTTGTTTATTTATTTTTAATTAATGTTTTCCCCCTTGGGGTTGTTTATTTTGCTCTTTTGTTATTTTGTTATAAATAAAAACTCTCATTTCATTCTGCAATTGGGTCCTCGTCCTTTTCCACCAACCCGAACTGTGACAGTACGAACTGGCCAAAATGAGGACCCAGCGGAATGACTCCTTCAGCCACATGCCACAGCTCCTTAGTTTACACGTGCTGCGGCAATGTGGTGTTGACTTGAAGGAGTTTGCGGAGAGGTTCCGCATGGCAGCAGAGGGGCTTGGATTTAGTGACTGGGCTCTCATGAATCTTTTGAACTATGCTCTTGATAAGCCTCTCTATCCTCTGCAGATACAGAAGTTGGTGGGCTACTCATACCAACAGTTTGTCGACCATATGGTTCATCAAGGGACCCATGAAAGAATCTGCTCTGCTGTTCCACCGACAGACCAACCTGAACCCAGCCCCCTGCTGCCTCCCACTGAGAAGAGACTGAGGAGGAGGAACAGGCCTTCCTCTTTCGTTTCCCCTCTAGTGGTGACAGAACCTTCTGCAGCCCACCCAACTACAACCCTGGCTGCAGCATCACCCACTGAGGTACCAGCAACGGACACTGCACCAGTCCTGCAAGCGGTGGAGTACACTGCAGTGTTTGAGAAGGTGGCCAGCTTCCCGCCACCTAAACCAAGGAAGCGTAGGAGGGGAAAGGGCTCCTCCACAGTGTCGGCTCCAGCCCCAGAGCGCCCGCCAGTGTCGGCTCCAGCCCCAGAGCGCCCGCCAGAGTCGGCTCCAGCCCCAGTGCGCCCGCCAGTATCGGCTCCAGCCCCAGTGCGCCCGCCAGTGTCAGCTCCAGCCCCAGTGCGCCCGCCAGTGTCGGCTCGAGCCCCAGAGCGACACGCAGTGCCTGTACTACCCAGGCTCCTAGCCCTGCCGGCCCCAGCCCGGCTCCTAGCCCTACCTGCACCAGCCAGACGTCTTGCCCTGCCGGCCCCAGTCAAGCTCCTTGCCCTGCCGGCACCACCCAGACGTCTTGCCCTGCCTGCCCCAGTCAAGCTCCTTGCCCTGCCGGCACCGCCCAGACGTCTTGCCCTGCTGGCACAACCCAGACGTCTTGCCCTGCCGGCACAACCCAGACGTCTTGCCCTGCCGGCACAACCCAGACGTCTTGCCCTGCCGGCACCACCCAGACGTTTTGCCCTGCCGGCCCCAGTCAAGCTCCTTGCCTTACCGGCACCCCCCAGACGTCTTACTCTGCCGGCTCCCCTCAGGCCTTCTGTCCAGCCGGCTCCAGCCTTGCCGGCTCCCCACAGGCCTCCAGCCCTGCCGGCTCCCCTCAGGCCTCCAGCTCAGCCAGATACCCACTGGTCCCCTGTCTAGCCGGTCACCCATAGACCTGCAGCCCTGCTGTGCCTGACGGATCCTCCCTGGGTTGTCCCTCCTGCTCCTCCCTGGGGTGACTCTATGCCAGTGGTTTCCAACCTTTTTTCCAGGAGACCCCTATTTTAACACTGACATTTTTTAAAGCCCCCCCCCCTCCCCACCCCACCCGCGTGCGCGCGCGCGCACACACATCCCACACAGAAACAGACATAAAAAAATGGCACACACTGACTAAAATATATAATTGAGCTAATGTTAATTTATGCAAAAACAACTTGAAACTATTTTTTTCTCAACAGTTTGCACTTTTCAAAACCTGCTACAAATTTAACAGCAGCACATTTAACATCATGTACAAAAAACGTACAAATCTACCTGTTTGACTTATTATTAAAAGGTGAAACATGCAAGGTTCACAAGAACAGAGTGAGTATTTTCTATTCAGGCTTGTTTTACAATATTATACAAATCATTTAATTAAGTACAAATCTTTGAATGTATATTGTTTAGTCAGACATTCATTGAAATTTTTGTTATTATTCTAAATGCCTGTATTAGGCATATAAAACAACAATAACCAATGCATAACAACTATTTGCATATTCTAAGTTGCACATGTTTTTTTCATACCTTTTCTTGTAATCCCATATGAATTAAGCCTTATTTTATTGTTAAAGGCTATTTAATGTGAAATCTGGGCCTGCATATCTAGGGCTAGAGATTGGATATTAGGCATGATTTTCGTGACAGCCAGACAAAAGTCATTGTGCACTTTTTTCGTGCAAGAAGAAAAAAGAAAGAAAAAAAAAAAAAACACATGTGCTCTTGGCGACCCCTTGAAAATCTTTAGCGACCCCTAGTAGGGTCGCGACCCCTGGGTTGGGAACCACTGCTCTATGCCACCCTGGACGGTCCCTCCGGCTCTACCCTGGCCCTATGCTGGGGTCCCTGACCCTCTGAACCCGCCCTGGACTGATCCTCCCTGGTCATGCCCTCCCATCTCTCCCTTGTTTGTCTTGCTGGGTCTGGCTCTTGTCCTGGTGTTTGTTTTGTTCTGTCGGCATCACGCTGCTTCATTCTAAGCGCTTCCGTCTAGTCGGTTCCAGTTTGGGATGGCGCTGGGATGAAGCATGCGCGTTGCATATGTGTGAGCGCACGGTAAGATTTTTTCATTTTATCGTGTGCTTGTGTCTCGCGTTCAGTCCTCTGTTGTTGTGT
This sequence comes from Danio albolineatus, assembly GCA_903798035.1. Taxonomy (NCBI): domain Eukaryota; kingdom Metazoa; phylum Chordata; class Actinopteri; order Cypriniformes; family Danionidae; genus Danio; species Danio albolineatus. The sequence continues at coordinate 3,953,103 of CAIGQQ010004210.1, forward strand.
TTAGCACATGGTGTGTGTTTGCACACACACCGCGTGCTTATGTCGTCATGTGAGCACGCAGTTAATGAGTTCTCTTATTGGCTGCGTGTTCTAGTCTCTATGTGAGTGCATGGCTTGTGTTGTCATGCGCTCTCCTGTCTATTGTCTAGCCCCACCCTCCTTGTTAACCCGTTATTAGTCTATCATGTTCACCTGTCTGTTTGTTAATTATTTCTGCTTTAAATTCTCCTCATGTCTGCTGTCCTGTGCCAGTTCGTTGTCGATCATCGTTGTCACAGCATCTGATACCCCGGTCTTGTCATGATCCTGATCCTTGCCAGCCCAGCCCAGTCTAGTTGGTTTGTTTGTTTATTTATTTTTAATTAATGTTTTCCCCCTCGGGGTTGTTTATTTTGCTCTTTTGTTATTTTGTTATAAATAAAAACTCTCATTTCATTCTGCAATTGGGTCTTCGTCCTTTTCCCCCAACCCGAACTGTGACAATAAGGTATGTTACATTACACCACAGATGACTGTAGTAAAATCCATGGTATTTAAAATAATTTATATCTTTCGTATTCCAACCACCCGTTATGAGTGGGGATCGAATCAGTGATATAGAGGGATATAGGCTGCACTCGTCAGCTGACCTGCATTACACACTATACTAAAATATGCAGTGGTCTTCTTTAAAAACAGTTGTAAATAATACACTTAAAGGTATTAATACACTTAAAGGTTCAAAAGCCTTTAACTATAAATTACTATTCCATTTTAGTTAAACTGGTGCGTGGGAAACAGCAGAAATGTATGTAATTGACACCTAATCTCTTGCTATACACCTACATCTCTCACTGTACACTTTAAAGCCACAGGGGTGTTTAACCCCTTGAATCAAAATTTGAAGCAGTCACATGGGTATAGGTGAAAACGAAGCTTTGGACATCACTGATCACATGATTATGGCAAACCGAATCAAGCTCCGTTACACTGCTTCACTGCGAAATGTATCATTTTTTTTGATACATGCTTCTAAGCCTTGGTGCACAACGTCACATCACTAGTTGTGAGTGTTCAGTTTGTAAACAAATATGTGTTTTGATAATTCATGCGATCCTGTACCTTTGTGAGAGAGCCAGTTGTGCCAGAATACTAGACCAACATTGTTAGGTGCGGCATGTTTTCCCGTTTTATTTTTACAGTCTGTTTTGCCCCCCAGTGTTTTTTTTCTTTCCCCTTGTGTTTCCCCAGCCACCCTGAATTCATCTCCTCCTGCTGGAGCAAGGGGAACGGAGCCTTGAGGACCATACAAGACTGTTCCTACTACTACCTAAATTCACCCTTAGCTATCCGGACGAGGTGCTCTGCAGGTTCTACAATGCGAGCCTGAACACCACCTACAAAGCACGCCGAAGATGGTCCCCCTAGCTTGCCCTCAAGCTCCAGAGGTTGAACTTGCTTTGAGGTGCTGCCTGCCTTCATCCCCCTCTGGAAGGTGTCGCCCAGTGACAGCTTCTCCAGCCTCCGAGCTGTGTACTGCCTCGACCCTCTCACATCTCCTCCATGGGCCACCAGCCCACCAGCTCCGCCAGGTCTCCTCCTTGGGCTCCATCTGCATCAGTGGCATCTCCCTCGATGGGCCCCCTTGAGTCAGTGGCCATCCCTCCTCCATGGCTCCTCCCTAATTAAATTAAACTATATGAAGTCCTTATAGAAGGTCACAGTTTATATACTTTCTTTTTTTTACTATAAACATTTTGTAATGTAGTAATAAAATAATTTAAGGCACAAAGAAAATTCAGCAAATTATGTCATGATGAAAAAATTTTACATTTGTGAATATAATATTTACCCATTAAATAAATACATTGCCTATAAATTCTTTATTATGTTCGCCATGAGAAAAGTAACAAATTATATCACACATAGAAACAATCAATGTTAAAAAAAAGTTTTTAAACAGAATCTAAGAAATTTTCATCTGATAATAACTTTTTACAAATTTTCCAATGGCCGCTAATTCTTTTGCAATTGTCTATATTATTTCCCTTTAAAAAATTTAGATTAAGCTATGATCTGATAAAGGTGAATACCCAATTGAGGCACTGCATTAGTAGATAAGAGCCAGAAATCTATTCGTGATTTCCATGCAAGAGCATAATTTGTCCATGTATATTCCTTATGGTATGGATGTAAAAAAAACACCAGACATAAGTGATCTGTAAATTATCACAAAGCCAATCAAACACATTGGATGCACTGTTCTTTGAAGGGAACCAATGTGTTTATTCATTAGGAGCTTCATTAAAATCACCTCCAATCAGTAAATAAGCATCTGAATTATCTTTTTAGCTTTAGTAACAACAGACTGTTTTTTAAACATGCCTAAATTTATGGAATTATTGTTAATGCCATTAACATTGCAAATGATACATTTTGTATTGTCCAAATTTCAAATCATTATAATCCATCTCCCTTCTCATTGGGCTTTATGGTGAGTTACTGCCACCTCTCCCTCCGGTCGGTGATGTCGTCAATCAATTGGACACAAGAAACTTGCTTGATAGAAAGATGACTGTAGAGGAAATATGTCTGAAGCAGGACCATATCTCAAAGTAAGTATGTCTTAAAGTTGATTCTGATGCTGTGCTCTTGTTAGAGAATTGGTATTTAAATGTATTCAGTTTGTTCTGCAAATGTACCCAAATGGATTTACATGAAGAAAGGTAGTTTAATGTAAATACAGTATTTAAAATACTATAGTGTTTTTGAACAATACTATAGGAAAGTAATTGAAATAATTTACTGTGGTATAGTTGCAATACAACAACTATATATACTATATAGTGTTTTAGATTTATATTTTTGGGGCGTCACAGTGGCACAGTGAATAGCACGATCAGCTCACAGCATGAAAGTCTCTGGTTCGATTTTCGGATGGGTCAGTTGGCATTTCTGTGTGGAGTTTGCATGTTCTCCCTGTGTTTGCGTGGGTCTCTTCCAGGTGCTCTGGTTTCCCCCACAAGTTCAAAGACGTGGGTTAGATTAATTGAGTAAGCTAAACTGTCCATAGTGTATGTGTGTTTCCAATTGATAGGTTGCAGCTGGAAGGGCATCCGCTGCGTAAAACATATGCTGGATAGGTTGGCGGTCATTCTACTCTGGCGACCCCAGTTTAATAAAGGGACTAAACCGCAAAGAAAATGAATGAATGAATTTATATTATTTTCTTATTTTTACTAAAGTAAAAGCTCAAATATGCTTTGTTAATTATTGTACAACTGAACTTAACATTATATGCCTCATATGCTTTATCAGCAGTTTTATCGATCACTAAGAAAGAACTGACTTGGGTTAAAGTCGCTTCGATAAAAAAAAAAAAAAGCTTAGATGTAGCTAAGCTACTTTTGCCATATAGCTTTCATCTAAGCTTGCTACATTTCCTAGGGGGTAGCCTTTAGTATAGTTAGGCTACATTATAAGTAAAGTAAATAATAGCTTAGCTCACTACATTTTCCAAGAAGCTTGCCCAACACTGGGAGCTAGTGACATCCCTGTGAGGGGTAGTGTTAGGTTAGGTGAGCACATTAAAAAGCATTGGAGAGAGCTCAGATTGCACTGCACCAGGTCTTCATCCATTAAAGACAAAGTTTGCATGGTTTTAACTTGTATTTTGTTTTAGTTCTCAGTTCAGTCATGATGGCAAATCCAGTGACTATTCAGATCCTAAGACATGGGAACTGAGTCTGTATGAACTCCAACGAACGCCACAGGTGGAGTCAGAACATCTGTAATGTTTTAATTCTTGAAATACAGACTTGATTATTGTTTTTCCTTTAATTCAAATTATAATGAAATACAAAAGTTACATTGACTTTATGAGCCAGTCCATTTGAAGTTATCCAAAAATTGTTAAGTTAACTTACTAAAGTTGATTTACTTAATCATTTTAACTCTTGAAGTAATAATTGCTAGTGGAAAACAACTTTTTTTTTACCAAAGCAGCCTTCAATCTGTCAAAAACATTCACCTTAAATACATGTACAATTCCACAGTCCTGTTACTGAGACCTTTAATTTTTTATGATAATGACAAATGCACCTTCCTGAACGATTTATAATTAGAAGGAATAGCCCAAACATATATATTTTTTGATAAACACTAATAATTTTGGATATGCTTATATTAGTAGGATTTGGAAATAGTGATGTCATAACACAATTGATTTGTTTTTTAGGAGGCTATCATGGACAGCAGTCACCCAGGAGCCTCCATGGTGAGTTTATATGCCCTGTCTTGACATGCTGAAAAACACCATGACCACTAAAGTGCCTACATCGCTTTTGCTCTGACTGCATTGTCATGACACTCAGATGTGGGTGAAGCCGAATATGCAGATTGCATGTTTTCACATCTCACCAACATTATTAGATTCATTTTTTTCTGTTATTTACTGTACATACATGCATCTACTGTAATAGATTTCAAACTCAAAACACAATTAGCACATCAGACTGCTGTGACCATACCATAAACACAATCCATGTTGTTTTTCAAACAATATTTAGTCAGTTAACACATTTTTAAAATGGTTACATTTTCTTGTCATATAAGCTTATCCCATATTAAAATTATTTCTTACTTTTATCTTTCAGAAATTATAAATTTATATCTTACTCATCCTTTTTCAAATGCTTAAACACAGCATAATATAGAAAATTAAATTTTCAAACTCTAAAAATAGTGAAGCAACAATTATAAATACTATTTCTGACTGCAACAGCATTTGACAAGAATAATTTTTATCACTTAGAATTTAACTATCTAAAAACAAGGTGTTTTATACTTTTTTGTATACTTTATATTAGGGATGCATAGAATTGAAAATTCTTGGCCAAAACTGAAAACCAAAAAGACGAAAGCAAGGCTGAAAAGCAAAAGACCAAAAGTATGCCAATTATAAGCACCATTTCATATGACTATGTACTAACCTTAATAGAAGGCATTGCAATTGCATAAATTAATATTTAAGTTCCAAATAAATTAAGAGTATTTTTTTCAATAAAATAAAAAAATAAAATAGTGCATCAGTGGGTTATCACTTCTGGGCATGTGGACTTCATACAGATAATCATCTAGCTGTTGAGTGGTGGAGCTGGTCATGTGCCTGACATTTAAGAAATATTTTAGAGTGTAATTAAATAAGGCCAGTGCATAAACAACAATTTATAAAATAACATTTTAAGGGCTCTTAAGAATGGCCTTAAATATTTCCCCTAAACGATCCAAGTGTTCCCTTAACTTGCTACAAAGTCCATTTTTCCTCTCAACAAATTTTAAGAACCAAAACAACTCCCTTAAATTAGTAAATGACTTACAATATTGTAAAAACAAAAAAATCTAGTGCTGGGTAAAGATATATATATACATATATATAAAAAAAAAGTTGATTAATCATTGTTATGCACAAAAAAAAATTAAGTGCGCTAAGCACTTATTTTAGAAGTACTGAGTAAGTGTATGAACAAGATAAAAAATTAAATGAAACATTTTAGCAGTTAAAATATTTTAAATCTCAAAAAATAGTGTAATCAAATAAAATTTACAACCAGATATTTGCCACTGCCAAGACATGTTAAGTTTGTAATAAAAATGTAGTTATAAGTTACAGTCAGATTTCAGAGCCTTGATCATAACAGGACAGTTGCAAGCAACATCAAGTCAGCATTCAGAAATGTATTTAACAGGTAAAAACAAAAACATTTAATTTGATCAGGAAACATCAATTCTGATGCTTTAAGCTTTATAATGCCTAAAGCACATTTTCCCCTCTAAGTATGATGCATATCTGATCCCCTTACCTAAGAAAATAAACTAAGAATGTTGCATATAATTAAACATGTCTCTAACCATTAAACAAGCATATGTAAGAAATTACTAACAATGCAGTTTGAAAACACCGCAAATGATGGAATTATTCAATGTTTCTCAATGAAGAAAAATGACAAAATCATGTGCATTCATTTATTGTCCCTGTGAAGAATTACTAAGCTAACTGCTGCATCAGAAAGTGTATTTTCCTTCTTTAAAATGGTATGTAAAAGTGTTTTTGAATTTAAGTACCAGAATGTGGCAAATTAATTACATACAATTACATTCATAAGCATCCAAATTGTGTATATTCTTTTTTTTTTTTTTTAAAAAGCACTCAAGTGCGATTTTAGATGCAGCTACTGTAAAACTAAAATTCCAGGTAGATGAATTCGGCAATATTCATAAATTCCCAGTATACCTTCTGTTTAATTAAGATTAGATTGCATGACCATTTTGGTAAAATAAACACTTGACACAATGACTGAATGATTTCCTTTAATTGTAAATTTACTTCTTCTTGGACACACCCACAGTGCGACCGCGACGACCAGTGGTTTTGGTGTGCTGACCACGCACACGCAGACTAGAAACAGAGAAACATGAAGTGATTAAATATTATAGTAAAAACATATCACAGTTGACCATTAAAAATATCATGCTCATTACAAATCATCAGTAATTCCTTTCAAATAGACCCTGATCCACATTGCACTGGACCTGACGGCATCGGTGTCAAACAGTCAGGTCTAATAAATAAATTGGTATGATTGGCTTGAAGTACTCAAAAGGCATCAAAGGTGGAACTTACCCCCAGAAGTGACGAAGACCACGGTGAGCCCTGATCTTCTTCAGCCTCTCCAGATCTTCTCTCAGTTTATTGTCCAGGCCATTAGCAAGGACCTAGGTAAAAACAATGGCAAGAACACAATCTTTGTTACTTATTACTTATCTTAGTTAACCTATACAGAACTTAATTTGCAAAAGACAAAATTTCATTTAATGTGCTTTAAAAACAAAAATTACCACAAAAATACAAAGGTGACGAGTTTCAAGAAAATTATTTTTGCTCCCAGGTCAGGCTTAGCAGGTTCATTCACTTGTTATGAATTTTTTTTAAGTTAAATGTTTTGCCCTTTATATAACAGGACAGTATGCACCTTATTGCAAACAAGTTTACCACATTTTATATCAAAGGAGTACTTATAAGGAGCACTCTGTTTTGTTTTTATAAATGGGCTCAATTTACAAGTTAAACAGTCAAGTTTCTAAATCCATTCAACTGATCTTTTCACAAAAAAAGTCTTTTCACAGGTTTTCATATCTGCACATTATGAAAATCGCAATAATTAAAAAAGTTAGTGTTAAAGAACAAAGTTTAGCATTTTGAACAGAACAAAAATGTTAAAGAACAAAGTTTAGCATTTTGAACAGAACAAAAATGTTAAAGAACAAAGTTTAGTGTTTTGAACAGAACAAAAATGTTTTTCAAATGTTGAACAACCCTAAAATCCCTATGATTAAATCACATTTTAACAAGATGTTAAAAAAGAGAAAAGTAGAAGTTTTTAGAGTTTATGATTTATTAAAATCTACAAATAACTCTGTCACATTTACTTTTGTGGTTGTTCTGCACTTTGGATAATTTCATGACAAATTGTAAGAGGCCTTTTTTGAATCCCAAATATATTCCCATTTGAAATGTGTTTGCTTCTGTGTGCAGGGCTCGAAATGGAACCTTTTTGCTTGGTAGCACTGGTGCTCCTAACTTCGAACATTTAGGAGCACCTGCCAAACTTTAGGTGCACCAAACAAAAATTATGAGCACTGTTAGAAGTTTTATATCATCAGATTTATTTATATCATTTAAAATCAACACTAATTAAAACAAATAAATATGCATGCGCCCACCTGCTCGCACTGCTTGACATGAATGACAAGAACTGAGTTAACGCTAATAACAGTGATGTGTTTTAACAGCAGGTGTCTGATATTACAAAGGTGATAGACATAACTTATTTACATGCGTCATCTTAACGACAATAACTTGTGTGGTGGTTCGGCAGTTTGGATAATTTCATGACAAATAAGAGGGCTTTTATCTTTTTTAAATCACAAATGTAGTCTCATTTGTATTTGTGTGTGCATTTGTGTGATCTGCAGTTTGGATATTTTTATATGACAAATTATAATTTGTAATTATAACTTTTTTTTTGCAAATGTATTTTTAATATTTGTGTGTGTGAATGTGTGTCAGTCACCAATTTATTTTTGAGGTGGATCTACAGCTTTGATATCTTTATTTGACAAATTATGAGAGCATTTTTTTGTCTCAAAGTATTGCCATTTGTGTGTGAGTCAGTATTTTTGTGGTGGTACTGCATTTTGATAATTGTATTTGACAAAATATAAAACAGTTTAGTCTCAAATTTATTTCATTGTGGTTGAGCATGTGTGTGCATAATTTTGCGTTTTTGTCTTTTGCATTATTGGAATTGTCAATTAATTCCCATTTATCTCTGTTCTGCATTGTTTATTATTTAGATTAATTTTGTTCTAACACAAACATAAAATCAAGACTTTAGGATTTTTTTTTTAAAAAACATGACAGTATTGACCGCTGTGCCATTTGATAAAAGAAAAAAAAAGCAAATATTTAGGACTTTGAAGTTAATATTAGGTAAATGCCATTTACATAGACAACAACAGATCATATCAATGTGGTTAACTAGAACTCACATAAAATGTAGTCTAATTGACAGCAAGCATCATGTTTGAGATTGTGACATCTGTAAAATTTAAGTCTGGTCCTTACAGAAGCTTGCTTAGACACTTATGCTGTAGTTGCAGACTGTGACGAGGTGCTTTGTTGGCTTACTAAAGTCGCTTACAATACATTGTTTTACATAAAATTATTTCTAAATAAATTATGGCATGTTTGGTACACATCTCCCTGGTTGCAGGATATGTTCTCAGTGCAAGGAGATGCTGTGTAATATTTTATTTTATGGTATAATGTTATGGTATAACGGAGCAGTTCAATCATGCATAACAGTTTAAGGATCCATTTACACTAATACCTTTTAGTTTTAAAACTACATTTTAGAATAAAAATGATCCCTGTCCACTCTGGCATTTTAGAATAGCTCTGTCCACACTACACCGCTGAAAACGCACTGAAATCACATGACCAAACTCACACTATGGCCTGCACTAGGTGAGAGCTGTGCACGTCAGATGGATCATCAAGAATCTAGCGCTGGATCTAATCCCACTATATTTGTTTAGTGATATTTAATTCATCTCGTCTATAACTAATGACATATCCCCTGAGCTTGGTCTTTTGAATCTATTACTTGTTTTCAGGTAACGTGTTTTGGCTGAGCGCAGAGACAAGTTAATATATTAAATGTAACCACATACACCGATTCTGCACATTTAACTGATCACTTGCCTTTATTTCCTATTAAGTATACTTATTGTACGTTATACTTTTATATTGGCCATTGTTGATTAATAAAACTGATATTCAGCAAAAAGGACAGCATATGTTTCATGTTTTTTAGAGATGCACCGATTAGTACATTTCTCAGCCGATACCCGATTGTTTAGTGTGCTATCTGCCGATACCGATGATGATACCGATAGTTTAATGGTTCTGCATTTTATACTAAATTAATTACCCATAATTCCAATAAATCAATCATTCTGAACACAACGCATAAAATATTTTCTCTAATTTAACAGTTGTTTCACAGAGAATGGTTTCACAAACAGAACATGTTGGTCAAATTAGCATTAACATTAATATTGTGTAACATTAAAGACTTTCATTTTTTTTCTATTTTATTAATTCATATTAACATAACTAAATATAAAAATATATATTTTTTATTCTAAAAAAGCTTATACTCAAATTCACTCACCAGAGTCAAAAACATATTTGCTTTATAATCTGAACGTGAAGCTGGCGTTATTAAATAAACATGTGTACAATATTATGTACCATGATGATATTAACTGATTAATATTAGTTGGATATGAAAAGCATCCTGTTCTTCTTACAAAACATTTCCCTTTAAATCCATGTGAAATGTAAAACTTTTACAAACAAGCATATCTTTTTAATAACTATCAAACATTTTAACGTAGACTTTTTTGATGATATTCACTAAAGACCAACTGGATCATAAAGCATTCTCACGATCTCTGTATCATGAAACAGCAAACTTATAACATATGCGTACCACAGCATGCACGCTTGATCTGTCAATTTCCCATTGTTCTGTCAGTGAAGGCTTGAAAGATCGCAATCGCAGTGTGAGAACAGGTGAATTCTTGTGAATGAATGAAGTCCACTGCGCAGTGAAACTAAGCATACTAGTAGAGCTTACATCTGAAGACCAAATACCAGAGGTAAAGCTCATCGCGGAGTCGTTATTAAGCAGCTTGTTAACGTGTACATCTCCGGTAAGCAGACGTCGGCGAAATAACGCCGAATTGGTAAAGTGTAGCGAGGCAGGTGTCTTACCAGTCGCTGAAATCCAGTGTCTTCCGCTACGGAGAATGGCTGGTCGTCAAGCGTAATAAATTTCATTATTTTCTAAATAATTTTTCACGCTTTCGTGTTGTCAGTTTTTAATTTTCGGGTACTGTCAAACACTTGCGCGATAGCACGTCAAACACGTCACGCTAGCCTTTGTTTGGCATTTAACTTTTGCAGCTAAAGCGGCCTCTTTAGCTTTGAGGAACTCCTCCTGTCGGCATTTAAGGTGTGTAATCAACTTGGTTGTTAAACTTGTTAATTAGTGTTAAAATGTTTAACTGAAATTCCACCTGTGCAAATACAAATTGATTGCAGTTTTGTTTTCAGTGTGACCTACACAAGAGACGTGTTAACACACAGCGCATCACATTCCCCGCCCAATTTGATTGACAGGATATCGCCACTGATCATCGGATGTTTTTAAACAATCGGCCGATGGTCGATAGCGGAAAAAAAAAGCTTATATGACCGATACCGATTGTTGGTCGATACATCGGTGGATCGCTAATATTTTTCACTGAAAATGAAAGGAGGCAGTGATGTTATAGGCTCCATTTTGTTATAAATATGTAGCTACACAAAGCTACACAACATTTTGTGTCTGTTAAGTTGTTAATACCAAAATGGAAATTGACAGTTCCTTATAGCATGCTTTGATTTTATTGTTAAGATAGTGAAACAACGTAGCCAGGGTGATATGAATGAGGTTATAAATTGCACTGTACTCTTTGAAGATTTAAAGTCCTTAGGAGTTTGTTTTCCATATTAAACTTGCAAAGCCTAAACTTAGAAGGAAAAGATGCAAGACTTCACTTTCTGTAGGCTATTTAATATTGAGGAAAAAGCCCCAATGAAATAGGCGAATGTCTGCAGTCACGCCCTCACCCGGTTGGAAGAGGTGTGACTGAGCACAGTTCACTTGAGGACTGTTTCATATGGATTTATTAATTATTCTTATTGTTTAATGAATGCATACTGTTGTAGATTATTAAAGACGCAAACTTCTCACTGCACGACAGCTGCACCTTCTAATTCCTGCAGCACAAGGACTTTATGATTGTCAAAAGTGGCTGATCTGTTCGCCAAAATATTTGACTGCATGTCACTGCATATCAAACGACTAAAACGATATAATGACATAAAGAAATGCCCACTGTGCTGAACGAGAGCACTTCTCTTAAACTGAACAGCCCATCATCGATGACGCAAGCGTCCTGAGGCTATAAAGTAATGTGAGTGCAGGCCATCGGGGGAGACGGGAGGGGGGACAAGTGTGCTTCGGCTCAGTTTAAGGCAACTGTACATAGTGTGAGTACAGCCTAACTCGTGGGTCATGTTATAGGTATTGTACTGAATTTCTGCTTTTAAAGCAAGCTCGGCAACACAGTAATAGTGCTAGACAAGCTTAATAAACATTTAAAATTGTACTACAATCATACCTGGCTGTATTTCCCATCTTTAATGTCCTTCTGTCTGTTCAGGAACCAGTCTGGGATTTTGTACTGGCGAGGGTTCTGCATAATAGTGACCACCCTTTCAACCTATTCAATAAAACCACACATTTTAGACCTTTTTAAACTCCTACAAAAATAATTTAATCTTCCACTAATTTTTCCACATATTTATATAAAACATTTCTGGGTCGAATATATTATTATTGGCACTTAAATTGTCATCTGACATGAAAGTTGTGTTATGAGAAACAGTTTGATGTCCATAAGATTTTACATGGATGGATTTAAAAATTTACAAACCCACCTCATCCTCAGTGAGTTCTCCAGCCCTCTTATTTAGATCAATATCGGCTTTCCTCAGGACCACATGGGCATATCGCCTTCCAACACCCTGTGGGGAAAAAAAAAAGATCTCAATACTAAGAACTTAAGTCACTTTAACATGCAGAACAATATTGAGCAGTTAAAATCATTCACCTTAATAGCGGTGATGGCAAATGCAATTTTACGTCTTCCATCAATGTTCGTGTTGAGGACACGAAGAATGTGCTGGAACTTCTCTGGGATGACGAGTGACTGAACATAAAAATAAAGCCGCCATGAATCACACCACAAGGCAATTTCATACACACCAGCTGGCTCATTTATTCTCTCCTAGTGAATTATGGGCAAGTATTTAAGCATAGTACGCTTTTGGTATCTCAGGCCAAAAGTAAACATCAAACATTTCTGTTAAAATACAGATGTTACGTTTCTGCATGAACCTTCAACACACTTTTGTGCTAGTATGGTATCTTTCTGTAGCGGTGCGGTCAACAGGGTAGATTTCGGTCTCTTCAAAACGTTAACTCCATGCTTTATAGCTAAAATATTCATTCAAATGAGTTCAACATGTATAAAAGACATTTAATATTAAATAGATACAACCGTACAAACATAAATAAGACCGATGATGCGAGATTTTCACTACAAATTTGAGAGTACCACTTCTTACTCACCATCTTGTTCACTGGTTCCGCGCAAAAAGGAAGTTGTCACGGTCTCGCGATATTTTCACCACTTGACACGCAAACAACAGACGGATAGGTTCCGCCCTTTTTTTCAGTCTATGGTTCCGTCACCAACTAAATTTCTGACAGACTCTTTATCTAAACTAATATATAAATAAAAAACATATATTTAAAAACATATATTACTTATGATATATTCAATTATTTTTTGTTTTAAATATTTTTCTTAAGATTTTTAAACGTGACACAGCATTTTCGCGGATTAAATAACTAACGTTACAGGGACTAAAATCCTAAACGGACGTGTAGTTTTGTGTGTACTACAGACGGCATGGCGGAGGCGCTGATCGATGTAGCTGTTCATATAAACACATCCGCAGATTCGGTGACTGGTGCGATGGCCTGTGTTACGTTACACGATGAGGTAATTATCTTTTTTTTAACACGAAACAGCAGCTTTAGCGGTGATCATATTCCACATTTTGACTTTACATCAGTAAATGCTAACAGTCCTAGAACTGGATTTAGTTGAGGTGTGTAGTTTGTAATTAAATATCATATAGTTTTAATTCAGTTCGTGCAAAGGTTGGTTTAGGAATCGCGATTGCAATGGGGCTATGCAGGTTATTGCTTTAATCAAAATCTGTATGTGCCACCAATTTCGGCGTTCTATTCTACGCCACCATCAGATCAAGTGACCAGTTGAAAAAGCCTTACACATTAAGCTATGATATTAAGGCACGCAATTCAGAATGTGTGTAGTTTGTAATTAAATATCATATAGTTTTAATGCAGTTCGTGCAAAGGTTAGTTTAGGAATCTCGATTGCAATGGGGAATCGCGAGGAATCGCGATTGCAAAAATCTGTATGTCACCAATTTCGGCATTCTAGTCTACGCCACCATCAAATCACGTGACCAGTTGAAAAAACATCAAACATATTAAGCTATCATATTAAGGTACGAAATTCAGGAAAAAAAATATTCTGAGAAACGGGTTGATTTAAGGTTACTTATACAAAGATCTTAAAAGCAGAGCATATTTTGACAGTTTTTAAAGCTTTCTTATTCGACGATCCTGAAATCAACTATATATATATATATTCCCCATATCCTTAATGAAGACCACAAAGGCAGGTTTACTATTTGTGAATTTGCATTTGTGATTGTAAAGTTTATTTAAATTGATTAAGAAAACATTATTTTCTTTTGTGGGGCATGACACATAAATATGAAAGTATGATTTATCACTCGATGATGTCATTGGTAAAAAAACATACTTTTTAGTTTTTTACAAATGAACTTTTTAATGCACAGTGATGAAAATATGATTTATAAAATTTATTAATAAACGGAGTGACCCTTTTTAGCAAACGAACATACAATGGATTTGTCGATGAATGTTGTGTTGTTGTGTATATGTATGTATTAGGGCTTGCACGACTACTGGTTTCTGCTAATCGATATCTTTTCAAAACAATACTCGAGTTACTCAACTACCCGTGGTTCGAGCTACTAGTTAAAAAGACACAAAGAAATCCTTCTCAATACACGTTTTATTAATTCATATCCGAATGCATTGATTTCATAGGCCTTACATAAATTGATAAAACTTTATATTTCTTTAAGTTACAGAGTAATATAAAATAAAAATAAAAAGCTGCACGCAACATTGTCATTTAACATCTGCGTCATAAGTTTCCTGTATATGCGAAGCAAACTGTTCATCCTGTAGGTTAATGCTTTAATAAATTATTAAAGTAACTTTATCATTTAACATGTTTTCATAACTAAGTAAAACTAATTACTTAAACCAGTTCAGAAAGACAAAAAATAGTTCTCGTCAACAATACAGCTGACCCGCAACAAAACTAAATAGCCTAAATTAATAAATAATGCATAAATAAAAAGCTGAAATTGAAAATGTCTAATATATTGATAACAGTAAGGAAAAAAAGAAAAAAGCTGAAGGCTAATTATTACGTTTTAATTATACATTTAATGTAGGCTATAGAAAGTAAAAGTAGCCACACACGACACCTAAAATGCGTCTTGCAACTCATATTTATATAGCAGTATTCATAAAACTAATTAAAAGATTAATAAAATTATTTTGAGCTAGGCTAAATCTCATTTAATCATTTAATATCTGCTATGTTTCAACAGTTATTAAAATAGCAAAATTAACGAATATATTCGCCTACTTCAACCGACATGAAGATTATGCAAAGGACAATGTGCGCGCAAGTATAGGCTGTTATACAACAAATAGTCTGATCTAAAAAAAGTTTCCAGCAGTAATAACATGAATGAAAATTATTTTTGTTCAGAAAAGAAATAGTTTAACAAGCAACAATAGCCTATAAAGCGAAACGAAAATTAAATGATAAATAAACTTAAGTAAATTATTTAAAGAAATAATATGTATATATTAAAATAATAAATAAAATATGCGTAAACACAGTAAACAAACAAATGCCTGCATGATACTTTAACATGCAGACATAATGAATGAGAAAATGTATTTCATATTTAAAAGTCATAGAAAAAAACAGCAACGCAACTATGAATTAAAAGCGCATCTTGCAATTTATTCATATTATATTTACCCTGTTTTCTACAGGAATAAGGAATAGAATCTTAGGAATAGTGGTGATGGGAAAAAATGGAGTGGGAAGAAAATATATTTTTTTATGTTTTTGTGTTCCTTTGCAAAGATGTTTTGCGTTCCCTCGCAAAACTTTTTTTCCGCAAACACTTTCTGCTCACTTCATACATGTCAACCCTCCCATTTTTGCCAGAAAATACTTATTTATGTATTTTAAAATCTTGAAAGCATGCTGAAATTATTATCAAATGTCTGCATTCACTTTCTTTCCATTAAAGCTGTGCGTCGATCATCACCCTTCATATGCAACCTCTGAATCAGCGAATGCATAATCCAATGACTGGTATAAGCGCTGACTGACGCGCTCCGTATGATAAACTGAAACCAGATCAGCTTCTGTACACGCCATTTAAAGAGGAGCGAAAGTGCAGGACACTTTGATGTTCGGATGTGTGTTTAAACAGACAAATACTCTTAATAATATGTAAACATGTCCGTCCTGCGTGTTTTATTTTAAACGCAATTTATTTTCTCTCAAATGAGCACACACAAACAGTTACTTAAGTACTGGAATGCTTTCATTATAGATCTGCGCATTCTTACAGTGACACCACTGTTATCAAACAAAAAAAGAGAGATTCATCAGCTGCTCTTCACTTGTTTGATAACAGAGGGGTCATTTTAAACGGTGTGTACAGAAGCTGATCTAGGATTAGTTTTTCATACGGAGCGCGTATACATCTGATTCAGAGGTTGAATATGAAGGATGATGCCCAACGCACAGCTTTAATGGAAAGAAAGTGTATGCAGACATTTGATATTAATTTCAGTGAGCTTTATATATATATATATATATATATATATATATATATGGGCGCCACGGTGGCCTAGTGGTTAGCACGTTCGCCTCACAGAAAGAAGGTCGCTGGTTCGATCCCCGGCTGGGCCAGTTGGCATTTCTGTGTGGAGTTTGCATGTTCTCCCCGTGGTTGCGTGGGTTTCCTCCGGGTGCTCCGGTTTCCCCCACAGTCCAAAGACATGCGGTAAAGGTGAATTGGGTAAGCTAAATTGTCCGTAGTGTATGTGTGTGAATGAGAATGTATGGATGTGTTTCCCAAAGATGGGTTGTGGCTGGAAGGGCATCCGCTGTGTAAAACAAATGCTGGATAAGTTGGCGGTTCATTCCGTTGTGGCGACCCCGGATTAATAAAGGGACTAAGCCGAAAAGAAAATGA
>CAIGQQ010004210.1:3986684-3996724 GCA_903798035.1 Danio albolineatus
GGGGGTCAGAAGAGTCAGTGGGGGGCAGAGTTCAAAAGGGAGACAGCTCTGGGGAAAAAGCTGTTCCTCAGTCTGCTGGTTTTTGTCCGAGAGAGCCTGAAGTGCCTGCCGGAAGGCAGGAGAGAGAACAGTCTGTGAGCAGGGTGAGAGGAGTCCTTAAGAATACTGCGAGCTCGGCGCAGACTGTGTTTTTCCTGAATGTCTTTTATAGCAGGAAGTGGAGTCCCTGTGATGCGTTGGGCAGTTTTCACCACCCGCTGCAGGCCCTTGCGCTCAGCAACAGAGCAGCTTCCATACCAGACTGTAACACAGTTGGTCAGGATGCTCTCTATTGTGCAGCGGTAGAAGTTCACCAGGACGGCTGATGACAGCTGGTTCTTCTTAAGTTGCCTTAAGAAAAATAGGCGCTGGTGAGCCTTCTTGACCAGACTGGAGGTGTTGGTGGTCCAGGAGAGGTCCCTTGAGATGTGGGTCCCCAGGAACTTGAAGGACGAGACAGACTCGACGGCCATCCCATTGATGTTGATGGGATCATGTGAGCCTGTTCATCCCTTCCTGAAGTCCAAAATGAGCTCCTTGGTCTTGGTGGTGTTTAGGAGCAGATTATTGTTGGTGCACCAAGTGGCCAGATGCTGTATCTCTTACCTGTAGGCAGTCTCATCATTGTTGCTGATTAAACCAATCACTGTGGTGTCATCTGCAAATTTGATGATGGTGTTGGATCTGTTCATGGGCCTACAGTCAATGGTAAAAAGGGAGTAGAGGAAGGGGCTCAGCACGCAGCCCTGAGGTACACCAGTGTTGAGTGTGACGGTGGTGGAGCAGATGTGGCCTAATCTAACATTTCTGAGGTCTGTTAGTCAGAAAGTCCATAACCCAGTTGCAGAGAGACGTGTTGATATCCAGCTCTCTAAGTTTGATCAGCAGCTTAGAGGGTATGATAGTGTTGAATGCTGAGCTGAAGTCAACAAACAGCATTCGTGCATAAGTGTTTTTATTGTCCAGGTGTGTGAGTACAGAGTGCAGTGCTATGGAGACTGCATCTTCTGTGCTCCTGTTGCCACGGTAGGCAAACTGATGTGGGTTCAGTGTGGATGGGAGAGAGTCTTTCAGATGCGTCAGGACCAGCTGCTCAAAGCACTTCATGATGATGGGTGTGAGTGCTACAGGGCGGTAGTCATTCAGGCATGTTGGGCTAGAGTGTTTCGGCACTGGCACGATGGAGGTGGTTTTAAAGCATGTTGGTACAGCTGCTAGGTTAAGGGACAGGTTGAAAATGTCTGTGAATACCCCAGCGAGCTGCTCTGCACATGCTTTGAGGACGCGCCCCGGAATACCATCTGGTCCAGCAGCCTTACGCACATTGATCCGACTCAGTGCGGTGCAGACTTCTGAGGAGGTAAGTGTGATGGGTGAGTGGTCGATTGAGGAAGTGATCTTGGTGTTGCGTTCTTTATTGTCTCTTTCAAAGCGGGCATAAAAGTAATTTAGCTCGTTCAGGAAGGAGACATCTGTGGCTGTGGGTGTGGAATGGCTGGGTTTGTAGTTGCTGATGGCCTGGATGCCGTGCCACATGAGCCGAGGATCAGAGTTGGAAAAGTGCTCCTCTAGCTTCAGCTTGTAGCAGTGCTTGGCCTTTTTGATGCCCCTCTTCAGACACTAGAGAGCTAATTGAGTTAGTGGTGTAATCTAGCAGTGGTGTGTGGATCAAAGTACAAAGTATAAACCTAATAAATATTACTTAAGTGACTATTAAACATTAAAATTGATACAACAAAAAAGAAAGTTAAATTGTGTCCAATATCAAATATTTATATGGTGAATGTTTATTTATTAGAATAGTTTATGTATTATTAATTAATTTACTGATTTAAATGTCTTCCTGAGCTCACTATCCCCTGGAGTTTGTCATTGTCACAATCAGCTGTTCTTACACAGTGGAAAACATTGCTTTTGCTTTTATGTGGTTAATGGTTTGAGCTGTGCTGAAAAGATAGTTTGTTTTGAAATTGAGAGATGAAATATTACATCTGCAGATAATGTAGTCCAGAACACAGAACAGCCAACATCCTGTTTAGGGCATCTTTGTCTATGAGCATGAAAGTTGTCTGAGGTGATGTGATCTATATGTGATTGATTTTTTTTTTCACCATATCTATAACTCCCCCCTACGGCTTGGCCTCTAACAAACGTTCTCTGTCAACTCTGGTATTTGAATAGAGAATTGACATGACAAATGATGGAATATGGCAATATTCACTTCTTGGAAGAGAGAGCTGGTGCAATAAAATTATAATATTAATCAGTCAATGGAAGATATAATAATAAAATAAATTCCAAGATACATTTACCATATAGGGATAAGCAAGTTTAACAAGGGAGCTGAAATGAAATGTAATTTGTAAATTGAGGTATAATAAGTATTACTATAAATAAGTATAACTTCTTTTACAGGCACTTAGCCATCCCACACTCTTAAATCAGTGCACTTATATACATTACAGTTCACCAGTTTTCTTACTTGTTGCCTATAAACCTGACATTGTACATTACAAATATAGCAATTTTTGAATACATTTTAATAAATCATTACTAGAACAACGGGTACCTAAGGTTTGGAAGGATGCTGTGGTGGTCCCTGTTCCCAAATCCAACTCCCCCGAAACTTTTAAAGAATTCAGACCCATAGCCCTAACATCATTTGTCATGAAAATTTTAGAAAAGTTTGTGAGGTCTGAAATACTGAGAAGAACCGAGTATGCACTTGATCCCATGCAGTTTGCCTATAGGCCTCGTAGGGGAGTAGAGGATGCCACAGTTACTTTGTTTAACCTACTTTTCAAACACTTGGAAAAAAAATGGTTCCCATGCCAGACACAATTCAACCCCACATTTTAATTAGTCAACTGCTGGAACAGTTTGATCTTAGTAATAATCTGGTGGGCTGCATCCTTGACTTTTTAACTAATCGAACACAAAGTGTTAGAGTGAATGGATGCTTATCTGATAAGGATTGCTCCTCAACTGGGTCCCCACAAGGATGTGTTCTTTCACCTCTGTTATACATTCTTTACTCAAACATGTTCCAGAGTAGGTGGGAAAATAGAACCATTATTAAGTAAGCAGATGACACTGTCATTGTCAGTCAACTTTATGATAATGAAACAGGTCATGGTCCAGTACTAACTGATTTTGTCAGATGGTGTGAGGAGTCATATCTTCAGTTGAATGTATTAAAGACTAAAGATATGATCATTGATTTCAGGAAGGCTGCTCACACACAGGTGCACACTTCCATTAAATATCAGACTGTGGAAAGTGTGCAATCATACAAATACCTTGGCACAATTATTGATTCTAAACTTTCCTTTGATGAGAATTGTGCAGCAGTGTGCAAAAAGGGGCACCAGCGACTTTTTTTGTTTGAGAAAGTTGAATAATTTCCACATTGATAAACACATGAGGATTTTTATTTTACCATGTCTTTCTTAAATCCGTTTTATCTTTTGCTTTGGTTTCATGGTTTGGGAATCTTTCTGTCAAGAATAAAAACTCTCTAAATCAAATAGTTAAGTGGTCCAGTAAGCTGACCGGGGTGTCACTAGCCAATCTAGAGGCTGTGTTCACCAGGCAGCTAAAGCGAATCACAAATTAAATTTTAAGTGACACCGCTCATCCCCTACACTCAGAGTTTCAGCTCCTTCCTTCTGGTCGCAGGTTTTTAGTATTAGGCTTTAGAATGAAACGATACAAAAATAGTTTCATACCAGCAGCCATTAGACATTTAAATAAGGTATAGATTAAAGCAGAGGTGCAGTGACTTGTATATTTTAGTTTAAACATTCATTTGTGGGGAGGAGGGGTGGACACATGAAGTGATTGTCTATTTATTTTCTTTGTTGATATGTTTGTTTTTATGTCTTTATGCTCATTTGTTGTTGTTATTATGTAGCTTTTTGTATGGCACTGTTATGAGATGAGGACTCTGGACTGCAAACCAAATCTACCTTCGGGTATAAATAAAGTAACCTAACCTAACCTAACCTAGCACTCATACCACTCCAGTTAACTTATGTATTTCAAGTAACTATTAAAACTAATACATATATAAAAGCAAAGGCATGCTCAAGGCTCAAATATGTTGTTGTTGTTGTTGTTTTTTCAATTTGCCCTGTTTGTTTCTTTTTTCTCTCTATTAATCAGTACGAAGATGTTGCAGACAAAGATGATCTGATGGGAGTAGAAGATACAGCCAAAAAAGATATCCTTAACTATTCGCTGCCTGTTTAGACACAAATCCCATTAGTGACATACCTATACTAAACCAATTACACCACTGTTGTGGTATCTGTTAACGAATGTCTTGTCACAATCGCATAGAATTAGCATGCCAAGTGAATTTCAAAAAAGTTAGTCAATTTCCTATATAATTTTGCAGAGAAAGCCATTTGTTTTATATATATTTTATCTCAATGTGGTTGATTTCTTTAACTCCTCGGCAGGTTTTTTCTCCAAGCCTTCTCTCAAAAGTAGAAACACAATTTTTACTCTTGGCCAAAGGGGGGCAATATTGAGCCCTGCAGAGCTGGAGGGGCCCATACTGATTCCACATGCTGCTCAGAGAGGAGACTCCAGAGTAAGTATCTAATGCTGTACAAATCTTACAGTTGCTGCCATGGAAAAGATGCATTTCATACTTTTAATTTCATGCTATTCTTTCTTAGTCAAAGATAGAAACCAGGTAGAAGATAAAACAAGATAAAAACGTGCAACAAACTTCCCTAGACCTAGTGAAATTCACCAAAAGTTGCCAGCACTGCAGTATCAAGATAGTTGAACACGTATAACCAAATGAATTCATATGCAATATGCTCGACAGCAAACATAATTCTATACACATCTTTTCAAGCTGTTTTACAAAACATGTACCTAAAAGTAGCATTTTAAAGCCAAAATAGGGTTTATATAAATTTTCAGTCTGTTTGTGGCTCATACACTGTAAAAAATAATAGCCCATATTTACTCAATAAAATTGAGGTAACAGATTACAAGCAATATTATTAATTAAATTTAACATATATGGATTGAGTAACAATTAATTAAAATAGCTTATTTAAAATTAGTCATTTAAAATGAGTAACCACAAACAGTACTTAAGGAAATCAGCCAATTTTAAACAAAAATATTAATTTAATTGAACTGAAAAAACACAACGTTAATGAAAACTACACAATGTTTTTATTTTGATTTAACATAAAATGTGTGGAGCCTGTTCATCAGCTCTAGAAAATAATACCCTATATCTACACAATAAAATTAAGGTAACAGATTACAAGCAAAATTATTAAATAAATTCAACAAATATGGATTGAGTAAAATTTAATTAAATTTAGCACAAATTAGTGGTGCCTGTTCAGCAATGTGGAGCCACAAAACAGATGAACAACAATCTCATAATAGACAATACGTCATTAAAACAAATTGATAATCTTAACAAGGATTTTGCTAATGTTTTTTTTACACAGCATAGTTTCAAACAACTAGACATTAAACAATAACAGTAAACTGAAAGTGAAATTTATGTGATTTAATGCATGAAAGGTATTAGTTGCCAGAATAATGCAGATTTATTAACCAAAGAGGACACAACATTTCATGGGAATAACATCCTCTAATTCAATATGTTACAGGGTTCACTAGACAGTAAAAAACTGTCACAGTTAAAATGCATAAGTCAAACCCAGGTGGACACAAGCTCTGGGAATGTAGTCAAGAGCCGTGTTTCCACTCTCGTGCCTTAAGTGAGCGTGCCAATGTGAGCCAGGGCCAGTCGCATTTCCACAGTCACTTCCGGGGCATTATTGGATACCTTGAGCCAAAATAGTCCAGCTGGGGCTTTGGGGCAGAGTGAAAGCAAAGTTTGCCTGAGTCTGGTAAAGATAAGGTCTATAAGAACTTTAACACCTTCGATGATCATGATGTTCTGGTCAACATTACTGCCATCACAAGCCGTTCAGTCGGTTCTTCATTGTCCAACACCATTGAACAACAGTAAGAAAAAAATAATAATAAAAGAGAAAATATGTTAACAATCTGTTATTATTTTATGATATACAGTCCAAAATGATAAATGCCAGAAACTCTACCTTTAGTCTCAGTTCTCTGTCTTACTCCAAGAGGTCCTCAGCAGCTGTAAAGATCCATGGTGCACAGTTCTCTCTCAAATTCAGCACTCACCTTAAAGAAATGGAATGACAGAAAAAAGTGTTTACAAGTTGTTGTTTTTTTGATACATTGTAAAATGTTTGGCCCTAAATTAACAGTAAATTACTGACTAATAATTGTATTACTTTCACAGTAAGCCACTGTGATTTGTTTTACACTAAATTACTGTCAAATTACAGCCATATGTGACTTAATGGTAGACAGTAAGGCCCATTTCTGTGATTTCACTCTTGTAGAATTAACTATATTTTACTGTGAAGTTACAATTAATGGCAATATGTTTACTTTGATTCAGCAGTATGTTGCAGCTGAAATACTGAACTGTAACATGTATATCCTGCTTGCAAACTAGACAGTCATCCATTCAGTCTGTCATTTTCCTGATACACACTTGCTGGTAGATGTGTCTCCTCTGCCTCTTTGACACTATATAATAAGTTCTAATTAGTAAATATTGTTAGACAGTATCATTTTTGTTTTGGTTTGATAATGAGGGTCATAATTAAGTGAAGGCCAGTGCTTACCTTACTTTATTCCTCAGTGCTCACTAAATCTCTGTGGTCACTTCAGTGCTGTGCTGAAATAGAACGCAGTTAACACTAAGTTAACAGAAAATTACCTTTTTTAAAACTCAAACAGTCCCTAATACCTCAAAATTAGCATTAATGTTACAAACACATTATGTAACTTCGTTTATAAAATGGCGCGGTCAAACCATCTGTTAATGAACAACGTGACATAAGAACCTAAAGTTACTTGGTGAATTACATTCAATATTCATTAATTTTCTTTTCAGCTTAGTACCTTTATTAAAAAAGGGGTCGCCACAGCAGGATTAAACTGCCAATTTATCCAGCATATGTTTTAGCAGCGGATGCCCTACCAGCTGCAGCACATCTCTGGGAAACATCCACGAACGTGCCACCCACTACACCTCGTGGCGCTACATGCAATATGCAGAAACTATATATAACAACCATTTAGTTGACAGAGTTGGACATTTCAACACTTACCGATAAATACGTTTGGATGAGACCACGACAAGGTCACAATGTGGGCTTTCTGCATTGTTTGTGAAGGGGACAGGTGTTGTTTGCGAGTCGAGTGACTCGGTTCGGTTCTAGGCATCGGCTCCCTTAAGTGAATTGTAAGAATCGGATCCCACACGAAACCGATTGCATTTTTGTATAATAACGTAGTACAACAACGATTGATTACCATTTCATTATAACTCAGCCACACGCATTTATACACTAGCTATAGTACACTAATTACATGTTGATGAGTAAGCTTTTGAACATGTGCGATTAAAAGATCCCCGATCCCCCAGCAAACAGTTCAATCTAAAAACGGTGCAATCCGATACAATCTTACACGAGTACTGAATAGAACCAATACAATAATCAAATATTGCTCTAAATGTACCATGAAATAAAGTTTTAACCGTTGTTCATGCGAGAATGTAGTTGTTTATATTTCAAATCTGCAGTTTATTTTTAAAAAATGGCGCGTATTTTAAAATGTCCTTTGACGATTGCGGAGATGTCCACCTCCAGATTGTGACAAGCGTTCATCACTTGTGTATCCGGCGAGGGCAGGCTAATTTTAAAATGCTCATTTTAATCAAGTTGGATTTAATCAATATTTTGTCTTTTTGAAGTTATTCAAAAATAACAGCTCAATTTGTATAATACAATTGATTAGATATTATTAGACATTTTTACGTTATTTCAAAGCAAAAAAAAGCCCTAAAATCAGGAAATTCATTTTATTAAGTAAAGTATGCATATTAATATTAATAAAATCTACAAGGCCACAGAATGACTTTTTACAGTGTACCAGTATACCAGTGTCTCACTCATCTCTCTGTCTCTGCCAGTACCCGTATGAAACTCTCTTCCGCAGTCAGCACTATGCTTTGCTGGATAATGGCTGTCGAGAATTCCTGTTCTTGTCTGATTTTTTCATGGTGGCAGGAAATTCCGCACTGGATTTGTTCAACAGCATTATGGGAAAAACACTCAGCATTTTTTTGGTACATTCATTCTCTTAACTACAATCAGTGTATTTGAAGGAATGTCACTTTTTTTAGCATCCTCTAATTTCATTAATAATTGTTCTTTCTTTTCTACCTGTAGAAAAATCTGTCTACATACTTGTCAGACTGTTATGATAGTATTGCAGTCTTTCTCTGCATTCACATCATTCTGCGCTTCAGAGCCATCATAGCCAAGAGGAATATCCCTGCACTTGACAAGTCAGTCCCTGTCAGTACAAACACATTTTTACACCCTTATTGGTAGCTTTTGCTGAAATTATCAAAAATACACTATCAACAATTAAAAAAAAAGTTAAAAGAATTATTATGCTCTCAAATGTGCTTCTGCCTTGTTACTTTTTAAATATTGATTTTGTTTCAGTTTTTGAATCAGGAAATATCTTCTGAGGGGGATTTGTGCAGAGAAATGTGTGGTGGTTTGTTTACTTATAGATCACAGGCTTTGCATATTACCTTTTTTATTACATTACCTGCTATACCAATAGTTTTGTAACAGTTTGTGTTTAGTGTATGTTTATGAATTGCTTTTGTTTTTGTGTCTGTGATGTGCAGGTACTTGGAGGCTGTGCTAGAATTGTTGTGGCCAAGATTTGAGCTGATTTTGGAGATGAACATCCAGAGTATTCGAAACACTGACCCTCAAAAACTGGGTGTACTGGATACCAGACCACACTACGTATGAAGCCTCTTACACAAACACATGCTGAAATTTCACATTAATTTTACAAAACGTTCTGTGAGAAACTACACTTCACCAAAATTAAGAGGCTGTTGTTGGTTGACCCCTAAAGATTAAAGTGTTTCTGGTTGTGAAAACATTATGCACAATTGACCTTTTGCTAACCCCCTCCCCCCTTAGTTACTGTTATGCTTGTCAAGCTTTCGTGCCTAGCACGTCTATTACAGTATGTATGCGACGGTGTCAGACATTCTTAGGTATATAATTAGTCATTTTTTCACTTTGTCACTGGTCATGTTCGTAAAGCATGGAGCACTCTTAATATTATAGGCAGAGAGGCACTGAAGCAACATTGCTTATCTAAAAATTCTGTGTCATTCGTAAATTTATTTTAAAAAATTTAGTGAAGATTTGATAAAACCACACATGCAGCCAGGTTTGACACAGTGGGTAGCTATGTTAAGAATATTATTACTCTTGCAGAAGAGGAGATAGCTTGTTGTCTTGCACGTGTTAATACTTATAAAACACCTGACCTGAATGGTCTCAGAGGGCGGGCAATAGCAGGGTGCATTTACCAATTGAAAGGGGTTTTCACAAGATTATTTCTGATATTGCTTGATACACATACAGTCAATACACCACAGTTTACTGTGGTAAAAACTATAGTTAAAGCTGCATTATACTGTAGCAGTTATTAACATAGAGTTGAAATTACTTTTAAATATAGTAAAATACACTTTACTGAAGCATGGTTCAAAAATGCTATAGTATTTACTAAAAAAAAACTGTAGTATTGTTTTTATGTTGGTAAGAATCACCTCACGCCAAAGACTGGGATAATGGCTGCATTGCATCACAGGAATACATTACAATTAAATTATTTAAAATATCTTAAAACAACTTTCTTTAACTAATACATTTTGAAAATATTACTGTTTCTACTCTTATGACTGAAAAAATGAATACAGATTTGATCAGTGGAAGGAATTGATTTCAAAGTGATTTATACATTTATGTTCTGTTCATAAAGAAATTAATGCATGTTACATGAATTGTTTAAATTGCATGTAATTT
>CAIGQQ010004210.1:3997124-4014997 GCA_903798035.1 Danio albolineatus
TATATATATCTATATCTATATATATATATATCAATTTCACAATGTTACTATTTGTTGTGTATTTGTAATCAAATCAATTACACTAGGCATGTAACGGATCGACTGGATTAATAACTTTTTTTTTACTTGTATATTAATCCTAACTTTGTAACAATCGTTAAAAGATTGCCTCCTACATCATTCATTTAGGCTTTCCTGTAAAATATAATGATGATGGAAGACGTTGTGGTGGTACCTAAATGCTTTTCTCTCACTATTTGTTTATCCTGTATTATTCCATTCAGTGTATAGGCGCACAATTAAACATTAAATTCAAACACCCACACAACAAAAAAATATAAATGATTGTGTTGAACAGTGAAGTACTGGCATAATAGTTTCTAGTTTAGATATAAACACTGATGTTTATGGTAAAGATTAAAATCATGTTTAAATCACCATCTTATGCCTTTAACTTAAAAATAAATAGTTTCAGGGGTCCCACTTTATATTAAGTGTCGCTTATACCTGTGAACTTACATGGTAATCAGATATGTAAGTAATATGTAACTACAGTGTATGTACACACTGGTACATAGTATTTAGATGTGTAATACTGGTGTAACTACTCATGTAACAACCCACTGAATAGTATGTGTAAGTACAAATGTGTAACAGGACATTGGTAACAACACTAAGAAAGTACACATCTATAACAAGAATTATGTAAGTGCATTGCGTATCAACAATATGTACTTGTAGATGTTTTCCCACTTCCACACTTGTTTGCAGATGTACTTGTGTGTGAATACTGTATGGCAGAACTAATGCTGCATTTGAAGGTTTTACTTTGTGATACCAGTGTAATTACATGGCAAATCCACAGGAACTGTCCACTCAATATAAAGTGTAAAATGGTCATAAATTACTGTGTAACTTGTAAAAAAAAAAAAAAAATCTTCTATGCAACACTTTAATAACAGTACTTACATGGTAAATCCACAGGAACTGTGCACTCAATATAAAGTGTAAAATTGTCACAAATTACTGTTCATTCATTTATTGATTTTCTTTTCGGCTTAGTCTCTTTATTAATCTGTGGTTGCCACAGTAGAATTAACCGCCAATTTATCCAGCATGTTTTTACACAGCGGATGCCCTACCAACTGCAACCCATCTCTGGGAAACATCCATACACACTTATTCACACACATACACTACGCAATAACTGACCCAGCTGAGGCTCGAACCAGCGACCTTCTTGCTGTGAGGCGATTGTGCTACCCACTGCACCACCGTGATGCCCGTTAACATGTTAGTACACTGTTAATAATGTGTTGGATTAGGATTTATATTACACAGTAGTTTGTGACTATTTTAAAAGTTCACTTATTAAAAAAAGTAACACTTTATTTACACACAGTATTTACACATTGGGTGGACAGTTCCTGGGGAGTTTCCATGTAAGTACACTGTTGTTAACCAGTTGCACAGTGGATTATGTTTTATATATTACACAGTAATTTGTGGGGTGCCACGGTGGCGTAGTGGGTAGCATGATCGCCTCACAGCAAGAAGGTCGCTGGTTCGAGCCTCTGCTGGGTCAGTTGGCATCTTTGTGTGGGGTTTGCATGTTCTCCCCGTGGTCGTGTGGGATTCCTCCACAAGTGCTCCGGTTTCCTCCACAAGTCTAAAGACGTGATATAAGTGAATTGGGTAGGCTAAATTGTCCGTAGTGTATGTGTGTGAATGAGTGTGTATGGATATTTCCCAGAGATGGGCTGCAGCTGGTAGGGCATTCGCTGTGTAAAGCATATGCTGGATAAGTTGGCGGTTCATTCCGCTGTGGCGACCCCAGATTAATAAAGGGAATTAGCCGAAACGATAATGAATGAATGGGCGCCACGGTGGCGTAGTGAGTAGCACGTTCGCCTCACAGCAAGAAGGTCGCTGGTTCGAGCCCCGGCTGGGTCAGTTGGCATTTCTGTGTGGAGTTTGCATGTTCTCCCCGTGGTTGCGTGGGTTTCCTCCAGGTGCTCCGGTTTCCCCCACAAGTCCAAAGACATGTGGTATAGGTGAATTGGATAGGCTAAATTGTCCGTAGTGTATGAATGTGAATGTGTGTGTATGGATGTTTCCCAGAGATGGGTTGCGGCTGGAAGGGCATCCGCTGCGTAAATAATATGCTGGATAAGTTGTCGGTTGATTCCGCTGTGGCGACCCCAGATTAATAAAGGGACAAAGCCGACAAGAAAATGAATGAATGATAATGAATTAATGAATGAATGAACAGTAATTTGTGACAATTTTACACTTTATATTGAGTGGACAGTTCCTGTGGATTTACCATGTAGGTACGCTGTTATTAAAGTGTTGCATAGAAGATATTTTTACAAGTTACACAGTAATTTATGACCATTTTACACTTCATATTGAGTGGACAGGTTCTGTGGATTTACCATGTAAATACACTGGTATCACAAAGTAAAACCTTCAAATGCAGCATTAGTTCTGCCATACAGTGTTTACAAGTACATGGTATGCAAACAGGTGTGGAAGTGGAAAAACATCTGCAAATACATATTGTTGTTACGCAATGCACTTACATAATTTTTGTTACTGATGTGTACATCTTAGTGTTGTTACCAATGTCCTGTTACACATTTGTACTTACACATACTATTCAGTGGATTGTTTATGAGTGTAGTTACACCAGTATTACACATCTAAATACTATGTACCAATGTGTACATACACTGTAGTTACATATTACTTGCATATCTAATTACCATGTAAGTTCACAGGTATAAGCGACAATATAAAGTGGAACCTCATTTTTCACAGTATTGAATATTTGACAATTTCTTTTTATTCAGCTGATTATTCATTTATTTTATTTTTAATAACATTGCATGTTCTAAATTCTATTTGATATATATATATATATATATATATATATATATATACACACACACACACACACACACACACACATTATAATACACTCTATCTTCCTGTGTCTATTTATCAGCTCGTATTACTCAGTTGGTGCGGGGATTCTCCGGCACATGGAAGCAATCTGTGGAGGCCCTGAGTCAGGATGTCATGCGCTCTTTCACCAACTTTAAAAACGGAACCAGCATAATTCAGGTACAACACAATGGCAACTTAAAGTCTTAGGAAAATTTGTGTCCTAATGTTTTTTTTTATTGATTTAACGTGCTGTAGCACATTTGAAATCATTATGGTTGTGTTCACTAGGGAGCGCTGACCCAGCTCATCCAGTACTATCATGGTTTCCATAAGGTCCTCTCCCAGCCAACATTCCGCAGTCTGGCAGTGCGCTCTGAGCTTATAAATCTTCATCATCTGATGGTGGAAGTCAAGAAACACAAACCAAACTTTTGAACTCAAACATGAATCATGAGTTAGGGATGGTTTGCATTGCAAATTTCTTTCTTTTTTCTTTTTTGCATCACAAAAGGAATAATATTTACAAGGAAAAACTGTAGAAAAAATACAAACAAAATGAATAAACAGCTACCAGAAAATCTTTAAAGGGATAGTTTAAACAATCATTCATTTTCTTTCGTCTCTACTTCATATGTTGCCACAGCGAAATAAACCACCAACTATTCCAGCATATGTTCTACATAGCGGATGCTCTTCCAGCCGCAACCAAGTACTTGGAAATGCCAATACACACTCATTCACACACACTCATACACTACGGCCAATTTAGTTTATTCAATTCAGTTCTTTCTTTCTTTTTAATATGATAAAGAATCATTCAGTATCTTGTTATTAAGCTGATTAAGGGGTATTTTTCATTAGTTGCATTTGATTAGATTTTCTGCAATGCAATTTGGTTTATAGCTGTTTAATGTGTAATGCACTTGCAACTTCACTAAATATTTTATTTATTGTTTTTATTTTAATTTGTGTATGATCTGCATATAATCAGATATTTAACCAATCAGAAAGTAAACGTTGACCTGTCCAGTTTTTCACTAAAAAAGTTCTCTATGAATGTATTGTTGTAGTTAATTTAAAATAAATAAATAAACAAACCTTTTTTTTTTTTTTTTAATTACCCTTTTAAAAATTTGTCACCGTTTTTTTAAATATTTATTTTCAGAGTTTATTATCTCACCAGAATTATAAAATGGAAGGCTGGAAAGAGGTTGTCTGGGCTGATGAGCCTAAATTTGTGCTATAGCACTTACAGTATATGACAGGACTAGTATTTTTGCATAAACAACATGAAAGCATGGATCCTTCCTGCTATGTATCAACAGCCCAGGCTGGTGATGGTGATTTAATAGTGTCAAGGATATTTTCAAACACTTTTTCAAACACCACAGTGTTTGTTGCTGGCCATGTCCCTTTCTTTAAGAACTGAATATGTCTCAAACATATTCCCTTGTCAGACTGGTTTTCTTGAACATAAGGGTTAGGGTTAAAATTATGGAATCACCATAATGCTGGGAAATTGTACTGACCAGTGAATTTTTCTATCAAAAATAGGGGTCTAACGTGTCATGTGTGATAAAGGATACAGATATGGATCCAAATGCAAGTAAAAGTATTTATTGACAAAGTCAAAACAACCACACAGGGTCTAGCAGAGACCGGGACGAGGAGACAGGGCTGAGGAAGATCGGAACGGAAAAGCGGACAGGGTCCAGCGGTCACTCCTAGCAGTCCTGAGCACAGACAGAGGTGAGTGATTACACACAACGAACTGACAAAGAAACATAGAAGACTTATTGTGACACTCAGCTGGTGACTAATCAGAACAGATGAGTAACGTCATGACACGTGACCAGCCCAGAAGCACCAAAACAATATACACGTGAATGATCAAAACAAGACAACCCCAGGTGAAAACAGACAATCCGGAGAGAGCACAAAACTGCAACCGTGACCTAACGGATCACAATTCTCATGGTTCGGATCACATTATAGTTTTTGATTCACGAATCAGACCATTTTGTGGATCAGCCCAAAAGGGGAGAAGACAAATGTAATTTGCTTTCCATTTATTGCAAAAATAGTACTGCAAGAAACTTTTGGTTTTCATGAACTTGGAACCTGTAATTTTGTTAAAAATAAAATGAATAAATAGCTGAATAAAAATAAATTGTAAAATATTTAGTACAGTGAAACATGAGAATTGCTACTGCTACTGATAATGCTATATGTATAAAGCTAACAATATGATTTGTACAACAATTTTTTTTTTTTTTGTCTCAATAACTGATTGAGTAATTCACTCATGAAATGCCATGTTTCATCACTAAATATATCATTTTTGAAGTGGCATATTTTTGATGGCTGGTTATCGGCACCACGGTCCAGAATTTGTCATTTTAATTTTTTTTTTTATTGTTTTTTTTTTTTTTTATAATAAAATGTCATTTTAAATAACTATGGCCCGTAATTTAAATCCCATGGAGCCTCAAAGCCACAAAAATGTGATGCAAGTCACGTGACATAACCGAGCGGTAACTTTAACCGACAATTGAATCTTTGATGCAACATCCATACTGAGTTATGTTATGGGTCGTTAAGAGCAAGAGAGACAGAAGAGAAAGCAGGCAGCAGCGTCATTGCAAAATATTGAAAATGTTCAAAAAGACTGCCAAACAGGTATGGCTAATGTTCCTAACAGACCAGAATCTGTCCCTAACCACCAGGTTCTAGGCTAAGATGAACGCAACATGCAATGTTTTGAACACTGGAGAGCTTGATTTGAAAATTGACATCAGGGTTCGAAAATTGTGGCAAAACAATTGAATAAACTGTAGTACCCCATTTCTCCAAAATGCTGCAGTAAGAAGGTTTCATCTGAGGTATGCATATAGTATGGGATGTCCTGTATAAGAACTGGCCGTTGGTTTCCTCTACTTACTAAAAATGGGGTTTTTGTGGCACTTTATAGCAACTATATAATGTTAATACCCCTATCGGTGCTTTGGAAAACACTATGGTTGGGTTTATTAAAGGAGGGGGTGGGTCAGTCGATCGGTCAGTCAGTCAAACAGTCAGTTGACAGCAGCCTCTGGTGGATTTACTGTATACGAGAAGAGCAATCGTGAATGGCACTTTGAGAGAGAAATTTGAGATCCCAAAAAGCATACACAGCTGTCTCTGGTAGATTCACAAAAATTGCAAAAAAAAATAGCTCCTGGATTGTATTTGGCACTTTCCAGGGATTTATATAGAGGTAAGTTTTCAGAATAAGCCTGAGTTGGCATATAGTATGGGATGTCCTGTAGAAGAACTGACCATTGTTTTGTTCTACTTTTTAGAGATGGGGCCATTATAGCACTTTATATTATGTTAATATCCCATTTCTCCAAAACAATGCAGTAAGCAGGTTTCATCTGAGGTGTGTGTATAGTATGGGACATCCTCTACAAGAACTGACCATTGATTTTTCTACTTCTAGGAAATGAGGGCTTTGTAGCACTTTATATTATGTTAATACCCAATTTCTCCAAAATACAGTAGAAAGTCTTCATATGAAGTATGCATATATTGCTAAAATATAATGATTGTCATTACTAGTGGATTTTAGTTATTTACAAGAGAGGCATAAAATGGGAAGAACATTATAATAATTATTATTGTTACTGATTTATTATTCAGATGGCCAGTTTGTTGTTTGCGTAATAAATCACAATACAGTTTTATTCCTAAAATTGCTTTCTCTCGTGATATGAAGTAATAAATGTATGGTCTGTATATTTTACACTTCATATTTCAGCGACTTATGCTCAGTGGTTTGCACTGTTGTCTCACGGCAACAAAGCCACTGATTTGAGTCCCGGCTGTCCTGGTATTTATGTAGACTTTGCATGTTCTCCTCATGTTTGTGTGGGTTTCTTCCGGGTGCTCCAGTTTCCCCCACAGTCCAAAGATATGCACTATAGGTAAATTGAATAAACTGAATTGGCCGTAATGAATGAGAGTGTGAATGCGTTTGTATGGGTGTTTCCCAGTACTGGGTTGCAGCTGGATGGGCATCCACTGTGTAAAACATATGCTGGATAAGTTGGTGGTTTATTCTGTGGTGACCCCTGATGAACGGGACTAAGCCAAAGTAAAATTAATAAATGAACTTCTTATTTCTTATTCAAACTTTTATATTTAAACAGTAATCTCACCTTATTATTGACTGTAATATAAATTTAACATGTTTGTAAATTTATTGGTAAATAAATTTAATACATTTTTGTATACTTTTTTTGTAAAAGTTAATAAATGTAACTTGCAGCTGGACCTGCTCATACAGTTGAAGTTTATACTGATATTTTGATAATGTAGTCGTAATTGCTGAAGCTTTTATCACGGTATACGGTATTATAACAATATTTACAATTCTGGGAGCTATAACTTGATCCTCAGAAGAGGAATGTCTGGTTAGCTTTTGTGTTGCAGCAACTAGTGTTTTTGTATGACTGTCGGACCTATTCTTTGCAAAGAATAAAATCTTCTTTCCAGACTTGACACTGAATTTGAAATTGCCACTACAATGCTTCGTGTGGCTTAATGGGGGCAGTTGGTTAAGGAGTTGGACTCGTAAAGGTTGGAAAGGTTGCAGGAATTGAACATGGGAATTAGTTTTTTTTTTTTGTTTTGTTTTTTTTACAATTGTTTTGCTACAAATTTCAGAACCCTGATTTTAATTTTTCCAGTGTTCATAACTACATGTTATGTTCATTTCTTTACAGAAGCCATTTGCAGGATAATTGGTTCACATAATCCTTTTATCATACAAATACCATTACTTTAGATCACCAGCACACTAGATGCACATTGTTTAAAAAAATAATAATAATAATTAACAATCATTAAATATATGATATATTAAAATATATGATACAGGTATAATTATGGTTTATGCATAAGTGTAGAGGGAACAGTACAGACAGTGGAATAACTGAACTGTTTTATTCTTTCAATCATAAGGTAGGTTTATGAACTGTTTAAAAAAAAAAAAGGATTTTCAGAACCCTGGTGTCAACTCTAGATGCAAAATCCACAACCACTGCCAAAATTGCACATTTTTGCATAACTCTTAACTTTTTTCAAATGCTTGGATACAATACACACAAGTCAAAGATACTTTGTTCATTGAACTAAAATCACTTTTTCAATATAATACAATTAAAAATCAAATTGAGCCCATTTCAAAACGCAACTCATACATTGCTTCTAAAATAACACAATGTAACTATCAACTGATACAAGCACTTAAAATAATAAAATACTGTTACATTTCTCTTGATGCAGAGCTTTATGGAAACGGATGGAAAAATTGACATATTTAGATGATAAGTTTCAGGATAAATCAAATGACATTAGTAAAAAATTGACCCAACTGGCCTACATTAGATTTCATCTTTATTTATTCTTATTCCATATTTATGGTTTCTTTGTTCCATGTACGACTTTTACAGACTATGTTTTTATACTTAACATTACTGTATGTAAGAAAGCCCAATCACAGCATAACAGCAGACCAATGTCAGGCCTGGAATCACATTGACAGAAGGTTCTTTCCAAGAATCTTGACTAATGAAAACACCACTTGTGGTGTGGAGGAGAACCTGTGGCCAAATCCATAAGACCCGACTGATGGAAACACAGATCACAAAATAGACATTTGATATATGGAAATATATGCAAATTACATGTGACATCCTAGTTCATACGGATTTCACAAATATAAAATGTTATACATGTCAAAATATTGCCACAATATATATGGTTGAAAAAACTGCTTTGTAATGAGGATGTGCAGTGAAAAACATTTTAATTTACTTTACAATTCTTTTTTTTTTTAACAGTAAACCTACAATATGATGGAATGAATAAAACTTTAGTTCAGTTATTCCACTGTCTGTACTATTCCATCCACATTTATAAATAAACAATCCTGTTAGCAAGGAAAAGAATACTACTTGAGTGGAAATCAGCAGCAAATTATATATCTAATGAAGGGATCTGTCCAAATATTTTATAAGACATGGCAACCTATGATCACATATTTTGAAAAAAGGAAGACTCTCCTTTAACTGATTTCTATAAAGAAATCTGGGAAATAAGGGTTACCACCTTAACTGTGATTTAAAGTAATGTTTCTGTAGTATTTGTATGGGATTATGTGATATAATGGGATTATGTTTCTCACTGCACGTCCCCATGTCGAAAAGCTAACCTATGGCATGATATATGACAACATATGCAAATTACATTTGGATTTCACATACTCTGTATAAAATGTTATATTTGTCAAAATATTGCAAAAATGTTTTTTTTCCAACCATATCATATACATGTAAGTGTGTGTGTGTGTCTGTGTGTGTGTGTTTTGTCTGTAATTCAGCTACCATCAGTTATTTTAGATGTTTTATGACAAAGGAGATGGAGCCTTCCTCACACTTGGTTCAATAGTGGAGTTCAAGCTCTCCAGTCCAGATGTGAATCCTGGCACTACAAAAACACTATTGGATACTATGGCGTAGGGCTGTGCGATAATACGATATTTGATCGTGGACAATGAAAATGACTCCACGATCCACTTTTTCAGAAAAATAGTTGTATCGCCATGCAGTATATAGTGCAGTGCTTCCGCTTCATTCATGCTTCCATGACGGAGCGCCACACCTAAATTCATCCCGCCTCGGCTATTACTGCTTCATTCAAACATTCAGTCGGCTGTCGTTGTTGTTTTTTAAATAGCGAGTTAAAATCGCACCAAAACGTATTAAAAGGTACGTGAATTATAACAGCGGGAACTTTTCTATAACCGCTGTGTGTCATTTGTTTAACCCTTTAAGGTTACATGCTGACTGACAGACTGGCTGACAGGACTCAAGTATGATGCGCGAGGCCAGCATACAGGCGCAGCTTTCAGTTAAGATGAACAGTTTCTGAACAGTTTCCTTAAATATGCTTTATAAATAAAGGTCTGTGGTTCTGTATACAATGACTTTCTCTTGTTGGAGTTTATAGCCGCTTCACTTTACTTCAGGACGCATTAATGCCGCTCTGTAGGTCTATTGGAGACATTCGTAAATATTCCTAGCAAATCTAATAAACGTTGTAGACATACGCGTTACATAAACGCACTAAATCACACTTCAGTAGCGTTTATTAGAGGGAGCGCAAGAAGTGTGCACGAACACAGAGGCGATCGGCGAGCAAGCAAAGAGACCCGCATGCTCTAAATGGGGCGTCTGCAGACTTGCGATCTCACCCGGTAATACTGCGCTCACGACATAAGTCACTGAAATAAAGCCATAAGTTGTTTGTAGATCTGTGTATATTACATGTCCATGTATTTATTTGTTTTGTCACCCTCTAGTGTTTTGTTTGTTTTTGCTCTTTATTTTTAGTAGATTGTCCTAACACCTGTGGATCATTAAACCTGGCAATATAAGGGCTCATGCTGCAGCACTTCATTGACGAGGAACTTGAGCGGCCGTCCAGACGCGGAGTTGTGCTCCATTTAGTGTTCAGCCTTTGTGTTTTCTCCCTACATTTTGTTTATTTATACTTAATTTGTTAATAAACCCCTAGACCGATCCATTGGTGTGTTCCCCTCCTTTGATGATGTGACCGTGGTCGTAACAGTGTACAACAGGGCTATTTAATTAGTTTGTCAATGGGTCCAGTTCATGAAGAGCATCCCAAATGAGGGGTCAGAGATGACTTGCAATATATACTGTAGTGATGATGACACAACAGCAATACAAGAGCTCATGTGCAGTTTTTTGCTCCTTAAGATACCCACGTTGGCTTTTTCTACATTAAAATGTGAATATGTTGTATTTTGAAACCGCATAACATCACTGCATTGTACAATGTGGCTTTTTTTTATAAACCCATTCAAATGTTGTATTGCAAAGCACAACAAAATCAGTGCATTGCTCAAGTAGGCTTCTACTACAAACACATTCATATGTTGTTTTGAACTGCATAGCAGTCAGGGATGAAACAATTACAGATTTTGGTTGTATGATTATATAGTCTGAAGAATAATCATGGTTTCATGGTTATCATGATTATTATGCATTTATTAAATTCAAAACACTACTAGTTTTGTTAACTTTGTAAAAAAAAAGTCATTTGCATGTTTGAAGGTGTTGCTGAGGATCTGTGTCTAATAAGCTCTCTGATTTGAACTAAGATTTGTTAGATTTGTTAAATGTTCATTTTGATGGTACAGTAATTGTAATGCAAGTCTTGCTGAATGTTCTTTCTTTGCAGAATAGCACTTGCATTAAATCTTCACTTGATTAAAATATTCTTATACGTACATGGTAAGAGTATATTTTTATATGAGGGCATTAGTTTAGTTGTATTGTACCTTTGTAATTTGCAAAATAGTCTTTAAAAATCAACTTAAAAAGAATCAGGATAAAAATCGTGAATCGTGATTTCCCCAGAAAAAATCGTGATATGATATTTTTTCTATATCGCCCACCCCTACTATGGTGACAGGAAGAAAAAGAGATTATATAAAAGCATTATATTAAGAAAGAGAGTTTGATGGCTTCTGCCCTATGCACTGCTATTACAAGAGGAATGGATGGATTTGTACATAATGGATTGATGTATAGATTTGTGGTCAGTGGATGGGATGAATTTGTTTGTTTGAGGAGATTGTTTTGTTTGTTTTTTGATTAATTGAACTGAAATATTTAATGAACTTGTGTCTGTGTTCTAAATTGATTAATATCACTTAGCATAAGGTTTCTAATAAGTTCTTATCTTTATCATAAATCTGTGGTATTTGAACAATATGTATTTTCCAGACAAAAAAATCGATTTTTCAAAATCCAAGTAATTTAAATAATTTTGGTAATGCTTTTAGTAACACTGGGAAACAACTAAATCACAGTTTAAAACAGTATTGAATAAAACACTTTTCCCTGAATTCTAAGAAGTCATTTATAAATAGCCCCTAAAAAGAACTATTGGCTTACAGCATTAAAACATTTGCATCCATAAAAATACTGATTTACCCATTACTTTAATAAAACTTATTGTTGTGATTACATTGTTTTTTTTTTAAATTGTAAACACCAGTAGCGTTTAAAAGATCCATCCACCTTTATGCTAAATTAGCAGTTTATTTAATGCATTAATCTGATTGGCCATCTATTACAAAGGAATGTAGAAGCTGGTACATTGAAGAACTGTAACCATTGACTAATTTGTTAACAGTCTGGAAAAGTTTGTGAGGATTACTTTCATTATCCTTTCATTATTACTTTCAAAATCCTGTAAGTACTCTTTCCAAGCTAGGAGGTGTACACTTATACCAGAGAAAGATGCAATTTATGATGCAATTTACAACAAGCTGCCTTTATTGAGGACAGATTGTCAGTATACCGGGGAGCGGAGTGTAAAAAGGGCACTGTACAAGATTTATTTGGACAGCTTTTTTCCAGAGGTCAGCTGTTTAAAAAAACAGCTTGAAAGGATTCCAGAAAAGCACTAAAATTAAGAAGATCAATACATTTGCATTTACAGAAATTAACTATTCTGGACAGGGCATCTTTAAATAAGATACAGCACATCTGGAAAGTATTCATAGCGCTTCACTTAAAAAAAAAAAAAAAAAAAAAAAAACGCGTTACAGCCTTATTCTAAAATGAATTAAAATTATTTATTTCCTCAAAATTTCACACACAATCCCCATAATGACAATGCGAAAAAAAGTTTTTTTTTTTTTTATTGTTGCAAATTTATTAAAAAAAACAAACCTGAAAAATCACACGTACATAAGTATTCACAGCCTTTGCCGTGAAGCTCTAAATTGAGCTCAGGTACATTCTGTTTCCACTGATCATTTTTTAAATGGGCTCTGGCTGGGCAACTCAAAGACATTTACCGAGTTGTTGTGAAGCCGCTGCATTGATATTATAGCGGTGTCCTTTGGGTCATTCTCCTGCTGGAAAATGAACCATCGCCCTAGTCTGAGGTCAAGAGCACTCTGAAGCAGGTTTTCATTCATGATGTCTCTGTACATTGCTGCATTCATCTTTCCCTCTATCCTGACTAGTCTTCCAGTTCCTGCTGCTGAAAAACATTCCCACAGCATGCTGCCACCACACTTCACAGGGATGGTATTAGCCTGGTGATGAGCGGTGCCAAACGTAATGCCTGGCATTCACTCCAAAGAGTTCAATTACACTTTTACAATTAGTTCACACACTATACCTCTTCTCCTCTCCTATATATCTCCATTCTCCTCGTTATCGGTCAGTTCGAAGAAGGTGTGTATACATGCCTCAATAAATATGCCTTCTCTCCTCTTTCTCTTGCGTTTGGTAAATCCACTTGTCCACTAATTTTAATCTACGAGGCTGCTACTACTACTACACAACTCAATTCAGCGCGTGTTATTTCTAATCTGACGTTTCCGCGCTTGACCAATTACAGCAGTCTGTTAAGTTAAAAAAAAAAGAAAGAACAAATCTGCGAGCTTTATATACATGGTGTCATTTTCTGACAATTTAAAGAGCCCATATTATGGATTTTTGAAAATGACCTTCCATGCAGTGTGTTACACAGCTCTAAGTAAAGTGAAATGTCCAGCTAAGGCTTAAATCTGAAAGTGCAAAGTGTTTAAAACGATTGATTCATATATAAAAGAGTCAACTCATTGTTGTTTAAATGAATCGTTATTAGAACGAGTCTTTAGCCGTTTCGGCTTGACGTCAACGCGAAACATAATAGTTGCGCGCGCAGACCCGGGATTGCAACTGAGAAATTGAACTGCCCGGCCCCGCCCACAGACAGGAAGGGAAAGTGGAAGACAACAAGCACTGTATTGCAGTAAGTGTTGTAGTATAACCAGCGGGACAGCAGTGACGTGTGATCTGAGTAATATCTAAGTAAATCTTTATACTGTTTGATGGCAGTATAAAGATTTAGAGAGAAGTTATTGACAGCATTGGCAGTGTTGGTTTTCGCGGTTTGCTTTTTGTAGACGGTCCCTAAGGACCGGTCTCTCTGCCGCCTGCACAGAGTTTAATATCATGCATCCAGCGCGAAGGCAAAGCTCATTTTTAGGAAAATAAGGTTGTAGGTGATTGTATACATTGCGACGGTTGAAAAGAGGTGCTATTTGTGTAGGAACAATGTTTCGGTCATGAGTTATTGATCCGGAAAACACGACTGCTGCTAACTTTACTGGACTTATCGGCATTCCGGTTAAATCATGTCCCGCAGACGCTAAGCTCTGAAGTGCGAGGGAAAAGCTGTGTTATTTTCCCTACCTGGAAATCTCTTTTCCCTACCTGGAGTGGTTGAGTTTTTTTTCTTAAAATACCTGAGAATTACATCCCCAACACGGTGCTGTGTTCACGTCATCTCTCTGAAGAGAGCTACACCAATCTACCAGCTTACGACGCGGGATTTGTTGCACGGTTGTTGTTAAAGCATGGATCAATACCCAGTTTATTTGGACCAGCGAGTTCTTCCAGTCGTGTTGACCGTAACAAGGTAAATATGGATGTAGTTGTCTGTATTGTGTTTGCTCCGTGCAGCATGTAGCAGTAGCCATTTAGCTTACTGCCGAATGAAACTATTTGTTGGCTTACAATAGTCCATGAAGTGTTAATTATTACTGAATGTTTGTTGTTATGATGAAGAATATAGCAATACGCTGTTGTACAAAAGCAGTGATTTGTTTTCAATATGTTCTGGCATCGGGCTGCTAACATGGACGTGACGTGGTGACGTGACGTGGTAGCGTCACGGAAAGGAGGTGCTTGGGGAAAAAGACTCGCTCAGACGATTCATATGGGAGTCGGTGGGAAAATGAGGTAAAAATAAATAGATATTATAAGACATCGAAAGTGTTTTTTAACCTTGCATACATATCATCCTGTTGTTTGGGACTTCAAAAAGTGAAATTTAACTGTTCTCAACCCATCATATGGGCTCTTTAAATAATAGTTATATGTGATAACGTTATGTTAGCAAATATTTGCTAAGAGGAAATATATAGTTGTCTAAGCAATATGATTTTACAGAGAGGGAGGCATCTTTATCAAGACCTGCCGTCTATTCTAGCCGCCAAGGTATTTCTGCTGTCGCTCATACACTGCATATTATCAGTGGCGCCTGCAGCTGTACGGCGGTACGCACTGCGTACCTACCACGAGAGGGCGGGAATTGATGCCGCTTATTTCTTCATTTATTTATTTTTTTATTCA
The DNA here is from genome assembly GCA_903798035.1 of Danio albolineatus. Classification (NCBI taxonomy): domain Eukaryota; kingdom Metazoa; phylum Chordata; class Actinopteri; order Cypriniformes; family Danionidae; genus Danio; species Danio albolineatus. Next base: position 4,012,349 of record CAIGQQ010004210.1, read on the forward strand.
TTACATAATTTAAATTGATTATTAACCAGTATATATTACGATATATTGACAAAACAAGAAAGAATAACAGCAAATAAAGGTGTGTGTTTGTGTGTTTTAAAGCGTGTATGTAATTGCATGGTGCATGGGCAAAGAAATCTTTACTTTAGGCTTTATTTTTACGGCAGTTTTTCCGCAAAATAAAAATTACAATTAGTTATTGTTTAAAACAAGGTTCAAAGTGAGTAAACGCTCTTTGAAACAGATAAACTTATTTAAGACATTTGCCAATAGGCCTAAAACTAATGAGACAAATACTGATCCCCCACACGGAGTGAAGACCGCAGTCATCAGCACCTGAGCCGGGGAAACTCCAGGCCTAGCCCGTGCGCATCCTCCATGCACAGAAATGTATCTGCCGGGAATCCCAAGGTAATGTGGGAACATAATTTGTAAACGCCTGTCCTGCTCATTCAAATTATTTGATTAAATGAATTAAATCGTAATTGACCGGCGCAACAGGAAAAACAGTTTAATATAGGCTTCTCTGAAACTGTGAATATTTCACTTTAATTTAATTTAGGCTAGATTATTATTTTATTTGACAACCCAGTTCGTGTTTTGGCATTGTTGAAGCATAGCGCTGACTTGTTTTGAAGCAATGTTATTCAAATGTTATTCGTTCTTCTGTTTTATGTAATAAATGACTGACCAACAAAATTATTAAACTATGAGACAAACTATTCGAAATTTGTTTAAAAAAAAATTCCCCATAAAACATACGAATTACATGTTTCATTGAGTCCGTCCACTACTCAACTGTGCCGGTGGATGATTTTCGGTCAGTGGAAATAAGGGTTTAATGCTTCACTAATGGTTGTATCACAATCTTCTGTAATATGCAAATTTATAATTTAATATGATATAATTTTAAAGATGAGCGAAATATTAATATTATAAGAAATATTAATATTAAAAAAGGAAACGAACGTCGTAACGAATGCCCTTAATTAATGTAGCCTTTGACAGTAAGCATCAGTGTTTGGAGATGATTGGGGGAAAGGGGGCGGGGCGGTGTTGGATTTGTGCGTACCTTGGAATAAAATCCTGCAGGCGCCCCTGCATATTATGGTAGAGAGCTAAAGACTGAACTGAACACAAATACTGTTGCTGCTAACTCATGTTTGTCATGATAGATAAAGAATTAAATCATAACAAAATGAATAATAAATGCATGCAACTAAATAACGAGAATATCAAGGCTGCTTTATCCGTATTTACAAAATAAAACTCCTTCAAATCTCACAGACGGCCCTACTTTGTCCCTGTGTTTAAAAATGTATAATAATGAAACTAACTGATTTCACAAGCCATCTACACCATAGATTGACTGTACACCCTCCTATAGTGTTAATGAAACCTTTTATCGTGGCCACTTGGTGAAAGATAACTGTTTAGATGCTGTTTATACACATTTGAATTAGGCTAAACATTATTAAATACCCACGAGCCACTAGTGACTTCATATCACATTTGCATTATTTAATTTTTTTGTTAAAGTTCCTTCCTATTAAAAATAAATGTATTTCCAATGTGATATGTAATGGGGAGAGAGGAAATTTGCACGAGATGAGCAGATGGTGGATCACGACCAGTGTTGTGCAAGTTACTTCAAAGCTGTAATACATTACAGATTACTTGTTACTGCTATATAAATGTAATCCCTTACCTTACAATATTACTGTCTCAAAATTGTAATATGTTACATGACTACATATTACTTTTTTAGTTACTTTCACCAAAACAACTACAGAATTAGAACTTAACATTCTAAAATGACAAAACGTACTGCAGAGCATTTTACATCCAGTAGAAAGTGATATGGTGTAGCAAAATGACTGTGACCTATCTAGGCTACTAACAATATAGTGTATAATTGGCAATGTGAAGGCTCAAGACAATGCAAGAAAGCATGGAAGCCAGAATCACAAATGATCTAAGTCTGTTAAAAGTATGGTAGAGGTAAAGTGATTATCTGGCAATATCTCTGAATAGCTTGACTATATTCATAATAGACACTACAGGCCTATATGTAAACTCCAATGCCATGACAAGATGCAGATTTTTTTTTTCTTATTGTTGCCATTATTTTATTCACTTTAAATTTAAGTGGCTCACAACACAAAACTGTCCTGCACAAAGTGAGCGTGATGAACATAGCTTTCTCAATATAGTGCCTGTGCACAGATTTCCTCTGTTTGTGGACTGCTCGCGCGCAAATTTCCTCACGCTCTCTCAAATATGCACTGCTCATGCATACATTTTCTTCCGTGCTCTCAGTACACTGCTCGCTCAGTGAGATTATATGCAGACTCACAATGTGTGTCTTGTGTTCCTTCGTCCTTTCATGCTTTTTGATATGATTTATATTTGTCCACTATTAATAATAACCAAAATACTAAAATAGACTTACATATACATTTTTTATATAATAATAAACCAAAACATTTTTGGCTGTGTGTTATATGAGATATTTCCAGTTTCCAACAATTAATGACACAGTGAATAGATGTTGAGTGCAAAGAATACATTTTATTTAAAAAAAAGTTGCACCATACTAATTAAATAAAAACATTTAAACAAAAATATAACGCAAGCAGAAATGTTACT
>CAIGQQ010004210.1:4034997-4049987 GCA_903798035.1 Danio albolineatus
CACAGAGAACCATCTGTTCAATGGTGTTGAAACTGCATTAACATAGAGAGATAGAGGATGCAGCTGGGTTAAAAGCCAAGGAGCAACTTAATTTACATCTGAAAGGCAGGTCTAGAGGCAACAGCTAAAACAGTATAAAGGTTTGAGTTTAGAGTTTTCTAATGGTACAAGCATTTTTAAATCAAAATTTAGATGGAATTTGTATGATAAAACACAAGTCATAAATAAATTGGACAACCTCGTGGTTTATATTAAATCATCGTTATATCAAACGTTTTTTTATAACTGGATACTATAGTTATACTATATCTATAACCTGAAACATCGTAAGTCAAATGTCTTTTTCTTGAAGGTTTAGCATTTATGTGCTTGAAAGAACTACTGAGACTAGGAGAAAATTAGTCATCTTCAAAGCCCACACTTGCATATATCGATTTAGAGTTTCAAGGCAGAAATTGTACTTCTGTCATGACCACTCTCTGTATTTTAGCATAGTAATGTATATGTATATGGAAATTTTGATATGTCTGGACTTGGTGGTATAGATCTGCTATGCTTCTGGTGCTTTGATTATTAAAGCAGAGCAAGTACTGAGATCTGCCACTGCCAGTATATTCACCGGCATGCTATCTGGGCATTTAATACACTTGTATTAATTTAATTAAATTAACTAAATGTAACATAAACAACATAGGTAAGCAATATGCATCATGAACACGAGTAGAAAGGAATGGACAATGAGATAACTCTCCCCCAAAACTAGCAGATCTATTGCCAGGACATATGTATATTTATTTATTTTATTGCCACCATGAGCTATGGGACTGCATGTTTTCTATCTATATGTACCTGGGCTACCTTGCCAACCTGTTTACGATAGTTAACTATATTATGTATGCCTGTGCAACCTTGCTGAATGGCTTGTATGTGAGCCCAGGCTACTTTGCTAACCAGCTTATCGCTACTGTCGACTGGCTAAACACTAATGAACTAGATAATGTGAGCCTGAGCTACTTTGCCCACTGGCTTAGCATAAACTGTGCAATATGTGTTATTGTAGCAAAATATCATGTAGCAGCATGATAGAATTAGCAACCCAGCAACCACCGGAGGAGTATAATTGAACTATGGTTATACATTGCCATATTCTGTGGATTCACCTTTTGATTCCATTCAAATAAAATTCATGACATGATGTTGCACAAAAGTCTGTGTATACAATGAGAAAATGCTCCTTTAATTTACAACCGCATATGGTAAACTAAATGACAATCTATGTAATTATACAGGGTATATGCAGAAGTGAAAGTATTATTACTTCTTCTATTTTATTGGAACTCATTCCATACATGAAACTCATTTCATACACAAGACCTTATTGCCACTGTTTCAGTCGTTAACTCTGGCAGCATTTATCTTACATTATATTTACACAGTCGACGCCACGGTGGCGTAGTGAGTAGCATGTTCGCCTCACAGCAAGAAGGTCGCTGGTTCGAGCCTCGGTTGGGTCAGTTGGCATTTCTGTGTGGATTTTGCATGTTCTCCCTGTGGTTGTGTGGGTTTCCTCCGGGTGCTCCGGTTTCCCCCACAAGTCCAAAGACATGTGGTACAGGTGAATTGTGAAAGCTAAATTGTCCATAGCGTATGAGTGTGAATGAGAATGTATGGATGTTTCCCAGAAATGGGTTGTGGCTGGAAGGGCATCCGCTGCATAAAACAAATGCTGGATAAGTTTCCGGTTCATTCCGCTGTGGCGACCCCGGATTAATAAAGGGACTAAGCCGACAAGAAAATGAATGAATGAATATTTACAAAGTCTTAGCTAATGATATTCCTTCTGACGCAAAAAAATTCAGAAGGTGAGAACAACAAAATTATTTACCTGACTAGCACAATGAAAGATTCAGAGAAAGAGACTACATTTAAATGAATCGATAAAACCCTAGACTTCCATTCACTAAACTATAAAGACGCTGATGCACACCTATTTTGTTTTATTAATTTTTTTGCACTGCTCTTATTATAAAGCCATAAACAGAGAATTCCTCTTAAACTGTTCACTTTATTTATAAAACCAATGGCTACGAGACAAATACCAAGTTGGTCATAATAACTCGTAAGTGTGCATTAGGCAGCGATACACTGCAAAAAAAAGTGATACACTGCATAACAGCCCCCTCTATGCTGCTCTTGGTTTAAGGACACAGAAAGTCCCTCTCAAACTGTTCACTTTATTTAGACAAAGCAGTGGTTACGAGACAAATACCAAGTTGAGCATATTGACGTATAAACGTGCATTTGGCAGCAACACACTGCAAAATTGAACTGTTTACTTAGAAACAGCCCTGGTGTCTTTGACTCAAACCTTAATCAAGCACACCTGAAGCTAATCAAGGTCTTACTAATGGCCCGTTTCCACTGAGTGGTACGGTACGGTACGGTTCGGTACGCTTTTAAGGCCGTTTCCACTGTCTAAAAGCGTACCGAACCGAACCGTACCGTACCCCTTTTTGGTCACCCTTTCGAAAGGGTACCAAAACCCAGAAAGCGAGCCGTAAGGCGGAGCTACACGCGCAGCTGAACGCCATTGGCTTACAGAGATACGTCATTTGCTCACGCAACAAGCAGAATGAAAACAAAGGACCCGCCATGTTTAATACACAGCCGAGAGACAATGCTCCGAAATAATATCAGCATATAATAACGTGCCATGGTCGACCCGAGCTTAAACAAACCTTGTCGTCGTCTTGAACAGCCACCATGCCGAGAGAAGAGCAGATCCGTATGGGTTACGAGCCCATAAGCGCGAGCGTTAGGTTTCGCTTCTCTCTTGTGTCCGCGTGCGCGTCAATGTTTGAAATAACAAAGTTCTTAACCTGGACTATTATAAACTGGGAATGACGGAGTTACTCTCTAACGAGAGAATAATGACGGTGCTGCTACATGTACTGGTGAAGATAAAAGACACAGATGAGAGGTTTGCACAGACGGGGCTCTATTTCGTATTGTTTTTGAACCTAAATAAGGCATACATGTCTGCTGTGTATAGTTTTTCTGTAATTTGGTAACATCGAAGACTGTGTGGGGCTGTGTGTTCATATATGCTGCATTTATTTATTTATTTGATATAATCGCGGACCGTAAGCTATTTCGCATCAATGATCTGCAGTTATAATCAGATCATGTTCAGTCAGTAATGACATTTTTACACCAATGTTTTTGTGTATAATAAAGCATCTGTTTTGTGAGAAGTGCTTCTCGTATGATTTTTGAACGACCCATAAAGCTTTACTGTAGACATTTCCTCGAGCGAAAATGATGTCGACAAACTTTCTGTCGTACACCACGCCCACCAAAAGAGTACCCTTTTGCAGTGGAAACGCAAGCCTTATAAAGGTGACCTGTACCGACCCGTACAGTACCGTACTGTACCACTCAGTGAAAACGGGCCATAAGTATATCTGAAACATCCAGGCAGGCGTGTTGAGAAAAGTTGGATTTAAACTCCTCAGAACACCTTCAACAAAGGCTCTTTCTGAAAATTTAGCCCTATATACATTTCTGAAGGAAACAAATTACGCAGCCAGAGGAACATATGGCTGCATTTTCGTCTTTAAAACAAACGCTACGGAGCGGTATGACACCATTTCTTTTCACGCTTACCAGCAGACCACTTTGCTCAGTCTGGATGGTTTTTCTGCTGCTACCAGTTTGTCCAGTGGCTCGTCACGTATGTCAGATAATTTGAGACGCAGAGTGGAGTTGACACAATGGGGTTCGAGTCCGGCGAAAAAAGCAGGTAAGAAGAAACAAAAGCCAAAAAATAAAACAAACAAGTAAAAACAAGTTTCTGAATTGCTTTTCAAAACACTGTCAGTTGGGTTTAGTGCTGGTCAATCTGTGCTTTTTAAAACACTATTGGTTGAGTTCAGGTAAGGGGTGGGTGGGAAGTTCCGGTCAGTTAGACAGTCAGTCAGTCGACAGTGGCCTCTGGGGGATTTACGCGAGAAGAACGGGCACAAATGGCACGCGCGAGAGAAATTTGAGATCTCAAAAAGTCTGCAAAAAAACGTATCTGTTAGGACGTATTTGGCATTCTTCAGAAATGTATATAGGGGTAAGTAATAAGAATGGGGTTGCCAGTCTTCCAGGATCAAGTTTGGTGTTCCCAAGTGTTTTAAGCCCTGTTCACACAGTGGGATTTCAGCCATGATTTGGTCACCTGACACAAATTTGAAAAACCAATGTTAAAATTGGTTTCCCCAGGGGAAAATCCTTCTGCCAACACCAGATAACATTACTTCAAACGGGGTTCGGCTCAGTCGGAAGCACAGCTGAAAGCTTCCATCATTCAGGTATAGTTTCTGGAGGAGTTTATGAGCTCACAGAGCTGAGGGCACTTCAGAATGCATTTAGTGGACTCAGGCACGGCTCCAAATGAATCAACGCTGTTTTTCAGTCTTCCTAAAGCACATAAACACAGCTATTCTCTTAATAAAATCCATGTTAGCCATTTAGCAACCAAGCTAGAGTCACCGAGCAGACAGACGCCCCACCCATGACGCAAAGCTGTGTCTGTTGTGAATTTGATTATACCAATACACCTATACCAATTGACCTTTATGTCTTTAGACTTGTGGGGGAAACCGGAGCCCCCGGAGGAAACCCACACGAACACGGGGAGAACATGCAAACTCCAAACAGAAATTTCAACTGACCCAGCCAAGGTTCAGACCAGCGACCTTCTTGTGCCACTGTGTGACCACAAACAGAACTTAGAACCTGTAATTTTATTTTAAATAAAATGAAGAAAAAAATCATCTGAATAAAAATAAATGGTAAAACATTCAGTACTGTGAAAAATTGACTGCTACTACTACTACTGTTGCTGATGACGCTTCAACCCATACTTATTTTTAGTCCCATTTTCAATAAGTAATTCAGTTGTTCACTCATTTTTGAAGAATTGTTCAGTGGCATATGTTTGATGGCTGGTTTTTGCCACCTATTGGTTAAATAATAAATCTGCTGCCTACAACTTTCATTTTTGAACGTCGTTAAATGCATATGATGGTGTTATCAATCTTTACCATAAACATGAGTTTTTATATCTAAATTATAAACTGTTATCCCAGCACTTCTGTGTTATTTGACTGTTTGTAACTTCATAACTAACTCCAAAGCTAAAAATTCTCTTTCTTGATTTTTGCTTTTTCAGATTTGAATGCAGCGATTCGAAGGATTAATAAATATATGGAAATCACCATCATTTATAATGTACAATGCACAGTATAAATGAGTACACCCCACCACATTGTCATAAAACCTTAAGTTTCCTTTCAGAATTAATATTTTCCATGAGATACTATACTACAAAATACTCCCACAAATGTGGGCCATTGATTGCAAACAAAATTTGTTAATTTGCACACACACTAAAGTGATTTTCTTAAATTCATTCAAACCCATGTTGCCAAAATGAGTACACCCCAATTATAATCTTAAGAGAAAAGCGTCACTTAAAGGTGCTGTATTTAAGTTTTTGACTGTCCTAAAGCATAGAAATACCATAATATGTTTGAAGATATTTAAGAAACATGACAAGTGAACATTCTTGTTTATCTGAAAAGCAATGCTAAAGTCAGATATTCTGCTTTGAAAATGTGTTTTCCATGCCTGAACGCTGTATTTGTTTTGGTTATTTGGTCACACTTTATTTAAGTTAATTGAATTTAAGTTACATTGCAACTAATTCTCATTAGATTATAAATAGACTGTTAGGTTGGGGTTAGGGTTAAGGGTAGGGTTAGTTTAAGTTGACATGTACTTGCAAAGTTTCTTATGGTCAGTTAAACGTCTGTTAATTGTTAGTATCAACAGATATTAAGTAGACAGTCTATTAATACTCAAATGGACCATCAAAATAAAGTGTTACTGGTTATTTAAACCCACCCAATGCCGTTTAGCCAATTATTTTTCAGCACCCCAGGTTGCCTTGCTGGAAAACTGCATATTTCATTCATTCAGTCATGAAAGCTCTCAAACCATGCATCCGTGACCAAAATGCGACCTCCAGTGGACAGTAGCAGACTCCAAAATGAGACCAGATTCAGTTCCACATGATACAAATGATACAAATATTGCAAGCGTAAACATTAGGTGAGCAGGCTACATTGTAACCCTGTGTCCTAACAACATGCTGCATTACGAGATACACAGTAATGAGCAATTTGGCTGTTTGCACCAGACGAAACATGACAAATATAAATACAGACATACAGAAGCTCAGAATATGCACTCACTCACAAAATGGTAAGTTTTATAATCTATTTAATACATATTAATCATTTTTAACATTATTAAAAGTACATGCTGAATCACTCTTATGTTTTTAGGTCTGAAGTTCAATTTCAAACGGTTTATTTATTTTCAAGATTCGAAGTGAACTATCTGCGGCTGCTTTCAGTAGTATGGCAGTAAATGTCATGTAAACTGGCATTCAAACTCACATTATTAGCATATAACTCTAAATAAAACACATTAGGTGTACCTGAGGTGATCAATGGTCAAAGATTTCTGTTGTTCACCTGTGAGAGCTGTTTCTAATATATTAATTTGAGGTGTTGGTTTAAACAAAAACTCCTTTTAATATGGAAAATATTCATTCTATCGGGTGCTATTACTTTTATTTTAGAACGCGGTTTAAATCAACCTTTTGACTCGATGGTTAGACTCCATCGATTCCTTAATCTGGCAATCTGCAATTACGTTTGTTTTGATCCAGGAATACAATACCTAGTTCAAACACTAGGTGTCAAACTTACATACTGCACCTTTAAGACTGCAAAATTATAATTAACAGGCATTCAACCACAGGTGAGTCTAATGATTTATTTAAAAGGTGTCCCAACAGATGACTAAAAAAGGGCATTACTTAATAAAGAAAAACCCTTCCCATTTCATGCTGTCAGCAATGGCTCCCCATGGAAGAGATACTGTTTGTCACAAAATCTGAGAAAGGAAATAATTTCTTTGCACAAAAAAATGTGAGGGCTACAAGAAGATCAGCAAAGTTTTACATATCAGTCAAAATACTGCAGCAATGTGATCCAAAAATTTAAGAAAGATTGAAGTGCTACGAAGTCCAGGCTGTCTACGATAGTTAACTTCTTGACAGGAGCGTCTTTTGATGAGAATGGTTGAAGAAAATAACCATGCAAGTTTACTGCAGTTAGCTGAAGCAATAGAAAGCTAAACTTGAGTGACCGTTTTCCATGACACCATACAATGCACACTGCAGAGAAATGGCATGCAATAGTATCGTTCACGAAGGAAGCCTCTTTTTAAAGCCCATGCACAAAAAAAGCACTCCGAGAATTTGCTAGGGACCATGCTGAAAAAGATGAAGACAACTGGGACTCTATACTCTGGAGTGATGAGACAAGGATCACAGTTTTTGAAACTAATGGTTTTAAAGAGCCCCTATTATGGGTTTTTGAAAATGAGCTTGTATGCAGTGTGTAACATCTCTAAGAGAAGTGAAATGTCCAGCTAAGGCTTAAATCTGAAAGTGCACAGTGTTTAAAACTATTGATTCATCCATAAAAGAGTCGACTCATAGTTCCTCAAACGAATTGCTGTGCTTACGAGTCTTTAGCCATTTTGGCATGACATAAACACGAAACATAAGACCCGCCCATTTGTGCGCACGCAGCCCAGGGAGATTCGAAACCCCCAATCCCGCCCACACACAAGAGCGGCGAGCAAAAGTTGCAAGACTGGGCGGTTTTGAATTTGATTGTGCAAGTAAAAACCTTTTGGATAGGTTTTGGGCTGAAATCAGTCAGCTCCATCTAGCAAAACACAGAAGAAGAACACTGTTTTTTCATCAGTTCATCATTCATACTCCCGCATTGACTTCTTTCTCACCAGTTTTTCTATTATGTTCAATATTTCTGAATCAAAGATCCACCCAATAATCATCAGTGATCACGCTTCTGTAACATTAAAACTGAATATAACCACTGCGCACAAAACCAGTTCTAGATGGCGATTTAATACTTCTCTTCTGCAAGACCATGATTTCGACAGTTATTTTAAAAGAGAGTGGGCTTGCTTTCTAGAGATAAATGACTCCCCTGAATTATTTCCATCTCTTCTGTGGGAAACAGGAAAGGCAGTATTAAGAGGGAAAATTATTTCATACTCCGTTTACAAAAAAAAGAAAGAGAAAGAACATCAAGTTGAACTGGAACAGAAAATTAAAGATCTAGAAGACATTAACATAAATAATCCAACAGAAGAAACACAAGATATGCTAAGAAAATATAAATCACAGTTAAATAAACTAATTAATGCACACACTCAATTTCTTATTCACAGACTACAACAGGAACACTTCCATCACAGTAATAAATCTGGTAAATATCTGGCTAATCAAATTAAACACAATAAAGAAAAGACAACAATATCAGTCATTAAAGATTCAGCTGGGAAACCCACCAATTCACCAGAAGAAATAAATCAGATCTTTCAAAAATTTTACAGTAAATTATATTCCTCTGAAAAAAATCCATCCCAGGATAACATAAATTCATTTCTCAACAATATCAACTTACCTCAACTAAACGAACAGCAAATAAATACTCTTGAATCTCCTTTATCAGAACAAGAAATTTCTAATGCACTTAAACTCATGCCCAAAAATAAATCTCCAGGTCCTGATGGTTTCCCTGCTGAGTTCTACAAACACTTTTGGTCTATTTTATCACCACTTTTCATCCGTTTATTAAACGAATCAAAACAAAAATCCAAACTTCCAGACACCATGAACACAGCCCCAATTGCACTTCTCCTCAAACCCAAATTTACAAATGAAAATGATTTTTTCATATCAGTTTTTTTATGTTTTATTGTGACTTTTAACATTGTTTGTAACATATTAAATTCACAAATTCCAGCATGTTTACTCCCCCAACACATGCAGTAGTGCATTTTTTTTCTTCAGTAGAATGGTAATGGTTTTTCAGATTAATAAAAATACAAGTACAAATAACAAAATAAACATACAAATGAGCCCAAAGCAATATCCATGGCTCCTGGTGACACAATGAGGTCTTGTAAAGCGAAACAATAACAATAAACTCTCTAAGAAATTGAACATTCAAGAAATACCATTCACATCTCTATTTGGAAAAACGTATTAACAGAATATATCTCCATTGAAGATCCTCTTTGCCTGAAGCCATTTCCCAATAACACCTTCATCAGTAAACAAACAAGAGGGGAGAGGGGGTCAGGTAGAGGTAGAAACTGTTCCTAATATTAAATATAACTAAAATTAGATTAATTATAAAAATAAAATGAATTAGTAGTATTTTCCCACAATATAATTTGGTCTTTACGTACTTCTTCATTTTCCCCTCTTGTTCTATTCATTTAGGGTTAGGGTTAGTTAGGGTTAATTTCTTCTCTCTCTCTTTCTCTCTCTCGCTCTCAATTTATTTTTTGTTATTTATTTATTTATTTTATTTTTTTCCACCAGTACCAATCCAACAACAGATTAAATCAGTAACAATTATTTGAATAAAAAATAATAATAAAATAATGGCGATAGAAAAAATCAAGAACGATGATGATGATAATAGTAGTGATAATAATAGTAATAATAATAAAAATATATATATTAAAAAAAAAAAAAGCACACGCACTTGCATATATATCTCCTACTTGTATATACTACATTCACAGGGTTAGTATGACATGGGCATGGTAGCCTGAGCAATGCACTGGACTGATCCATGCTGCTGAGTCATACTTTTTTAATGCACCACAAAGCAACTGACACACACTACACACTTCAAGGCTGATCATATTACTTCCGCCTCCACAAATTGTTATTAATGCTATTGTTTTGTTATTGTTATTAATGGGGTTTGCCATTGGCAAAGCCCATTATTGCTATGCTCCTTTTTTTATGATTATTGTTTTCTTCTTCCACTCAAATTTCGGCACGCTTGTTGTCCCGCAGTTTTCGTCCCAGACCCTTGAAAGTGGTGTCAAATCGTCCGGTTTCATCGGGAATGGTGTGCTATGACTTTTATAAAGGGTTGGAGATTTTTTGACTGCCGTTATAAATATCACACATGAATAACATTACATAGGAGTGTCCTATAGACATGGGGGTGGGCTCATTTGACTCAGACAACCAATCAGCATCTCATTATGATAATGAAACTCACAGGCCACGCCCCCATAATGGATTCCATAGACTTCCATTACAACAGGCCTAAATGCATATCTTTGCATAGGAGTGTCATAGAGACATGGGGGTTGGTTCATTTGACTTAGGCAACCAACCACTATTAAGTTCACTCTGTAACCACGCCCATAGCAACAAAACAGTGTACCCTAGCAACCATTTATCAACAGCTATATCTCAGCATCAGAACATCGTAGGGACATGGAGATTGGCTCGTTTGGCTCATGCTAGCAAACGGAACTTCCTATATGCTACACATGCTAGCAGTGACTAGTTACATGCTAATATTGACTAGCCAAGTGCTGTAACTTGCTAGAAATGGTTACTTAGTATAAATGATTGATCAAGCATGTGTGTGAGGCTTGCCTAGTAACAACCCAGGGTACCCTAGCAACTGCCTAGCAACCATCTAAATTACCCTAGCAACCACCTAGCAACGGCCTAGTAATGCCTTAGTAAGTGCCTAGCAACTACTCAGGGCACCCTAGAAACCACCTAGCAACCATTTTAAATACCCTAGCAACTACATAAACATGAATTTAGCCATTTCTTCACAATAACTGCTATTGCGCCGTACTGTGATCCATTGTACCCCATGGATTTGCCACGCAAACCCCATTCACATTTTCTTTAGGAAATGTACAATTCTAGTTATTATTGTTATTATTATTACTATTACTATTATTATTATTGTTATTATTATTATTATTATTACTATCAGCAAGTATACTATGGTTATCAAACTTGTTATATGTCCATCTCTTTCATCATTCCTTTTATTATTATTGTTATTATTATTATTGCATTTTATATTTAAAAAAATTCTTCTATAAAAAATAATGTCTCATTGTTTTCTCTAGCTTGTAAATGATGCATTTAACTGTGTTTTGTAACTTGTAACCGCTTGTAGTGTATCTGGTTAACTTGTATTCTCATATCGCGTCTAAAAGCATGTTGTAAACGCGACACGTCCATGTTTGTTTACGGATTAAAATGCGTTTGTGAGCTTGCGTTTACTGCTGTTTGTCATTGCTATGGCCACATCAGCTCTCCTACACACATGCGGGGGTTCTGTTTCATAATGGTTCAGCTGTTGCTGCTGTGTGCACTAATACTGAATGTGTGTCGCTGTTTTTACTTCTGGTTAAGAATAGAGCTGGGAATATGCTGGGTGATAGGGGGATTCGTTTCGGGGGTGAGGTGTCTGAAATACTGGCGACTCCCGATAAAAATGAGTGTTGGCAGATATACTCACGCACACACTCTGACTACTTCAATATTGATAAGCCGTGGTGGGCATTCTCTCGCGCTGAATGATGTTAACCAATCGCAACAGACTGGGTCATCGGTCCAATCAGCGCAGTTTAGCATCGCGCTAAGGAGGAGTTTTGGAACAAATGAATCGCTGAACAATTTATATAGGAGTCGCTGGAATAATGAGGTAAAAATAAATGCAGATTATAAGACAATGAAAGTGTTTTTTGACCATGCATGCATATCAGCCTGCTGTTGGAGACCCCCAAAACCAAAATATGACCCTTTTTAATGTATAATAGGGGCTCTTTAAAAATGTATGATGTTGTAAAGGTAAAGATTTCAAAGAAAAATGGATGTTTCCTACAGCAAAACGTGAAGTTTCACAAACAAATTTCGAGAGGAGCACATGATAGGATTGACTACAGCTGATCCCTATCACTAACTAGTGTGGTGTTTTTCAGTTTAAATGAAACTTTTACATGTTTCCATGCATAAGAAGGCTTTAATAATCAACCTAAAGTGTTAATTACTGTGAAACTGTCTTAAAGGGTTAACTTGCATAGAGAAGTGCTACAGGCTGCTGAGAACAGCACATCCTGTTGTTGGGTGGGGGTATATGGAAAATGCAGAAGATTCTGAGAAGTGACAGGATGTATGAGCTGTGTGTACGCGCTATGAATTGCCTTAAAAGGTTAACCGTTCAGAGAAAATGCACAGAAGACCAGAAACAGGAAAGAGTCAGATATAGTAAACAACGGTGGTATAAAAGGAAGTGTCTCTGGAAGAAGAGTTAGAGTTGAACCTCTCCTGCGCAGCATATGTTACTCTTGGTTTCTCTCTGTTTGAGCTAAATAAAACTTTAAAACTTTGACAGATTTGACTCCGAACCAATTTTAAACATGCACTAGACCCTTTGAAAGTTCAACAATTTTGGTGACCCCGAGACGTGATTGGAAGGAGGAATTTTTCAGTTCATCAGACGGACGAGTATTTCTGAACTCAACACCAAAGGCGCCTAAAAAATCAGAAGGTAAGCAGAAACCTTTTTCTATAAAAGTCTGCCATTGATTACTCTAAAAAAGGTGTTGAGTATATTCTAACTGTCTGTTTAAATAATTGGGAGAAACCAAAAGTAAATGAGAATGATGTGATATTGTGAGAATATTGTGAAAAAGTGTACGACGAAACCGGAGTAGATTATTAGGATCTAGAGAGGAAGTCCTTTGTCTCTGGTAAAGGCATATTTAGGGCAGATTGCTAGAATCTGTGTGAAGTCTTCCCCCTAAAAGAGGCAATTTAGGGCAGATTGTTAAGATCTGTGTGAAGTCCTTCCCCTAAAAGAGGCGATGGTTAAAAATTCTTTTGTTTTGACGAAAACAAGGAAGATTTGACAATCAGGGCAAATACTTTGGTGTTTGAAGTGAAGTCCTTTTTCCTGACAAGGCAAAACACTTGGAAGTTCCTCTTGTCTTGACGAAAACATAAAACTTTCAAGAGGTTAGGGTTTAGATAGGATTTATAAATTCAGGAAGAGTTTTAGTGTAGTGTAGGGCAGTGGTTCTCAAACTTTTTTTCACCAAGTACCACCTCGGAAAAAAATTGTCTCTCCAAGTACCACCATAATGACCAGTAAGGAAATACAGTAGCGTAGTAGGCCTAATTAAGCAGCACGGCACAGTTTAAAAACAAGACAAATTAATTCCTATTATTAAGAATATGTATTATTGTCAGCCACCTTAAACATTATAAATAATTTGAACATTAACTGTGCTTGCAGAAAAAAACTTCACCTTTAAAATTGAAATGCTTTTAAAAGTGATTTAAAAATGGCACTCGTCTTAAAAAAGAAAAAGAAAACTGCTGTACTTGTAAAGTATTAATGTATAGTAGCTTATTTATCAACACCTGTAAATGTTGCTTGGACCTGATGAATATAGGCTATATGTTGTATACATACATACATATATATATATATATATATATATATATATATATATATATATATATATATATATACATTTTTTATATAGATATAAAGAGATATTGTCACAGCTCAGGGATCTGTGTGTCTGTGTATGCTTGTGACTGTACCTGTGTTGGTGTGAGTGTGTTGTTTGCTTTCCCCGTCAGCGGTGTAGTCACGTGGGCTGATTAGTGACAGCAGCTGTTCGGTGTTAGCGCAACTATTTAAGTCCTGTCTTCACGTCTCGTTTTGTCAGTCCGTTATGTTCCAACATGTGTTTGTGTCTCCAGGCTCCGTTTGTGTACATGCTGGTGGTGAGTCGATGTAACCTGCAATCCTTGTGGATGTTATCTCTGTGGCTATTGTCTGCTTCCTGAACTGTCTTCTTGTGATCATCTATGAGCTTCGTCTGTGACTGTTACTGCCTGCTCTGCTGTCTGAAGTTTCCTGCAGCTGTTAATTGCATCGTCTCCTTGAGATGTACCACTGGCTTATTCCATCGTCTCCTTAAGAAGTACCACTGGCTTATTCCATTGCCTCATTCACGAACTCTAATTTATTGAGCCTTGTTGAATTGCATTCTAACATTAAACTCCTTTCACTTTACTCTCGCATTTGGGTCTTCTTGTGTTTCATGACAGAACGGACTGACCATCATGGACCCAGCGAGAGTTTCGGAGATCCAAGAGTTTTTTAGTCTGGTCACTCAAGTGTCGGATCTCGCAGCGCAGGTTCAGAGACTGGGAGCAGGACTGAGTTTCGGTATGCCTTCACAAGCTCCACCCATCTCGGCACCAGCTAGACCTCAGAGTGAGAGACTTCGTTCTACTGAGCCATGACTTCCACCACCAGCACGCTGTTCCGCTTCTGGCGCAGATGCAGCGCGGAGACTCGCCGAGCTCCGACAGGGCAATTTGAGTGTTGCGGATTTTTCCATTGACTTCCGTGCGCTGGCTGCTAGATGTGAATGGAGTGATGAAGCTCAGTGGGATATGTTTTTGCACTGATTGGCTGACTACATAAAATATGAGATCTATGCGATGGACTTGCCTGAGACGCTAGATGGCCTCGTTGATCTAGCAACCAGTGTGGACGCCCGATTACGTCACAGAGCACCCAACGCACACAACGCACACACCCAGCACGGAGGGCTTTGCACTAGAGACAAGGATCCACCTAGGGGTAAGAGTTTATTTGAGAGGGAGATCCTGCAGGGGGAAGCGACCCCTCTCACCACCACCAGCACCACCTCCCAGTCCATACACAACCCCCAAGGGTTAACCCGCACCCAAAAGCGGAGGAAGAAGAGAAACTCCTCTTCGCCAGTGCTGGCTTCGGCTTCAGAGTGCCCGCCAGTATCTGCTCCAGCCCCAGTGCTCTCGTCAGTGTTTGCTCCAGCCCCAGTGCGCCCGCCAGTGTCTGTTCCAGCCCCAGTGTGCCCGCCAGTGTCGGCTCCAGTCCCAGTGCGCCCGCCAGTGTCTGCTCCAGCCCCAGTGCGCCCGCCAG
>CAIGQQ010004210.1:4051178-4073656 GCA_903798035.1 Danio albolineatus
GATCTGATTGTACTCCTTGAGCCAAAGCCCCCTGACCCACTGTGGTTTAATGAACTACCAGTGTATCTTGAGCCAAAGCCGCCTGATCCCACGGGGTCAAACGAACTGCCTGTGCTTCCTGAACCTAATCCCCAGTTGCATGTTCTTGTCCCTCCATCCCTCCCCCATTCCGCCTCTGCTCCACCTCCCGCCTGAACTGTCTTTGGAGCGTCTGGAAGCCGCTCTTTAGAGGGGGGGGTAATGTCACTGCTCAGATATATATTTCATGTACATATTGACTTATTTTTATATCTTTGAAATCTAAACGTTATATTTTGATATAATTCAGAATTACATATTTAAATTGGAAATTAATTTAGCTTACTGCTCGTCATTTACAGTAGGCCTGTGTGTGTCAGAAAAGCCAGTGATTAATGCATAAATTCCATAGTCTGATGATGTTCTTGATTCAGATTAGCTGGAGGGTGTGCTATATTTCGTTGAAACGTGTTTTTTTGTCACAGTTGGAAATAAATGCGCTTCTGCCAAAAGTTTACAGTCACTATAGCAACTTGCATGTGCAGGAAACCGATAAGGGCTATTAATGTTGGACAGGAAATGTGCATAATTAGGAAATTATTCATCAACTATGCCACAAAATCAAGTTTTAAGAGTTTGTCAAGTGAGAATATAAGAACAGCGGCACTCTTCTAGGCTAGCCCTAGAAGAGCTTCTCTAGTGCTTGTATCTGCTTTGCATACCCTCCGCAAGCGCCGCACACATTTTTCTCTTCCTCCGCGCCAAGCAGATTGATTTTTTTAAATCTGATGAAAACGATGCAATAAAGTAAACATTTTAAGCACTCTGGTGTACTCAAACGCTTCAGGGAACAGCCAATGCTGCCTGATCACTGTGTTATCGTACGCGTCCAAGGGTTAAAAAAGTGTGTTCATTTTATTCTTTTACTATTCAGCGATTCTTCCGCGTACCACTAGACGAAAGCCTGCGTACCACTAGTGGTACGCGTACCACAGTTTGAGAACCACTGGTGTAGGGAATATAGCAGGTCAAGAAATATCTAACGCATGAATAAAAAAAAGAGAAATTATTATTGTATATATATATATATATATATATATATATATATATATCATGGAGGGAGAATTTGATAGATAATGTGAGAAATATGGTTGCTCCACACTAGGGCAACAGTGGGACAAAATGATTGAAATAGTGAAAACGGGAAATGATTGAACATTATGGCACTGATTGTATGGGCAAAAAAGGGTCTCTGCTTTAGAAAGTGGGTATGAAAGAAATGAGAGCACACGAAGCTGTATTGAGACACAAAAGAAAGGAAGTAGGACTGCTTCACAGACGAGCTCATGGAAAAAAAAGGGGGAAAAGAATTAAACCTAGGGCAGAAAAAACCTGGAGTTAAATTGAGTAAAAAACAGGAAGCCGAGGCTGAGATGAGAGCTGATTCCACCTCGAAAATTTAAACACAGGGATAGTGAAAATGGAGCAGCATACATGAATAGATGCTGTTAGGAATGGGAAGAAGCATGTGATGAAAACCCAATGTCTAACCCTGTGACTAATAGATTTTTCAGAACAGCAGTGTTACAAGGAGCTCCAGCCGGTGTGACCCAGGCCATGGAGCGATCCCCTGAGGTACCAGGCAGTGATGATACTAAATGGAAGAGGTATGCAGTACATTTCACAGATAGAGCAGACAAAGAGGGAAGTGAGTTGCCAAAGCTGCAAAAAGAATTTCTATAACTGCAGCTTGAGGAGAGGAAGTCAGCTAAAAACAAGGGCTCAAAACAGATGCCTCAGCAACAACTCACTCCCGATCTTGACCTCCCACTCAGTGGTCAGCTTTGTTAATTCAAGTTACTTTACCTTCTCTGCTCTGAGACAGAGGAGAATGTTTAAAATTCTGACAGCTGCAAACATTACCTATAATCACAATTGGATCAACATGTCTGACCTTATGACTGATGGAGAACCTCAGGACTGCGCACCATTGACAGACAGATTATTAGTAGTTAGAGAGGGCCTGATGGCCTCCCCACTTCCTGAAACAGACAACTGAATCACACTGTTTATGGATGGTAGATGCCACAGGGCAGATGATGGAACATTTAAAGTAGAATTTGCTGTGGTTCAATTACAGGGTGATCAATTTGTCACAATACAAGCCGAACCCTTTATGGGATAGCAGTCAGCACAAAAAGCAGAACTGTTGGCCCTAATCAAAGCGTTGAGACATTCAGAAGGTAGGGTTGCAAACATATATTCTGACTCTGCATATACAGTGTCAGCAGCCCACATGGAGCTGCCTGCATGGATCAGATGTGGATTCACAACTTTCTCTGGCCGGCCTATTACTCATGAGAAAGAAGCAAGAGAGCTCTCTGAAGCCATAATGTTGCCGAGCAAAGTGGCTATCATTAAGTGCACTGGTCATTCTCAAGGAACTGACCTAATATCAAGAGGGAATGAAGCAGCAGATTTGGCAACAAAACGTGCCTCAGAGCCAGATGTGACATGAATTTTTGTCTGAGCAGCAAGACATGGCTGTAATAAATTCTCTGCAGACCAAGGAAACTTCACTTGTTTTAAATTTACTCCCGCCCGACCAGTGCAAGTCAGGGTAGGGCATATTAACCCTTTGTGGTGCGAAAAGATTATCCACAATGCAGGGGATATAATAGGAACTTGGCTGTGGGGAGGACTCTATTATTACTGTGGAGGAAAAAGATTATTTGTGAGAATAAAAGGAAAAACTACTGAAGGTACATGTGCAATTAGCAGATCAAATTGCTACAGGTTTTGAGAATATTCCAATTATCTCAGCCCTTTTCCCGGTCACCCCCAACAAAAATGTAGATAGAATAAATGATGTGCATTACAATGTTATGAGATTGGCCAATCTAACCAGAGATGCAGTAGAAGGCCTATCAGAACAATTGGCACCAACATCACTGATGACCATTCAGAACAGAATTGCTTTAGATATGTTATTGGCAGAAAAAGGAGGTTTGTGTGCCATTTTTAAGGATTTCTGTTGCATGTTCATTCCTAATAATACCACCCCAGATGGATAGGTGACAAGGGCTCTAGAAGGATTAAAAACACTCTCCAAAACAATGGCAAAACATTCTGGTGTAGATAACCCCTTTGATGATTGGCTGACTAGTGTGTTTGGCAAATATAAAAGTATGTTTACATCTCTCTCTCTCTCTCTCTCTCTCTCTCTCTCTCTCCCTACTAATTGTGTTTTTTCTGCAGATGCTGATTCATCATATATTGTGTGTTATAAGAAATGTTAAGTAGATATTTTGAGTATATAAGGGATCTATTGAAATGTTTAGCTTAGATATTTTCAGTGTGATTGACTCAGCTGACATGTTGTGGACCCCCTAATGCCAATTAGGGGACCGACTGGGTGCCTTTCCCCACAGGGGTTTTCGGCCCAGTCCTGTCTGAGCACACTGATTTATAGGGATTGCTTACTTCTAAAATTTACATGTGTAAAAAGTAGACTAGGTTGAAATGTTGATGTAACAATAACAGTCTGGTATGATGTGTCAGATGAACATGTGGTGGCTGCCCATACGTCAATTAGGGGGCCGCCTGGGTGTCTTTCCTCATTGAGGTTTTCGACCCAGGCTCATCTGAAAAAAAAAACATAAGTGTGGTAGTTTAAAGATTTATTAAGTACAATAAGGTGTGGAGGCCAAGAGAGGGATTTGTGGTGTTTTTCAGTTTAAATGAAACTTTTACATGTTTCCATGTGTAGGGGTCCAAGCTACATTAAATAGACCGATAAGGGATTTATTAGCTCATTTCAATGAATCGGATCTTGAAGATTTGAACCATTGATTTGACTCAATAGAGTCAGATTAAATCAGATTAAAAGACTCACACTTTATCTACCATTCGCCCAGCGAATAGAAGAGATTGCGTGTCACCAATCTTGTTTATATTATTTACGTGGCCAACAATAATAATGTAACAGGTGTTATATTATACATATTAATTTCACTCAAAATTCTCCTTGTAATCATCAGTTATTTTTTTTTATTTCATATTTTCAAAGTTTTCCTTCAAATATGTTATATTTCAGAGTTAAGGATTTCATAGTCGTGTTTGTTTTCAATGTATTAGTATATTGCGTAAAATGGGATGTAGCCCCTTTAAGTGTCTTTTTCCGGTTCCGTCTGCTCTTGCTCAGTTCGCGGCAAACGCAATTTAGAAGAGGTGAGTTATACAGGAGCTCCGATTAAAATGTTACATCGGAGTGTTGTTTCTGAAAATAAAACATCAAATCTTGTTCTAGATGCATTTCTGTGTTATGTGAACATGCACGAGGGGTTTTGTTATAATGTGTTTGAAGCTCTGTCGCCTAGATTCGCAATTTACATTTTTATCATAGAATACATCCACATTCGCTAAATATTTCTCCGATCTACCCAGGGTCGACATACCTTTAATACATTTATACAAACAAATCTACTATAAAACGTTGTGTCTCTCGAGCATCCACTTGTTGCTTGTAGCTTTAGCCTGCTAGCACGGCTAGCCAGCAAAAGCTACCGGCTTCCTTCACTCACTCATTTACCCACTTACTGGCTTTGCTCCTCTCCATGTCCTTTCAATGTCGCTTTTGTGTGCAGGAGAAACTACGATGGAGTTGCTTGACCGGGAGCTCGACAATCTGGGGAAGCTCATACGAGATCTGAAGATGAAGCGTGCGCAGCTACGGGAGCGGCGGGCTTCGCTCGCTGCACCCGGCGCTGCGTCTCGCTCATCTGAGGTAAGTGTTCAATATGATCACAACACTCCGTCTACCTCAACCCCACATGTTTCTCTGTCCAGGCCCAGTGCACCGAGTACGCGGTTCGCCCAGGGGTTGTTCATGTGGCGATCATCGGTGATTCCATCGTTCGCCACGTCCACGCTGCTTCCACTAAAGGTAACAAAGTACGCACTCACTGCTTTCCCGGTGCCCGCATTAAGAATCTCTGTGCCCAGATTCCTGCTATCCTGACCGCTGGCGAGAGCATCGGTGCCGTCGTCCTCCACGTGGGGACGAACGACACCGGGCTGCGACAGTCGGAGATCCTGAAGAAGGACTTCAAGAGCCTGATCGAGACGGTTCGTCGCACTGCGCCCACCACGCAGATCATCGTTTCTGGACCGCTTCCTACCTACCGCCGAGGAAGTGAAAGGTTCAGTAGACTTTTTGCTCTGAATGAACGGCTATTAACATGGTGTAAAGAACAGAAATTGCTCTTTGCCAATAACTGGTATCTTTTCTGGGAGCGTCCTAGACTCTTCCGTGGTGACGGGCTGCACCCTAGTCGAGCTGGAGCTGATCTGCTGTCGGACAACATCTCCAGGACGCTTCGTTCTGTCTGACTAGTAAGCAAACATTAAAAAATTCCACATTCTAGCCATATAGACCCTTCTTCATCCCACTTAATTCACAATAATGTCCGGCTAACCGCATAGAAACTGTGTCTGTTCCTTGTATTATTAGACCAAGAAATAAGCGTACTGTGTGCTCTAGAAGACATCTATTAAGAATCAAACCAGAAAAAATACTAAAAAATGAAAATATAAATATTGTAAAGCTAGGTCTCCTGAACATCAGGTCATTAGCACCTAAAGCACTTATCATAAATGATATTATAACAGATAACAATGTTAATGCACTCTGTCTCACTGAAACCTGGCTGAAACAAAATGACTATATTAGTTTAAATGAAGCAACCCCTCCAGGATTCTCTTATAAGCATGAGGCTCGTCAAACTGGTCGTGGTGGTGGAGTTGCATCAATCTTTAGTGATATTCTTAATGTTAATCAGAGAAACGGACTTATGTTTACCTCCTTTGAAGTATTGGCGCTTAATGTTTTGCTTTGGGATACTATGAATAAAATGCTATCTCTCGCTTTAATCACCATATATAGACCCCCAGGACCCTATGTCAATTTTCTAAAAGAGTTTTCTGATTTTATTTCTGACTTACTAGTTAAAACTGATCAAATACAAATTGTAGGAGACTTTAACATCCACATAGATAACGCTAATGATACACTAGGGCTCACAATTATGGATCTACTACATGCCCTTGGGATAAAGCAAAATGTTGTTGGTCCCACCCATCGCCTAAAGCATACTTTAGATCTAATTCTCTCTTATGGAATTGAGGTCATGGATATAGAGATTATACCACAAAGCGACGATATTACGGACCACTACCTCTTACTTTACAAGCTATGTTTACCTGACATTAGCAGATCCGCACCAATACATCGCCTTAGTAGATCTATCGTTCCGTCTACCAAAGAGGAATTCGCAAATAACTTGCCTGATCTTTCTTTATTTCGAAATGCACCCGCAAATGCAAATGACCTCGATGTAATAACTAGCAGCATGGATGCCATCTTTACTAGCACACTAAATACTGTGGCACCCATCAAATTAAAAAAGACTAGAGAAGATAAAACTACATCATGGTATAACAGTCATACACATGCTCTCAAAACAGCAACCCGTGCCTTGGAACGTAAATGGAAAAAAACTAATTTAGCGGTCTTTAGAATTGCGTACAAAGACAGTATGTCCAGCTATAGGAGGGCCCTCAAATCCGCCAGGGCTGAGTACCTCCGTAAACTGATAGAAAATAACCATAACAATCCTAGATTTCTATTTAACACCATTGCTAAATTAACAAACAATCGGTCATCGTTGGAACAAAATATCACACCGCAAATGAGTAGCGAAGACTTTATGAATTTTTTCAGTGATAAAATAGAAGGCTTTAGACAAAAAATAGATGTTAAAATCTCTGTACGGCCTTATACTTCAGATCCAGTAAACATTCCACTGAACCAAATTAGCCTACAGTGCTTCGAGAACATAGAACAGGAAGAGCTAGACAAAATTATAAATAGTTCTAAACCAGCTACGAGTATTCATTCATTCATTCATTTTCTTTTCGGCTTTGTCCCTCCATTAACCCGGGGTCGCCACAGCGGAATGAACCGCTTACTTATCCAGCATTTGTTTTACGCAGCGGATGCCCTTCCAGCCGCAACCCATCCCTGGGAAACAGCTACGAGTATGCTAAACCCAATTCCAACAAAATTACTGATAGAATTATCAACTGTCATTAGGACATGTTCCAAACTCTTTCAAGCTCGCTGTTATTAAGTCTATTATTAAGAAACCACAACTAGACCCCTGCAACTTAGCTAATTATAGGCCTATTTCAAATCTTCCATTTATGTCTAAAATACTAGAAAAAGTTGTTTCTGCCCAATTATGCTCCTTTCTGCAGATGAACAATGTTTTTGAGGTGTTCCAGTCAGGTTTCAGGCCTCATCACAGTACAGAAACTGCATTAGTGAAAATAACCAACGATTTACTATTAGCTGCTGACCAAGGGTGCATCTCGCTGTTAGTCCTGCTAGATCTTAGTGCCGCATTTGACACAATTGACCACAATATCCTCATAGATCGCCTAAACTCTACAGGTGTCCAGTGAATGGCTTTACAATGGCTCAAGTCATCGTTACCAGTTTGTGAATATTAATGGACAACCTTCACAAGTCAGGCCAGTAAAGTATGGGGTGCCTCAAGGATCAGTTTTAGGCCCTTTGTTGTTTACAATTTACATGCTGCCCCTGGGAGACATTATTAGAAGACACGGGATCAGCTTTCACTGCTATGCAGATGATATTCAATTATATATTTCTACTAAACCTGACGAGACGTCTAAACTATCAAAACTAACTGAGTGTATTAAAGATGTTAAAAACTGGATGACCAACAACTTCCTTCTCTTAAACTCAGACAAAACTGAACTATTACTTATAGGACCTAAATCCTGTACACAGCAGATCTAACAACTCAACCTGCAACTAGAGGGATGCAGAGTTAGCATTACCTCTACTGTTAAAGATCTGGGTGTTATATTAGACAGCAATTTAACTTTTGAAAGCCATATCTCCCATATCACAAAAACTGCATTCTTTCATCTGAGAAATATTGCTAAGCTACGAAGTATGCTATCCATCTCAGATGCAGAAAAGCTAGTTCATGCTTTTATGACTTCTAGGTTGGATTACTGTAATGCTCTGCTCGCTGGTTGCCCAGCCTCCTCTATTAACAAACTTCAGCTAGTACAAAATGCAGCCGCCAGAGTTCTTACCAGGTCTAGAAAATATGATCATATCACCCCAATTTTATCCTCGTTACACTGGCTGCCTGTTAAGTTTTGTATTGAGTTTAAAATATTACTTCTTACATATAAAGCATTAAATAATCTAGCTCCTGTTTATCTAACCAACCTTCTGTCTCGCTACAATCCAACCCGCTCTTTAAGATCTCAAAACTCAGGGCTTCTAGTAGTACCCAGAATAGCAAAATCAAGTAAAGGGGGTCGAGCCTTCTCATTTATGGCTCCTAAACTCTGGAATAGTCTTCCTGATAATGTCCGAGGCTCAGACACACTCTCACAGTTTAAAACTAGATTAAAGACCTATCTTTTTAGTAAAGCATACACTCAATACGTCACTTAGCTGTATGATGCATAAATGTGATCCACGCATCTCCTTTATATACACTATGAACTGCAGCTACGCTAATTATTTTCTTTGTTCTCTATTCCAACTGGGGATACTCATCCCCAGGCCCCCAAAGACTATGCAGCGATCCAAGACCCGTGACGAGACGATTCCAAGACTCCTTAACCCTGGACCTCGCCGTATCCTGAGCAGCTGCTTGGCGGAGTAGCAAGCAAGAGACGGATTCCTGTGACCCTCCAAGGACAGACGAGCCTTGAGTTCTCCAGCCTCCGGCGACTAGACTGCAGCTAGAGCTGCGCACCGATGGATTACTCTTCAGTGTTTGAACTCTAAGTAGTGAATATTAAACAACACTGAACTGAACTGAACTCAGCTATATACTAGCTAATAACCAAACTGACATTTTCAATTTACTATAACCTTCTATGTGAAGCTGCTTTGACACAATCAACATTGTAAAAGCGCTATACAAATAAAGGTGAATTGAATTGAATTGTGAATGATATGAATCAGGAAGAGTTCATGGGCATGTGTGTAAAAGCTTTATGATGAAAACTATCCCTTTTACTGATAGGTTGCATAAAGAAGGCCACACACCATTGATGCCATTTGTTTATTTATTTTGTGCAGGTATGTGCTTATTTATGCTTCTGATATGTTTTTGACTTTATGTATAATGTTTCTCTCTTTTTTTGGTGTTAAACACTTTCACTTATTTGGCTCAGTTCGTGGCAAACGCAATTGAGAAGAGGTTAAATAAAGAGGTGCATAAAGAAGGCCACACACCATTGATGCCATTTGTTTATTTTGTTTGTGCAGAAAAAAAACAGCTTTAATCCCATATGCCTGGTTCCTTCCGCCTGCGCACATCGCAATGCAGAGTAAAGTGAGGGCCGGTCACATAACATAACACAGTATTGGGTTAACTTTTAGCAAGGTAACAAAATCTACAGCTCGAGGCAATGACTGATAAGCACATAAACGAGAACACATTTCGTACGAAATGGGAACAAAGATTTATTGAGCTACACTACGATACATGAAACTAACTATGTAATAAGCAAACAACAAACAAACGCACACACATTCACACATACACACAGAGGCAGTTCAGAGGATGCAAAATGAGTTGACAACGGTCCCAAATCAATTCTAGTACTTCTGACTAGATCTTAGAATCACACCTGAGAAACCACAAAAGCAGAGATTGAGCTTATCTTTAACTGCTTAACATCAATCAGCACCAGATCAGTTAGAGACAACCTTAATTCGTGTTACTTGCAATTTTGCTGAAGAAAATCTTGAATCTCCCTCGCTGATTTCAGCTTGGGAAGCACGTCTGTCCTGATTGGGTGGTGATTCGCTTCAGTGACGTCTTTTGGTTCACTCCCTCATGATTGGCTGTTGTCTTTGGGTTGTCGAGGTGACGGGCTCTCGGAAGTTCGTGCAGTCTCAGCGGTTCTGAAACCTAACGAGGTTGCATGGAAAGTTCTTGGTGACCCAATCGCGTGGCGGAGCGGTGCGGAGAGGGGGCAGAGTGCACAGCTAGCGTAGCTGATACAAAAAGCAAAGATTTTATGGTTGCAGGGCGGTTTTAAGCGACCTGGTCTGGTCCATCCCTGTGGCTCCATCTTCCAATGAGCAGTGACCATGAGGAGCGGGTACACGCCCCATATCATATAGTGAAGATCGATCAATCATTAACAGAGAACGCATGTTGGCTTCACGTGGTAAAATCCCTTGTAAATTTTGTAACTTTTTATCAAAGGTTACAAAATAAATACTAGTTTTTCATTTACGTCTCTGTATTGTAAATGTCACTAGCTTCAGTTTAATACCAAACACTAAACATTTCAGACACACAAATAATCTTTTATCTGTTATAAGGGTTAAAACAACACATTGATTAACCTGGTTGGCTGGAATTCACACATTTGAGTAAAACCTATAGCACATTATTTCAAAAGATGCATATGCCTTTGTTTTGCATATTTCAAGAGATTGTCTTCAATTTCATGTATGCATTAAAATTTCAGAGATCTCTGGTCTCTCTCTGGGCAGTAAACAGGATGTCCTCGAGGCGTGCACATGATCAGTGAGTCATTAAAACAGTCTCGTGACACGAAGCCCGCCGAAAATTCTGTAAAACGCCTTTGTTTAAGACGTAATAATTAACGAAGTTAGCCGAAGGGTATTTCGAACATCTGCCACTAGTAAGATTTGAAATAGGGATCATCTGTTCTGTCATGACATAAGTGAAACACGGTGGGCCTAATTTGCAGGCCTGATTCGAACAGCCTGATTCGGACGGGTTTTAAAAGTTCTGCACATCTTCTGCAGTGAGTTCTTACACATGCATGAGAAGGCTTTAATAATTAACCTGAAGTGTTATAATCATTGTGAAACTGCAATAATGACTGGTATAGAGAAGCGCTGCAGGCTGCTGATAACACCACACTCTGTTACATGGAAAAGTACAGAGCTACGTGTACGTGCTAAACATTTGCCTAAAAGGTTAACCATTAAGAGAACCGTTAAGAGAAAATACACAGAAGATAAGAAAGAAGAAGGAGTCAGATATGGTGGTATAAAAGGAGGCATCTCTGGAAGAAAAGTTAGAGTTGAACCTCTCCTGCGCAGCATATGTTACTCTTGGTCTCTCCCTGTTTGATATAAATAAACTTTGAAAGTTTGACAGATTTGACTCAGAGCCAATTTTGAACATGCACTGGACCCTTTGAAAGTCCAACAACATACACATATACAGTGCTTGATCAATTCATACGTGCAGTATTCCTGAGTTTGCAGTAACTGAAATCCCAACACAACAGAACTGGTATGCTGAGGGCTTCACTAGCTCGTGTTTATCTGCTCCACACAACCCTCCGCAAGCGCCGCGCGCCTCTTTCTCTTCCTCCGCGCCAAGCAGATTGATTTAAAAAAAAAACATTTTCTATCATAAAATGCACTAAAATAAACATTCTAAGCAATCTGGTGTAATCGTACGCTTCAGGGAACAGCCAATGCTGTCTGATCAAGTTGTTATCCTACGCGTTCAAGGGTTGAAAAAGTGTGTTCACTTTTTATTCTTTCATTATTTAGCGATTCTTCCGCTAAATTCTACGCATACCACAGTTTGAGAACCACTGGTCTAATACATGGATGGGTTTTTTGCACATCCATGCAAGTCATTGGCAGATGTTTTCCCCTTTTTTCTTTACAGTATATCCCCATTTTCTCTATTGTTTTGCAGTCTTTCAAGCATTTTCAATTTTATTTAAATTCCATTATTTTTTGTTCAGTCATTAAGTTTAGATGTGCTTTTATTAGTTTAATTTCAAAAATTGCAGTTTACTTTTTTTCAACCACTGAAAATACAAATATGGGCTTCACATATGTTAAAGTATATTAACTACAGTTTTATATATTCTGTTCATTTATTGCATATATCAGATTTCTGTATGGCTCTGCACTTGGAAAAAGATAAAGGGGTAATCTGTTGACTGTCCTCATAACTTTCTACTCTTAAAATGCATGTAGGTCTTTAATAATTATTCCAGAGCACTCTTAGAACTGACAATTTTCTTCTTTTTGAAACAGACTGTAATATTAAGATCAGCCAATAATTTTTATGATCTACTTATAAATATTTGTATTGTGTTTATTTTTAGATAAAAATCTCTTTGAATGGGGAGGGCCCATGGGCGTAAATCTCATTTAACAGTAGGGGGGGACAATAAGTTTCTCATGAGCAATTTTTTTGAAGGGGACACAAATAATACACTCAAATTGTACATATAAAGATAAGTCCCCACAGTTAAAAACGTCAGTTCTATCATATTATTGTGGCATGAAGACTGTATCATTATGGTTATTTTCAAAGTTTTTCTCAATGACAAAGCAGATTTTTCTTTAAAACTATTTAATGCATTTTGCTATGTTGTATACGGTCAACAGACTTACTCCTGAAGCAGAAAAAATGCAGAAAAAGATGTTTCCTATACTCATAATAAATAACTTGTTTACATTACACTTGTTAAATAGACAGATAATAAATAAAAATTCTGTCAATTTCCCTTCAATAAAAGCACAACACCTTTACCTGACCCTGTACATCTGATTGACCCTGCTCTGCTGTCCCTCAATCATTTCTTTCTCCTTTGCCTGTGATTGATATTGTGACATTAGTATTTTCATAAGCACCCATTCTTAAATCCAAACTGCCTTAATATGTGAACTTTTTGTACTTATTGGCGTTTAAGTGCACTGAAAAATTATCTTATGTCCACTTTCCTTTTCTCTCTCATTTAATCTAGTCACTGCAAGGCAAGATTGTACACAATGGTAATTCAAAGTGCTTACATAAAGTACGTAAAACTATAAAAAATAATCTCAACAATAAAAACAAAAAATTTAAAAACAGGTTAAAATTAAGTAATGTACGAACAGAATGGAAATTGATTATACAAAAATACAGTGGGGTCAGTTTGGATGTAGCAGTGCTCATTTAGCAAATGTACAGCTAAACAATATGCTAATTGTGTCCGTCTATGTTAAGTTAACATTATGTCAACTCATCACAAATAAAACAATGCATCTGAGCCGCAGCCACACACCTGATTTGTGTGCATATAGTAGGTGAAATGAATAGCATGCAGTGGACCAAACCACTGTGAGGAAGGGGAGGGGGAACGCAACAGTTTCTAAATGCATTTTAAATGCAAAATGCTTTTTTTTTCTACTTGCACAATTATTTTAGGTGGAGATACATATATTTTTAACAAAAGAGAGAGCAATTTTTTTTTTTTAAAGGGGCA
This sequence comes from Danio albolineatus, assembly GCA_903798035.1. Taxonomy (NCBI): domain Eukaryota; kingdom Metazoa; phylum Chordata; class Actinopteri; order Cypriniformes; family Danionidae; genus Danio; species Danio albolineatus. The sequence goes on from CAIGQQ010004210.1 coordinate 4,064,580, forward strand.
GAAATTTTTTTTTACCTGGTCACAGATGTGCAAGGCAAATATAAGTGTAATAAATCCAGTGGATGGATATCTGCCATGTTTCTGCAGCCAACGTTCTTGAATATACTTCAGGAAACCAGGATGTAGGATCATTACCTGAGACCACAGACAGATATTAAATTGGGACATCTAGACTGTAATTATATTTAAGTTATTTAAATAAAATATTTAAACAACCATTTTAGGTGAATGTCAAATAGCCAGTTTAACTTGTGGAAACAAATTTGAGCTCACCTTGTCCCTGTTTGCTTTTATAGTGGGTTTTACTGGAATGTATGTTCTAAAGAGAAAGGAAAATATGGTATAATGACAATTTCTAAATAACTGCATTCATTATAGTGTAAACAATATAAATGCAACATAGGCTTATTCTAAAAAACATAGCCCTATACTGTATACGTTTCTGGAGATCACCAATTATGTAGCCAGAAGTACGTATAGCTTATTGATGTGTCGGGAAGAGCCGAGTCTTCTGCCATAAGTAGGGGCGGGGTTTCATTTGGGAAGAACCGTGCAGCTAATCACATTGGAGGACCCACTATGATCGTACCATTAGGTGAAAGAAGGAAATAGGGCGCATGCTTTATAGATAGCGAGTGTAGTAGTACCATAGACTGTAAAAGATATGGACGTAGTACCTGTGACGTCACCCATAGGTTTCTGATGAACCCAAAAGAAGCTACTAGTAGGCGTGGCCAACCATCGCCATTTTGTTCGCGCGTCATCGCACCAACCGAGGCATACCAAACAAGGGCAAAGAGGCGGAGCGCGAGAGGAGCTACAGGACGCATGCTGGCATTTAGCTAAGAGCTTTCTTATGGGAGAAACGCATAATATTTCATTACCTGCGACTCGTTTGTGTTCTGAACACATGTGCTTGGTTGTACACTATATCAATAAAGTGGTTAGTCTGTTGAAGACACTGTTGTAATACATTAAGCCACTTAACATCGTTCTTATGACATTTTTCATCAGGAAAAAAAGTGCAAATTACATCCAAATACTTCAGATATAGTCTGTGCTAGTAAATGCAGGGCTATTTAGGAAATCCAGGCAGAACACTGTATGACAACACTTCAGATGACGATTTTATAGACTACAGCTGATCAATCTGTCAGATTCTGGAGTGCATTAGAGTTCTGAAGAACATGATAAATCATAAATTATCATAAATAAAGCAATTACATTTATAGATATGGTATAAGTATATAATTTCACTCACCTGGGAAACGGAGGCCACGTGAATGGTTTGTAAGCACAATTAAGTGCACACAGCATGCCATATTATCTGATAATTGTAGGAAATAATTCTAAAAGGCAACTGACTGTGTAAAGCCAAATAAAACAACACAAAAATATGATGAATATGCCGAGATCAGCGGCTAATCAGCCGGAATCAGCTGAGGTGGCCACGCCCTTAATTATGCAAACTTAATTTAGCTTAATATAAAGGAAACGGATGAGTTATAAAAAAAAATTCACCCCTCACAATTGTCATGAAGGGTAATATAAGCTATATGAACCAAAATTGTTCTTTGTACCAGGCTGTAAACACCTTTTTTTCTGCTGTAAAGTTGGCCATTTTAACAGTGGGCTCATTAGAGATTTGCTCTATTATGGAGCCAGGACTAGCGGAATTTTGATGAATTGCAGTTTTAGTTACTTCCGTATTGGCTTCCTGAGGGAGAGCGGGAGGTTGCACACAAAAGGTGCGTTCGTCATGAAGCACGGCTGCGGCCGATGATCAGCGAGATTAGCCGAGCGCAGGCGGGGGCGGAGTTTGAAAACGGAGCCGTCAAGCCGGACACTTCGAGGGCTCAAAAGTTGCTGCAGTCATGATGACTGATCCCATGGCGTGATCATTTATTTATTTATTTATTGAAATGACAACAAAAGATTTAAAGTACAAATAAATCTGAATACAGTATACGAACTATAGATCATTTTTAAACAAAAAGGAAATTTTCAATTAAATTAAAGTAGCCTAAATAACAAACGCATGAGAAATAAGGGGAAAATGAGAGGGCACATAAAAAGGAAATAAATATCCACGAATAGGACTATTTTGGATATTTAAAGCATTTTAAAAAAAGCACTTTAATTCAAACATATTGAACAAAAGGACCAAAATAAATGACCTACACTTTAGGCAGAAGTTTCTCAGAAAGAGCAGGTACTTCAATGTCACTTTTAAAATTAATGCATAAATGGCTTGACGGAATAAAATATTTTAAAATGATATATATTTATATATTTAATATAATATATTTAACTTGATTTGTTAAGAAATCTTTATAGGGGTGTCAGGATCAATGATGATAATTACAAGTCTGTAAGACTTATTTGAGTTAATATTTAGGTTATTTACTAAAATGTATCATTTAAATTGTTTATAGAGCTGAATACAGTAGTCTGTATAAAAAAGGCCAAATAAACCGATGCAATCTAATCATTATGAACATTATTTAACAAAAGATGATAACTGCAGTAAAATATTTGTGGTCTTTTAATACACTCTAAAAAAACAAGGTTCTTCAGTGGTTCTTCAGAAGTTCTTTGCGATATTTGAGGTGCTATTTAGCACTTTTACTGTGTAAAGAACCTTTAAAGCACCATAAAGGTTCTTCAGTGGTTCTCCAGTGGTTCTTTAAGGTGGTCAGGGTGCTATATAGCACTTTTACTGTGTAAAGAACATTTCAAGCACCAAAAAGGTTTTTCAGTGGTTCTTTGGGGGGTTAAAGTGCTATATAGCACCAATTCTACTGGTAAGCACTTGTTCTTATAGCTAATTCTCATAACTCTTATGCCGGTCTTATTTGCGGAAAGGGTAAAGTAACATTATGAGCACCTTAAAATATAGGTGCTATATAGCACCATTTGACAAAAGTACTATATAGCCCCTATTTTTTTAAGGTGCTGTATAGCACCAAAAAAGGTTCCCCCCTCGTTACGACCAAAGAACCAGTTTTGGTGCTATTTAGCACCATTTTTTTTTAGAGTGTAAGCGTGATGTGTACAAGATAGAGAATTTAAATTTGTGAGACCAAATTTGTCCAATAATAAACGTGAAAAGCATGTGGTTGTTGTCATGCGGTGAATTCGGCCAATCATTTAATATCAGTGTTGTAATCACAGCTCCAGCAGTCGCTCCTCAGATGCTGCACCGGCTGAATCAGTCGTTTGATCTCGGAGCGCTGTAGCGGTACTTTGATGCCACATGTGACAGTCAGGTGGTGTCGGTACAGCATCAATCCGGACAACATCTCTCACCGGCATGCACTGCTTTAAGACAGATTTCGATCGATCTGCGCAGTGCTGCATGAAGTCAAACGCACCTAAAGCGACAGAGAGAGGCGGGGGAGACGGCATTAAATGAGAGTCCATTGGGAGAAAGTGAGAAATCCTACAGCTGATGCTAAGGTCCTATCTTGAGGAGCCTCACATCCAGACTCTGCATTGTTGCAACATTGGTGTCATCAGAGAAAGTCTTTTCAAAAACAGGACAAATCAGCCCATCCAAGCTGAGGCATCTCCTATTTCTCAATGCCAACCTGCACTAAAGACTGGATCAACAAAAACTGTAGCTCCTGGGACATATTTGGCGCACTCCAGAAATGTATGTAGTGGTACGTTTTTAGAATGAGCCTGGGTTGTATAAATGTATTCAGCTCCACCCCGAAGAAGCATAATGAATGTTTAATTGTATCATTTGTTAATTAGTTGTGTTTATTGAGAAATTTACTGCATATGTTTCAACAAACACATGTAGAGTGCCGAGTAAATAAATGCACATTTAAGAAACGTGTTGTCTCGCATAGCTTCATTTTATGATTGTTGATAGTAATTCCTAGATGTGTATTAATTTACGTTATGGCATTAAAATACAACACAATACATCTCTGTCTAGCATGGAACAAAATCAATGCAAAAAGTATTGAAATAAAAAGTCTGGCGAATAGCACAAACCGAAAAAAAAATAATAGTGTCGAGAAATTACTCTTCAGTGTTTGAACTCTCAGCAGTGAATATTACACTGAACTGAACTAAACTGAACTTCAACACTGAAAACTGGACTGACAATTTACTATAATCCATATGAAGCTGCTTTGAAACAATCTACATTGAAAAAGTGCTATAGAAATAAAGGGGAATTGAATTAAATTTAACTTATGAAAAAATATATATTGGTCCACCTCAGAATATTAAGGTTTAGAATTTTTTACAGAATCTTTACATGTGACACGGGCCAAATATATCCTCCCATTCTCACATCTTTTAAAAGGAGTTTAAAAAAAATAGTTACTGTTATATTTACATTTTCTAAGGGCTAAAATGTCCCTCACTTTACCCTGCAATAGTATTTTTAAAAGGTATTCCTAAACAAATACTATCTAAAAAAAGACAAGTTATGATTTATGGCACATCATAAATTTAATGTATTTCATTTAGTATAAAAAGAGACAGCAAAGCAATTAAGTCCCATTTTTAAGTGACTTAATAATGTCAGTTCTTTGGATGCAAGTAACCAAAAAAACGTGTAATACAAGTGTCAGGTCCTGTCTTCTGTGTGTGTTTGTTGTCATTATGTGACCTTCACCAATTCTTCTGTAAGTCAAGGTGTTACATAATACCAGACCCAAATAGAAAAATTTGCGGCGTGAATTACCCTATTTTATTTTTACAGTCTTTTTACCCAAAGTGTTTTCTTTTTTCTCTCGATATGGTCGAGTGAGCAGTCCGCTCCACCTCTGCCCTCCAGGACCTCAACGTTACCTTTGCCCTACGGCTCTCCGTCTCCTGCTTGGGCTCCACCTCAAGTTGTGACGTCTCCCGAGGTCAGCCACCTGGAGTCGGCGACCATGGCTCCTCCCTCCATCGACTCCACCCTGGGCCGTCCTCCTGTGACTCCTCCCTGGCTACCTCCTCACCACCAGACTCTCCCCTGACCACCTCCTACCCTTAATTTTGTATAGGCATGAGGGCACGCCTTTTAAAGGGGGTGGGGGTGGGGAGGGGGGGTACTGTCACGTCCTGTCTTCTGTGTGTGTTTGTTTTCATCATGTGACCTTCATCATGTGTTTCTTTGTTCAGTTTTCCCACCACCAGTCATTTTGTTTATCAGTGTCACCTGTGTTTATCCCCTGTATGTAATCAGTTCAGTAATTCCCTGTGTATTTATACCCCTTAGTTTCATTCAGTCTTCGTCCGGTATTCTCGTTTGTGCTTTGTTACCCCTTGTCGTTCCTGTGTCTCCTGTATTCTTGATGTCCTTCCAGTGTTTGTAAATAAATCTACGTGTTTTGATAAACTCCTGCGATCAGTCAAGGTGTTACATAATGTTGATTTTTATTTAATTAATATGAATATGAAATGAATACTAAATGTCCAAAACATTTTACTCATTTTACTTATAATCATTTTATTACTTCTAATGTTACTTCTAATGTCCAGACACTGCTATTAATAATAAATGCTACTTTTGTGCCATTATTAGCTTTTTTCTGACTTATTTTTAACAGCCGAATTTTAACCACTGAATTTATGGAAGCACATTTTTTAACTGAAATTAAATGCACAGAAAATTGCCGTTTGAAAATTATACATAGTATTTTTAAACAGAACTGAATATTTTGGAAGTGAAATCTGGAAGTTGAATATGATGTATTGAATTTATAAGTATGAAAATGTGTTATTATTATATATTATATTATTATTATATTCACAGAGTTCAGGGTATTATTTGTTTGTGCTATTCAACAAGCTTTTTATTTCAATACTTTTGGCACTGATTTTGTTCCATATGTCTGTTTTTTTCTTTGTCAAGTTGAATTATAATTCAGCCAATTAGCCAATTTATCCACAACTCACACAAACTCAGAGTACTGTGTGTGAGTAAGTAATAGAGCACTAAGAGCTGTGTGTCAGAGCAGGTCTCATTAATATTCATGACCGTTTCAAATATGGTCAATGTTGAGCTGTGATTAGCAATGTGAATCTAGGGATATTTTATGTGATGAGCATAAAATGAGCATATAATACCATTTCTGGAGATTTATAAACTTACCAAAGGCAAAAAACTACTACATAAACAGCCGAGAACAATTTAAGTTATTGAATCAATGCAGCATATGCCACATTTAAAGTAAATGTAATGTTAAATTTACACAACTGAAATGACAAAAAAAATCATTGTCCTGCATGATAATTTGTTAAACTGGCCTCACCGATCAATGTGTTTTGTTGTAAATACACTAATGAGCCACTGCAGATCTAGGGTCTTGAAAGGAATCAGCACCAAATAGGTGGAGTTCTCCATGTCCACAGCACTCTCAGGGTAGATCATGCGGTGAGTGGTCTTGAGCCCCACATCCCGCTCAAAACCCTTTGTTGGTCCTTTATTTATCCTAAAAAGGGAGTAAAATTATATATATATATATATATATATATATACAGTGCAGCCAGAAAGTATTCATAGCGCGTCACTTTTTCCACATTTTTTAATGTTACAGCCTTTTTCCAAAATGGATTAATTTATTTCCTCAAAATACTATACATAATACCCCAAAATGACGATGTGAAAAAATATTTTTTGAAATTGTTGCAAATTTATTAAAAATAAAAACCTGAAAAATCACAGTCTACCATGTAAACATCGATTTTTGATTACCTTAATCGAATTCATAATCGAACTAAACAAATTTTATTAAGATGTGAAGTATCCCACAGACAGTATTTACAGACAAGTAAACACCTTAATCAAATTATTACCATTTTGTGATACTTTTTGAAACATTGTGTGACAGGACGCACAAATGGTAGTTGTCAGGTGTTTTGACGAGAAACAAACGAGAATGGCTTCAAGCAAGAGAGCACAGTTTTGTTGTGTGTGGGAAATGATGACTGCTGATAATTCTGAAAGAAATGGACATTATGAAGTGCCTTGACTTTGAAGTGACTTTGTGGCAGGAGCATGAATGAAAAGTTGGTGAATTGGCAGAGGTGGCCTGTTGCTTAAGAGTTTGAATCTGCAGTCGTATGTTTGCATGCATAGTGTGAGAAAACTGCAGTTGAACTTGTTACAAAATTTGAAATAAAATGCCCAAAATCACATGTGGTGCCATGATAAATGTTAACTATTGTTCCATGAAACACCGGAAGAAACTAGTGTTGAATGGTGACGTAATAACATTAATCAAACTATGTACTATGTGAGAACAGAAAAGAAACATTCAAAAAGCAATTCATGTAAACACCTTAATCATATTATTGCCTTATTCAGTGTAGCGTCCTGGTTAATAGATGATCAAGTCTTTCACTGATGGTTCACAATTCATTTATTGGTCACATTTTATAGAACCATTACACAACATAGCATTATGAATCACCACAAGAACTAGAGGAAAAACAAACACAAATGAATCCTGAAAATGTAAACACTAAGTCAACATCAAAAATCAAAATTTAATCTTAAACAAATGAATCAAATTACCTTATTTTCCCTTAAACCAGAAGTTAAAACTCAAAAACGAGGAATCCACAAATCAGCCATATACCCGTGCCTTTTTTCCGGGTTTCACCTAGCGTTCCATGCCTGGCGTGCTTTGCTTCATGTCCATTACTACACGTGTAATATATTCGGTAGTCTCCATAATCTCGGTGTCGTAATAAGTCCCCAACCATAACTTAATTCATTTAACAAAATCAAACCATTCACAAAATGAAACAAAATAACAAAAAAATAAATTCTAAAGCATAAACAATAAAGTAACACATTATTTCAAGTTTCGTTACACTACAGTACATCCACATGATTTCCACATATAAACATTCTAAAAGTCACAGTAAACAAACTTAGTCTATGCAAATCACCATTTTTTTACTCCCATAAAAGATAATAACAGTGGGACACTAATTGGACTTTATCAACAGTACAAGTTCTCTGTGCACCACACCCGTCCCCATTCTACAATTGTTACAATTTGGTTGAGATGTAGTCACCTCAAACAATGAAGAGACAACAAACTGTTGACTTCTCATAAGTCAGCCTGTTTGGGAAATGAGCATCAATTCACCATTTAGAGTGGAAGTTGGGTCGAGGCAGACACATTTCTTACATATTGTTATAGTGACCGATGATGATTTGCAAAGGAATCAATGGAGATTGGGCAGAGTAAAAGAGACTACCGTTAGTACTGATGTAGTACTGATTAGTTAGAAAGGCCAAAATATGTCTGGGCAATTCAAAACTTGATATGAAAGCCAAACGTCTTGGCAAACCTTCAGAAATTGAAAGGCCTATGCAAAAACCATCTGTTCAATGGTGTTGAAACTGCATTAACATAGAGAGATAAAGTATGCAGTTGGGTCAAAAGCCAAGGAGCAACTTAATTTACATCTAAAAAGGCAAGTCTAGAGGCAACAGCTAAAACAGTATAAAGGTTTGAGTTTAAGGCCCCGTTTACACTAGTGCGTTTTCGTTTTAAAACGCATAAGTTTTGCTACGGTTACGCCATCCGTCCACACTACGCCGGAGTTTTCGAGGTGCGAAAACGTAGCGTTTTAGAAACGCTGGAGAGGCCGTTTCCATTCTAAAACGCCGCCGCAGCGTCTCAGTGTGGACGTGGGAAAACGCAGACTTTCGAAAACAGAGGCGTGGCTGCTGAGATCCGCTACGTGATTGGGGCTTTGGGTCATTGCGTATCCTTCCCTTATTCGTCAAGCGCACGTGGCTATAACGTCACCGGCAGACGGAAGACCAGCCTTCACCAGTGTTGGGAGTAACGCGTTATAAAAGTAATGTATTACAGCAATGTATTACATTTTCCTGTAACGCAGTAGTGTAAGGCATTACTAATGCATTTTCAGTAATATTTTACTCGGTACATGTTCAGTAACGCGTGCGTTACAACAAACTTTTCGCCCGCAAGAGATTAACAAATAAAAATAGCGAAGTTCTATTTCCTGTTCGTGGTTATGAATATACGCGCGCGTGTGTTGTCATTAATCTCCCTCTGGATATTGGGACTTTTTACTTTTGA
>CAIGQQ010004210.1:4083656-4107637 GCA_903798035.1 Danio albolineatus
TTAATGTGGATTTAATTTGGATTTTAATGTGGATCTTACTGAGAAAGAACCATCTGTTCAATGGTGTTGAAACTGCATTAACATAGAGAGATAAAGGATGCAGTTGGGTCAAAAGCCAAGAGGAAACTTAATTTACATCTAAAAGGCAAGTCTAGAGGCAACAGCTAAAACAGTATAAAGGTTTGAGTTTAATGATGTTCAGGGCTCATTCTTACTCCGGTGAACCCAAGATACTGCCGTGTATTTTGAGACTGCTATGCTGAATAAACATCTTCATTGAGATTTCCACGTCGTCCACATTTTTTCTTACAAATATCACCAATCTCTGTGGTCATGAAGTCGTTTGAAAAACTGGTGCTGACCCACCTGAAGGACATCACTGAACCCTCACTGGACTCTCTTCAGTTTGCCTACAGAGCATACAGGTCTGTGGATGATGCAGTCAATATGGGACTGCATTATGTTTTGGAACACCTAGACAGACCAGGGACCTATGCGAGGATCTTGTTTGTTGAATTCAGCTCAGCTTTTAACACCATCATCCCAAAACTTCTCCTGCCTAAATTAACTCTGCTCTCCGTGCCCACCTCTGTCTGTCAGTGGATCAACAGCTTCCTAACGGACAGGCAGCAGCTGGTCAAGCTGGGTAAATCCTCATCCAGGACCCACACAATCAGCACTAGCGCCCCCCAGGGCTGTGTCCTCTCCCCTCTGCTCTTCTCTCTGTACACGAATGACTGCACCTCAAAGGACCCCTCTGTCAAGCTCCTAAAGTTTGCAGACGACACCACTCTTATCGGCCTCATTCAGGATGGTGACGAGTCTGCTTACAGACAGGAGGTCAAGGAGCTGGCTCTCTGGTGCAGTCACAACAACCTGGAGCTGAACACGCTCAAAACAGTGGAGATGATAGTGGACTTCAGGAGAAACCCCCCAGCTCTCCCCCCACTGAGCATCATGGACAGCACTGTCGCTGCAGTGGTGTCATTCAGGTTCCTGGGCACCACCATCTCTCAGGACCTGAAGTGGGACACTCACATTGACTCCATTGTCAAAAAAGCTCAACAAAGGCTGTACTTTCTTCGTCAGCTGAGGAAGTTCAACCTCCCAAAGGAGCTTCTGAAACAGTTCTACACCTCCATCATTGAATCAGTTATCTGCACTTCAATAACTGTCTGGTTTAGCTCAGCTACCAAATCTGACCTTCGAAGACTACGTCGAATAGTTCGGACTGCTGAGCGAATCATTGGTACAACCCTCCCTACTCTCCAAGAACTGTACGTATCCAGAGCGAGCAGAAGGGCTGCCAAAATCACTCTGGACCCCTCACACCCAGCACACTGCCTCTTTGAACTGTTACCTTCTGGTCGTCGCTACAGAGCCCTGCGCACCAAAACAGCCCGACACAGAAACAGTTTCTTCCCTCAGGCAATCCATCTCATGAACACTTGATGATAACAATCATGGAACCAACATCACTACTTGCAATACACTTTTTACACACACATACACTTATTTAAAAACACACTTTACATGCCAATTTGCACATAACAAATACACTTTTTACACATGCATACACTTATTTAACAACACACTTTACATGCCAATTTGCACATAACAAATACACTTTTTACACACACATACACTTATTTAACAACACACTTTACATGCCAATTTGCACATAACAGCTGCACATACAATGTTGTATATAGTAATACACCTGTACATACACTTGTCCATTTGTATATTTGCATTTAACACTTACTTCTATTTTTTTAATATATATTTTTATCTGTTTTTTTGTCCTGTCTCTGTAATTCTGTTGCACTGTAGAAGCTCTGTCACGAAAACAAATTCCTCGTATGTGTGAACATACCTGGCAATAAAGCTCTTTCTGATTCTGATAAATACTTCTCTTAGGAACATGTCATTTTTGTCTGGCAGCTAGATTTGCAAGATATTCTTTTACCCAGTGACTCCAGAATTGTTCCAATATATTTTGCACTTGTCTCCACCTTTTGCGAGCATATGCATCTTACTTGATGTTTCCTGGAGATGGTAAAGCAACCATTGACTGTAATGTAAGTAGATCATTAAGAAAGATTGGTCTCAAACTGTCAGGGTCAGTCAAACAGTCAACAGTGAGAGGTCTAAAATTCAATATTGTCATAGCTTCATAAAGAAAAGTTTGCAAAGAAGAGTTGTTCAATGGTGCTGAATGAAGTGAGAGTATAGAATTTAAAACTACTCCCATACTCCACCAACATGACTAGCATGTGGGGCATTCATCACAAAGTCATATTGTTTTTCTGACAAGAATACTTTCAATCTCTCTGTGTCAATTTGTTCAAGTGCCCTTTTGAATAAATTTTTTGCACCCACAAAGTTTGTTCATTGATCAGATCGAATTTGCTGTACAGCACCCCTGATGGCAATAAAACAGCGTTATGCCTTAATAAAAGTGTCCGTTGACATCTCTGTGAGCATTTCAATACACACAGAGCATGAACACAAGTGAAGTTTATTTATAAACTAATTTCGAGAAGATTACGTGCAGATGATTGCTCGCAGCTGGTCCCACATTATCCAATTTATGATTCACCAATCAGATGAGTCCTAAACCACTATATATACCCTAAGTTCCATATCACAGTCATCTTCGTTTTAAAGAAAGCTCCGTTTCAGCCAGCTACTGCTACCACCTCCACAAAAACTACTTCAAAACCAACAACTTCAACAAAAACATCATTATCATCGTCAACATCAAAACCTTCCTCTTCAAATTGCATCACACAACACATCCGCCGCGTCTTCAACCCAGCAAGACCACAGTCCAAAACTCGATCACCGTCCTCAAACTCCATCAAAACTCTAAAGACGCGGGCGATTTAAGCCATTACAATGAAGCCGAACCCTCACCGCTCTCCTAGCAGTTCACCCTCAGTAACGTACATATCACTCTATAAGGGGAAGTCTCGCAAAAACAACTACTCTCTAACAATGACTAAACATTCAATACATCTTTGAAAGAGGCAACTTGCATGACTAGAATGCTAAACTCACCTCTCAGGCCTCTGCCTGTCCACAGATCCATGGCATCCTAGCAATTTGAAATAGTTTGACTGCAAGTGTCCAGGCAATCCAATCCAAAAAACATAGTCCACACCAAATCAACACGTTGATTAACATCCACAAGATGCAACGTCATCATCCAAACCAGTCACTGGAGCACATTCAGTCTATGGAAGGCCGTTGGGGCCAAAACGTCTGCAACAAACATGTTTATAAGTCGTTTAAAAGCGTCTTCAGACAAAACAAAAAAAGTTCAGGGTTTGATGATGGCAATCAATATATTTATATATAGTTTAAAAAATATAATAAATAAATAAATATGAGTGGGAGTGTCACGTGAGCTGACGGAGGCAACGGAGGCGAGGATCCAAGTGCAGTATTTTAATAATAAAGAAACAGTATGACAAAAAAGGGGCAAATCCAAAAATCTAAGTCAAAAGCAGGCGAGATCACAAGGCAGACACGGAAAATCCAAATACAAAGCAGAGGTCAAAAACACGAATAAACAGGAACAAAGAAAACCGTTGCTACTCACAGAAACTAACAGATAACAGAAAACTAGAGGTAACAGGGTAATGTCGCAGTGGGGAATGAGCGTGTGTGTGCTGCCTATGAAGTGTAAGTAATCAGTCGTGATAGTCCTCCGGTGGTGCGTGCGCAATCAGTCGTGATCAGGAACAGGAGTGTGTGTGTGTTGCATGGCTGGAATTGTAGTCCTTGAACATGGCTGATTGTAGTTCGTGGAAGTGTGTGTGAACCAGCAATCTCTGACAGCGGAGAGAGAAAGCGAGAGAGAGAAAGAGAGAGATCGCTGGCGATCGTGACAGGGAGAACCATGTTTCTGACAAATGGGAGTGATGTTTCATCTATTGACTCTGTGTTAGAAAATGGAGTAATGTTTCATCCATTGACTCCGTGTTAGATACATTTTGCTTTTAAACAAATTCTATATCACTAAGGTGTTTAAAACTTCACTCCGCCAACACTTCACCTGCTCAGCCTTCAAGAGGTACTTCCAGGACCAATAGCCAATGTCCCCAGCTCTCCATCCATCTGCCATCCTGCAAGGGAACGAAGGCCCACCTCTACAATCCTTGCACATCATGACAACAAGCTAATATACCATGCATTAACAATGGCGCTTCCATTCACAGTTGCCAGTGCCCTATTAAGAGGCCTCTCATGGATACCAGCAAAACAATATATTATGTCTGCTGTACATGTACCATGTTTAATTTCATTTCTGATTTTCTCTTGTGGGCGCCACGGTGGCGTAGTGGTTAGCACGTTCGCCTCACAGCAAGAAGGTCGCTGGTTCGATCCCCGGCTGGGCCAGTTGGCATTTCTGTGTGGAGTTTGCATGTTCTCCCCGTGGTTGCGTGGGTTTCCTCCGGGTGCTCCGGTTTTCCCCCACAGTCCAAAGACATGTGGTACAGGTGAATTGGGTAAGCTAAATTGTCCATAGTGTATGTGTGAATGAGAATGTATGGATGTGTTTCCCAGAGATGGGTTGCGGCTGGAAGGGCATCCGCTGCGTAAAACAAATGCCGGATAAGTTGGCGGTTCATTCCGCTGTGGCGACCCCGGATTAATAAAGGGACTAAGCCGAAAAGAAAATGAATGAATGAATGAATGAATTTTCTCTTGTTTTTTCAGACCCCGAGAGCTAGCTGCAGAAACTGACCCTCATCCAACCCATTACACTCCACATCCATTCTTAACACCATTCCTAACACCATTTCAATCCACCCCACAATATCTGATCTAACTTTACATGATGAAGAAACTTTCTTTCTTTATTAAGCAAAGCAAACAGATCAAATGGCAAAGAACATTCTGTATATATTTTGATTACCCCCCCCCCTCCCCCACAAACAAACACACAAATGCACGCACGCACACACACACACACCATTTCAAACCCTTTTTTCTGACACTACAGAAGCACAATACCACCTTTCTTCCTTTTAACTTTTTTCCCTCCAAACTTGAACTATCTCATACTTATATACACTCTCATTCACAACAGCTCCAACCCATTTAGGGGATGCCTGTAGTTTCAGTTGCTGCAGCAGCAACGTTCTAAACAAGCTCATATACACTTACAGTTCCAAATACCCCTATCATCATGCTTCCACGCACTAATACAGCAGTAAATGCTTCTGTGGGAGCGCACATTGCCTCCATACTGACCCACTACACCTCTGCAACAGCAGAGACGTTTGAGCTACTCTCACCCACTGCATCGTAGTGATGCTCTAGCTAAGCCCTTATTCACTTTCATCTCTACATATCACTATTGTCAGTATTTAACATTCCTGCGGGAGCACTCTTAACGCTCCAATACCGAACACCACTACACCTCTGCAACTGCAGAGGCGCTCTGCTGAGCTACACTCACCCTTAACACCACTGCAACTAACTGCCCTAAGTGAACCCTTATTCACTTTCATCTTTACACATCACTATTGGATGGTATTTAACATTCCTGCGGGAGCACCCATAACACTCCAATATTGACTTCCACTGCACCTCTGCAACAGCAGAGACACTCTGCCGAGCCCTATTCTCCCCCTGTAACACTGCCGCAGTAGTGACGCTCTGCCTGAGCTCACACACATCTCCATTTAGCCATCACTACCAACACACTCCCCAGCACTGCCACAGCTGCTAAAACGCCTCTGTGGAAGCGTACTTGCCTTCCAATATTAACTGCCACCGCACCTCTGCAACAGCAGAGATGCTCCGCTGAGCTTCATTTCCCCTCTGCTCCACTGACGCAGCAGTGACGCTCTGCTGAGCTTCATTTCCCCTCTGCACCACTGCCACAGACCGTCCGGTCATGGCAGTCAAACACTGCTATGGGAGCACACATAGCATTCGCAACACTCGCTGCCAATACACCTCTTCTGTTGTAGCAATCACTCTAACCTAAACCTTTCACACTCTGCACCAGTTCCATCCTTGCTCCTGCAAACCCTCTCTTGGTACCATCTTTTTTAACACTTTCCATTCAGCAGCAGGTTATGGCTTCATTCTTTATTGCCTTTTGGGGGGTTCTTCAATACGCAGGTGCTGTCCCGAGCTTATTAAGGCATCTTGGGGACTTCTCGAGATCTACCTGTGCTCAAACTCTCCTCTCGCCTTCCGAACGGGAGGGAGCCCTGGGCTCGAGGATCTTATGAGCTCAGGGCTCTCTCCCGGGACAGCATGCCAAAACAAGCTTTATTACTAAATTTTATTATTAAACAGGTTATTATTAAACAGGTTAAAAGTAGGTCTTACCACTTGCACACCCTTCTTCCATTTACCAAATAATGGTTGAAAACAATTGATACCAGTGTACTTGAATGAAGGCGACTCTGATGACTCACTCTGCACCTCTGTAGATCTTCTAAATTTTCTACATGTAACACATCCTTTAATATAAGAAGCAACAGCTCTACCAAATTTCTGGAATCCAATAACCACAAGATCTAATTTCATTAATGGTACAGTGCATCCGGAAAGTATACATAGCGCTTCACTTTTTCCAAAGTTTTTATGTTACAGCCTTATTCCAAAATTGATTAAATTTGTTTATTTCCTCAAATTCCACACACAACACCTCATAATGTGAAAAAGGATTTTTTGAAATTGTTGCAAATTTATTAAAAATAAAAAAAAAATGAAAAAAAATCACATGTACATAAGTATTCACAGCCTTTGCTCAATACTTTGTTGATGCACCCTTGGAGCAATTACAGCCTCAAGTCTCTTTGAATATGATGCCACAAGCTTGGCATACTTGTCTTTGGGGATTTTTGCCCATTCCTTTTTGCAGTCCCTCACAAGCTCTACCAGGTTGGATGGGAAGCGACGGTGTACAGCCATTTTCAGATCTCTCCAGAGATGTTCAATAGGATTTAGGCCTAGGCTCTGGCTGGGCCACTCAAGGACATTCACAGAGTTGTCGTGAAGCCACTCCCTTGATATTTTGGTGGTGTGCTTTGGGTCACTGTCCTGCTGGAAGATGAACTGTTGCCCCAGTCTGAGATCAGCACTCTAAAGCAGTTTTTTTTTTATTCAGGATGTCTCTGTACATTGCTGCATTCATCTTTCCCTCTATCCTGACTAGTATTCTAGTTCCTGTTGCTGAAAAACATCCCCACAGCATAAAGCTGCCACCACCATGCTTCACTGTAGTGATGGTATTAGCCTTGCATTCACTCCAAAGAGTTTAATTTTAGTCTCATCAGACCAGAGATTTTGTTTCTTATGGTCTGAGAGTCCTTCAGATGCCTTTTGGCAAATTCCAGGCTAAGGAGTGGCTTTCGTCCGGCCAATCTACCATACAGACCTGATTGGTGGATTGCTGCACAGATGGTTGTCCTTCTGTAAGGTTCTCCTCTCTCCACAGAAGAACGCTGGAGCTCAGACAGAGTGACCATCAGGTTATTGATCACCTCCCTGACTAAGGCCCTTCTGCACCGATCACTCTGCTTATATGACTGGCCAGCTCTAGGAAGACTCCTGGTGGTTCCAAACATCTTCCACCTACAAATTGTAGGGGTCCAAGCTACATTAAATAGACCGATAGTTTTGAAAGTTCTGCACATCTTCTGCAGTGAGTCCTTACAGAATGATGGAGGCCACTATGCTTATTGGAGCAGCAGAGCAGCAGAAATTTTTCTATAACTTTCCCCAGCCTTGTGCCATGAGACAATTCTGTCTCGGAGGTCTAAAGACCATTCCTTTGTCTTCATGCTTGGTCTGTGCTTTGACATGCAGTCAACCCTGTGGCCTTATAGACAGGTGTATGCTTTTTCAATTTATGTCCAATCAACTAAATTTACCATAAATTTACCACATTTACATGTGAACTCCTAATTAAGTTGCTGTAACATCTCAAGAATAAACAGTTGAAACAAAATGTACCTGAGCTCAATTAGAGCATCACGGCAAAGGCCGTGGATACTTATGTGCGTTTGATTTTTTTTAATTAGTTTTTGTTTTTAATAAATTTGCAACAATTTAAAAAATCTTTCAAAATGTTCACATTGTCATTATGGGGTATTGTGTGTAGAATTTTGAGGAAATAAATAAATTTTAATCCATTTTGGAATAAAGCTGTAATATAAAAAAAATGTGTAAAAAAGACATGCTTTGTATACTTACCGGATGCACTGTAAATCCCTTTCCTTGATGTTTGATCTTTTCAAGACAATGTGCGATGATCATTTTCATAACAGCATGGTTATTTGGAATAATAATAGGATATTTGAAAGACTCTAAACAGTCTGAGTGACGATGTTGACCTCCCACCTTTAGCACTCCATTTTCATCAATGCATAAACCAAGAGGACACAATTCAGATTGAATGTTTCATTCCCTTCTCCAGCTTCTTCAATTAATTCTTTTAATAATCACCTTTCAAGCTAATAATAATATGCAATTCAACTTTTTGTCATTCAGATGTAGTGCTCAAGTGATTTGACTTATCTTTGCTGGCTCTCCTCATAAGTCAAGCTACAGCTCTACTTGCTTGTGAACACGAAGAAAATTTAGACAAGCTATCGATCAAATTCACTTCGTAATATATGTAGGGGTCCAAGCTACATTAAAAAGACCAATCAGACATTTATTAGCTCATTTCAATAAATCAAATCTTGAGAATTCGAATCATTGATTCGACTCAATAGAGTTAGATTGAATTAGATCAAAAGAGTCACACTTTATCTACCATTTGTCCAGCAAATAGAAAGAACATCGTGTTTTACCAATCTTGTTTATATTATTTACGTGGCCAAAGATAATAACATAACACAGAATTGGGTTAACTTTTAGCAAGGTAACAAAATCTACAGCTCGAATTCTTAATTCTTAATTCGTGTTACTTGTGATTTTGCTGAAGAGAATCTTGTGACTCGCTTCGGTGACGTCTTTTGGGCGAGAGGGGGCAAATAGCACAGCTAGCGCGAGCAGCTAATGCAATAAGCAAAGATTTTACGGTTGCAGAGCGTTTTTAAGCGACCTGGTCTGGTCAATCCCTGTGGCTCCATCTTCCAATAAGCAGTGACCATGAAGGGCGGGTCCACGCCCCGTATCATGTAGTAAAGGTCAATGATTAACAGAGAATGCATGTTGGTTTCACGTGGTAAAAATCCCTTTTAAGTTTGTAACTCTTATATCAAATGTTACAAAATGAATACTAGTTTTCATTTACATCTCTGTATTGCAAATGTCGCTAGCTTTAATTTAGTACCAAACACTATACAATTCAGACACACAGAAGTTTTATCTGTTATAAGGGTTAAAACAACACATTGATTAACCTAGTTGGTTGGAATTCACACAACATATGAGGAAAACCTATAGCATATTATTGAAAACATGCATCCGCCTTCATCTTGCACATTTCAAGAGATTGTCTTCCATTTCATCGTTTGTCTCTAAAATCCAGAGATCTCTCAGTCTCTAGGAATTTGAACATTTGGGCGGCAAACAGGATGTCCTAAGGTGAGCACATGAACAGGGAGTCATTCAAAAGCCTCGTGATGCAAAGTCTGCGGAAAATTCCTGTGAAACGCTTTTGTTTAGACTTAATCATTAACAAAGTTAGTCGAAGGGTCTTTCGAACATCTGCACTAGTAAGATTCGAAATAGGGATCCTCTGTTCTGTTATGGTATAGCCCTTGAGCCAGGTCGAAATGACTGAGACACGATGGGCCCAATTTCCAGGCCTGATTCGAACGGCCTGATTCGGACGGTTTTAAAAGTTCTGCACATCTTCTGCAGTGAGTTCTTACAGCACCTTGCATTTTCAAGAATTGCACAACCTTCACCTCTGGATCTTCCTTGGAGAGCTCTACCTTTGTCTCTACTGGATTCGGTAAATTGTTCTTCCATAAAAACCTAGGGCCAGAAAACCAGATTGATGTCAGCAATTGTTCGTCATTTAGGCTTCTTGAGGCATGATCAGCAGGATTTTCTTTAGAAGGGACATACCTCCATTGTTGTGGGGATGCGCTAAGCTGTATCCTCTGTACACGATTTGCCAAGAAAGTATGAAACTTACAAGCTTCATTCCTTATGTAGGGCGCCACGGTGGCGTAGTGAGTAGCACGTTCGCCTCACAGCAAGAAGGTCGCTGGTTCGATCCCCGGCTGGGCCAGTTGGCATTTCTGTGTGGAGTTTGCATGTTCTCCCCGTGGTTGCGTGGGTTTCCTCCGGGTGCTCCGGTTTCCCCCACAGTCCAAAGACATGCGGTACAGGTGAATTGGGTAAGCTAAATTGTCCATAGTGTATGTGCGTGAACGAGAATATATGGATGTGTTTCCCAGAGATGGGTTGTGGCTGGAAGGGCATACACTGCGTAAAACAAATGCCGGATAAGTTGGCGGTTCATTCCGCTGTGGCGACCCCGGATTAATAAAGGGACTAAGCCGAAAAGAAAATGAATGAATGAATTCCTTATGTATCCTAACACTGCTTTTGAATCGGTCCAAAGTAATTCCTTCACATCAACATAATCTAGCTCTCTTTTAAGCACAATTCTTACTTCAACAGAAATGACTGCAGCTGTCAATTCTAGTCTGGGAATGATTATGATCTTCAGAGGTGATACTCTTGACCTTCCCATAACCAAAGCATAGTGCACATCTCCATTTTCGTTGCAAAGTCTTAAGTAGGAGCACTGCCCACAACCAGAAATGCTAGCATCTGTGAATTGATGCAACACTACATTGATCATTTTTCCAAAATTGTCATGTACATATGTTCTTAGTATATATATTTCTTGCAAATTGGTATGATCTTGCTTCCATTTCTCCCACCATAACTGACGTTTCTTGGATAAGGAATCATCCCATCCAGAAACAAACTTGCATATCTCCTGCAAAATTCTCTTTTCATTAAAAAGAATAGATGCTATAAATCCTAATGGATCATATACTGAAGCAATAGTGGATAATATTCCAGAACAAATAGCAGGTTGTTGTTGCAGCTTGACATTGAACTTGAAAAAATCTGTGATGCACCTGCTTCTCCGATAGCAGCAACAGGGAGGAATAATATGATGAATGAATGAGGTAAGTGGGCCAGTGAGTATGTCTGTGCGTCAGCACAAGTATATGTATGCATGAGAATGTGTCTGTGTGTGTGTGTAACTGCCAGTGCTGCTTTCCCAGCGGTGACAGTTAATGTGACTTAAATCTAAATTCTTTTGCCATTGTATTCCAAGGGCTCTTTATCAATGGCAACTCAGATGCAAACTTCAAATCCTTAGAGTCAAGACAGTGTCATCATTCGACATGAATTTATGCACACCGCAAACCACCCATTGCACAAAGCTTACTTCCTTCATCAGCAACCTTAATTGCAATCTCTGTATCTTCCATGCTAGTTATTCTATCATCCACATAGAAATTCTTCAATACAAATTCTGAACCAAGGGACTATAGATGTTCTCATTTATGAAATGCTTCAAGCCAAAATTTGCACACACTAAAAAGCGGCAGCTCCAAAAAATGGACCTTAATTCAAAATTCAAGAGGGTTCTGTCATCCTTTGACATCCTTCTCTTGAGATGGTCAAGCCGAGCTACAGCCAGTTGTTTACTTGGTAGAATAGGTCTTTTTTTTTAAAGGTAATGGCATTTCATAATGCCCATGCACATTTTATTATTGCCTTCTTTCAACTTATTTGTAAAGAGAATGTCATCTTGAGATACTTTTATACTCTCTTTACTAATGTCCTTGAAGTCAGTTTCAAGAACACAAATTACATCTGCTGGGGTGACAGGAGGAAGTTCCTTAGCCACAAGGTGATGACATAAACTACTCTCATTAGGCAAATCAAGACATGGAGATGAACGTCCTACAATACTCCATCTCAAATCAGTTTGCACAGTAAAAGGTTTGTCATTTTTTCCAACGATCACCTCTCAAGGATTAACAAACTAATCTCACAATCCTTTTAACGGTGGCACTTTATCCACAATACTTGACAGATGACTCCAATTCTTTATGACTTCACAAGTAGGAATGTGCTGACAATTCACAGGGATATAATCTCTGGTGTAAGCAGGAGGAATATTCACAATACTACCGGACTCATATTTTCACACTTGTAATCCTAATACTTTCTCACTTTGTACAATTGTATCTTTACCAAGCATAGTCGTTAGTTTCAGTTTTAATGGCATTGATTGTGCCTTGAGAAAATGACTTATTTCCTCATCAACAAATGTGGTATTGCTTTGGGAGTCAAGCAGCGCATACACAAGTTTTTCGCAATTAGGAAAAGTTATCCATACGGGCAAAATCATTGAAGTATTTGCAATCTGCCCTTCACCCACTACACTCAAAGTTACTGCATTCGTGCTGCTATTAGGAATATTTCCGAAAGAAGGTTTGGTCACAGATTCTGACTTGATTCTTCTTACAAAGTCAGCATCATGCAGACAACTAGGATGCTTTCATTTACAAACATCACATCCAAGACAACATTCAATATTCACTTGCAATATATCCTGTTTTCAAACACCCAAAACAAAGTTTTTGCGCTTGAACAAATCTTTGCTGTTCCTCCAATGATTTACTATAGAAATCAGAACAGTTATTGAGTTGATTATTACCTTGTTGGTGTAAGGATGGCTAAGTCTCACCATAATATCAAACCCTGAGAACTGTTGTAAAAATTCTACGAGGGGAAACCCTGAGAACTGTCAGGCGCTAAAACAATAAACCTTCTGATCTAAGAAGAAGGTCATTAATCCAGCTGTTTGACTGTTCTATTCAAATAATCTATTCAAATAATCTTCTTGACTGTAAAAAAAAAATAGGAGGCTTTAGACAAAAAACAGATGTTAAACTTTTCTTCACCTACAGTGCATCAAAATCATAGAACAGGAAGAGCTAGATAAAATTAGAAAATAGTTCTAAACTAGCTGCGTGTACGTTAGACCAAATTCCAACAAAATTACTGAAAGAATTGCTACCTGTAGTAGGAGAACCTCTTCTTAACGTTATCAACTCTTCTTATGAACTCTTCACTAGGCCATGTTCCAAATCCTTTCAAGCTAGCTGTTATTAAACCTATTATTAAGAAACCGCAACTGGACCCCAGCAACTTAGCTAATCATAGGCTTATTTCAAATCTTCCATTTATGTCTAAAATACTAGAAAAGTTGTTATTGCCCAATTATGCTCCTTTCTGCAGTTGAACAATGTTTTTGAATTGTATCAGTCAGGTTTCAGGCCTCATCAGAGTACAGAAACTGCATTAGTGAAAATAACCAAAGATAGACTCTTAGCTGCTGACCAAGGGTGCGTCTCGCAATTAGTTTTACTTAATCTTAGTGCTGCATTTGACACCATCGACCACAATATCCTCATAAATAGCTTAAAGAGCCCATAATGTACATTAAAAAAGGTCATATTTTGGTTTTGGGGGTCTTCATCAACAGGCTGATATGCATGCAAGGTCAACAAACACATTCATTGTCTTATAATCTGCATTTATTTTTACCTCATTATCCCAGCGACTCCCATATGAATCGTTCAGCGATTCATTTGTTCCCAAACAACTCCTTAGCGCGATGCTAAACTGCGCTGATGGACCGATGAGTCGATGACCCAGTCTGTTGCGATTGGTCGACAGCGCTCAGCGCGAAAGAATGCCCATCACGGCATAGTGAATACATAAGCATACCTGCCAACACTCCCGTTTTTCCCAGGAGTAGCCCGTATTTCAGACCCATCTAACGACACCCTCCCGATTGTTAACCATAACTAAAAAAACAGCAACAGACATTCAGTATTAATGCACACAGCAGCAAAAGCTGACCCATTATGACACATGACCGCCGCGCGTGAGTAGGAACAGCTCATGGTGGCCATAGCAACGACAAACAGCAGAGGGATACGAGCTCACAAACGCATTTTAATCCGTAAACAAAGCGACACGCGTCGCGTTTTCAAAACACAATTAAATACATAATTTGCAAGCTAGAGAAAACAGCGAGGCAACAGTTTTAATCACACTTACGTTGAAATGGGGGAAGAAGGAGAGGTTCGATAGAGGGTGCACGCCAGATTCACGGTAGCAGGCCAGATCAGCCATCAGGCCACTGGGAAACGTCCCGGTGCTCCCCATGCTCCTTCCGTTAACGACAGCCGGCGAATCCCCCGTTGTAATAGTGTAGATTTTAGAAGCACTCCTTAGAGGAAACACAGCACAAAGCTGGGCTAATGCTGAGGTTTATTTTTTGCAAAAATGCCTCACGCATTGACTCTCACAGCTTTATCTTTAGGAAGGGAAAAGAGCACAACTTTGCCCTCACACTTCAGAGCACTGCGTCCATGACGTAACATGATTTAACCTGAATGCGATACAATGCTTGTCATCTTCCACTTACTCTTCCTGTCTGTGGGCGGGGCCGGGGAGTTTCAACTTTCCCGGGGTCTGCGCGCGCAGCTAGTGGGCGGGGTTTATGTTTCGTGTTCACGTCATGCCGAAACGGCTAAAGACTCGTTATAACAACGATTCATTTGAAGAACGATGAGTCGACTCTTTTATAGATGAATCAATATTTTTAAACACTGTGCACTTTCAGATTTAAGCCTCAGCTGGACATTTCACTTCACTTAGAGCTGTGGCACACACTACATGCAAGCTCATTTTCAAAAACCCATAATATGGGCTCTTTAAATTCTACAGGTGTCCAGGGACAGGCCCTACAATGGTTTAAGTCATACTTAGCTGACCGTTACCAGTTATATGTACAGAATATTAATGGACAAAGGATCAGCTTTCACTGCTATGCAGATGATACTCAATATATTTCAACTAAACCTGATAAGACGTCTGAACTGTCTAAGCTAATTGATTGTATTAAAGATGTAGTAAAGATAGATAAGATGGCGTCGATGAAGATGGCCGCCTCCATGTCATGCTCTGCAGTTGTTTTTGTGTTTTTGTTAGTTTGTCCTGTTTTGAGTCACATTCCTAAAATTAGTTTCACCAGAGACAAATTGTTGGACGTTCAGATGCATACACTAACAAATATTTTTCCAGAATTGGACTTATCTGATGTTTTGTTGGACATTGTAGTCGGCGGAGCTGCTCAAACGCTTTCAGGCAATTAGCCGACTGAAGCGTGCAGGCGCGCTTGTGAAACTCAGACAGCGCAGATTTTGAACTGCATTGCCTAGCATCCATCTGGAAAATCTTTGCTCTCTACCCAACAAAATTGACGACCTCATTCTGCTCTCTCAGACAAACAAGGATTTTTTGCATTTAGCTGCTCTGTGTTTCACAGAAACCTGGCTGAACGACACCATACCGGACAATGCGCTTCACCTACCGGGCTATCAGCTTTTCAGAGCAGATCGCGACAAAGAAACGATGCAGAAATCGCGTGGTGGTGGGACGTGCTTTTACATCAATGAAAGGTGGTGTACAGATGTAACAGTATTAAAGAAGATGTGCTGTCCAGATCTAGAAGCACTGTTTATTAACTGTAAGCCTTTCTACTCGCCGCGTGAGTTTTGCTCGTTCATCCTTGTTAGTGTTTACATTCCTCCACACATGCATGCGTGCCTGGCGATACAGAAACTAGCTGATCAGATCACGGAAATAGAGCGACAGCATCCGGACTCTGCTTTAATCATTCTCGGGGATTTTAACAAAGCAAAACTATCCCATGAACTGCCAAAATATAGACAGCATGTTACATGTCCCACAAGAGACAGTGACATATTGGATCACTGCTATACCACAAAAAAGGATGCACACCACTCTGTCCAACGAGGAGCTTTGGGACACTTTGGGACCATTGTTTGATTAATTTCATACCAACTTACAGGCAGAAACTGAAAACAGCCAAATCTGTATTAAAGGGCACATACATGACCCCTTTTTTTATATTTAATATAAGACTTTTTTGTCAGCAGAATTTGTCTGTAAAGTTTCAGCTCAAAATACCCATCAGATTATTAATTATAGCTGATTAAAGTCTCTGTTTTATAGCCCTAAAGAGCTTTTTGCTGTCAGCGTGCCCGTCAGCGTGCCTCAATCTCCGCCCTCGGCTGCGTCAGACAGAAAGACTTAACAGGAACAGATGTAGCAGGAAGCAGATCTCACTACGTTTGAGAAATACAACAGTAAGAACTTTACCAAAGATTGTTTAATGTGTTCGTTAAGGAGTTGCAACGATGAGTCACAAACAATGCAGTTTACAGAGTTCGTTCACGCACGTACGTGTGCGCGCGCACACACACACAGACAGCGCGCACGTTTGAGCTTTGCACTGCTTTGGCAAGCAAATGTGAAAGGATACAGATTTATCCACTGCTGTATGGATATCTGTTATGTTAATGTACACAAAAAACCTGATTTAATGTCCACAAACCGAGATTGAAGCGTCTTTTTTGCTGACACGCGGCTGTGCTGATGAAGTAAAGCTGAAGTAAATGGCTGTAACTCATTAACATGCACTGTTTTAAACACGTGTTAAACTTAAACTCACTCTTGATCACATTCGCTGGTGATTAATGACCTTAGCGAACTGAACAGACCTTTTATTCCCGGTTGTTTTGCGCACGTCCTGTCTTGTTGATATGATTATACGCGTTACTACGGAGACATGTTAATACGCAGCTGTCAATCAATTCGGTGGGCGGGGGGACCGCACTCCTACGTCAAGCTGCGGTCGATCTCAAAACCGCTCCAATTGGTCCACCGTTTTTATGCTGTTAAATTGAAAAAAAAGGACTGGGTGTGTTTATATCACCCCAAAATGACCGTCTATACACTATAACTACACATATGACTGTCCAAACAGCCTAAAAAGTAGATTTTTCATCAAAGGTGCCCTTTAACATCTGTGAAAAGATGGACAAACGAAACAGAGCGGGATCTACAAGCCTGCTTCGACCTCACTGACTTGAGTGTTTTTGAAGCTGCTGCAAACGATCTGGATGAGCTCACAGAGACTGTAACATCTTATATCCATTTCTGTGAAGACATGTACATTCCTACCAGGACTCAACTCGCATACAACAATGACAAACCATGGTTCACTGTAAAACTCAAGACAGCTACATCAGGCCAAAGAGGCTGCTTACAAGAATGGGGAGAAGGCCTTGTATAAACAGGCCAAATACACACTGGAAAAGAAGATCAAAAGGAGTCGCCAAAAGGAACTACTCTGAGAAACTAAGGAGTCAGTTCTCTTCCAGCGACTCAGCATCCGTGTGGAAAAGTTTGAAAAACATCACAAACTACAAGACACCATCCCCCAGCACTGTAGACAATGAACAACTTGCAAACGACCTGAATGAGTTTTACTGCCGGTTTGAGAAAACCGCCCACACCCACTCTGAACTGCTCTTTACGCCACCATTTACACCTCCACCTCAAAGGACTCCTCTGTCAAGCTCCTGAAGTTTGCACAAAAAACTTCGACACCACCCTTATTGGCCTTATTCAGGACGGTGACAAGTCTGCTTACAGACAGGAGGTTAAGGAGCTGGCTCTCTGGTGCAGTCACAACAACCTGGAGCTTAACACGCTCAAAACAGTGGAGATGATAGTGGACTTCAGGAGAAACCCTGCTCTCCCCCCACTGAGCGTCATGGACAGCACTGTGGCAGCAGTAGAGTCATTCAGGTTCCTGGGCACCACTGTCTCTTAGGACCTGAAGTGGGACACTCACATTGACTCCATTGTCAAAAAAAGCTCAACAAAGGCTGTACTTTCTTCGTCAGCTGAGGAAGTTCAACCTTCCAAAGGATCTGCTGAAACAGAGGAAGTTCAACCTTCCAAAGGATCTGCTGAAACAGTTATACAAATCCATCATTGAATTAGTCATCTGCACATCAATAACTGTGGTTTAGCTCAGCTACCAAATCTGAGCTTCGAAGACTACGTCGAATAGTTCGGACTGCTGAGCGAATCATAGGTACAACCCTCCCTACTCTCAGAGAACTGTACTTATCCAGAGTGAGCAGAGGGGCTGCCAAAATCACTTTGGACCCCTCACACCTAGCACACTGCCTCTTTGAACTTTTACCTTTGTAGGGATGAAAATTATTATATGCATTTGTTTGTATGGCAGAACATGTGTTTTTCCCCAAAGAGGGCTCACACAAATTCCTGATGAAATCAGGAACTGCTTTGTGGACTGTGGGGGTTTGATGATGTAGTCACGTGTCGATTGGTCAGTTTGAATGTCTCAGTGTTTAGGCTTTGGTCACATGGTCAAGAAAGTTACAAATAGGTGGGTAAACACAGCTCTGGCCTCTTTCTTCTCCTGCTCTGGCCCTTGGCATCTCCTGCTCTTTCTCTCTCTATCTCTCTCCCTCCCCCTCTCTCTCCCCCTCTCTCTCTCTCTCAGGTAACTTTAATTTACATTTAAGCTGGGTACAATTATTATCATATGTTTTTATCATTTCATGTCTTATTGTTTCATACAGTTATTTGTAACTAATTCAGTTGTAACCATAGAGAATTATTGACAATAAATCATCTCATTTCCAAGTATTTGTCAATTACTTTTGATTTAACATCAACATTTAATGGCTCCATATTGCAATACAATATAATCACATAATAGCAATGCTCTCCCACATTTAAAGCTATTAATACTGCCCTTATTTCCGCTTTTGGTATAAGATTGCAGAAGGATGGTTTTGACTAGAATGTACAGTTTTTTACCATCATACTGATAACTTTTAGTCATTCGGCAGAACTACAGTTTAGAACCGCTGTAGTTGAAAAAACAGCCTTAGATGGTGCAAGAAACCCCGGGATCCTTCGAAGTGAGTTTGGTGAAATTTACTTTAGCCGGTCTTAGCTGGATCTTTTACAGCTGACCTGGTGAATGGATTAAAACTTGCCTTCTAACCACAAGAGTGGGTAAGTCTGCTTTTATTGTTCTTCCATTTGCTTAAAGTGCATGGAACAGAAATTACAAGACTGTAATAAGTTTCATTAGTTAAAATTGAGTAAATTTCAGATTACCTCCTCAAGGATGGAAGGGTCAATTTCTAAAGAAAGTGATGCATTGTTTGCTTTATGGACCAAAAAAGTTGAACCTACACTGTGCAAACTCAACAAAGAAGGACTTAAGTTAACATACTCAGAGTCTGCATTGTTTGCATGGTGGGATGTAATTGGCAAAAATGGAAAGAAATCAAAACGTGGTGATATAATTGAAGCTCTAAATTACATGTGTTACTCGAGACTGCGTAACTTGACGTCAGAAATATCTTCAATTGTAACTGCTAAACGTGAAGAAATTGATGTTCACAAATCAGAGGCAGAAAAGTCAGAGGCAAAAATACTGGATCTCCAGTTACAGCTTGATAATTTACTAGCTGAACAGTTAGCCCTGACTGAAAAATGCAAAAGTCAAAAAGACACTATTGCAGATTTAAAAGCTAGTCTGAAAGCACAGAAGTTTGTGTCTTCCAAAATGCTTAACAGAAATGGGACTGAAAAGCATGTTCACTTCTCAGATGAAGTGACTTGTAATAGATCTGAAATGATTTGTTCAGCTCAAAAAAGTTTGCCTGTTTCAGTACTTAAGATGATGCAGGACCACAATAGCGCAGCAAAGGCGCATGGTGTAGAAGCATTAGAGAGTCTTAAAAATCCTCAAACCTCAGATGATTACAGCAATCAACCCACAGGCAAACAAAACAGGCTTTGTATGACCTGTAACAAATTAGGCCATAGAAAGGAAAATTGCTGGGCATCGGGGGAGGGAAGACCTCCACCTTATTATCTAAGAAAACAGAAACCATTTAGGAGCAAAAATCAGCAGTCTTCACGTAACAAAAACTCATCTGTTAATAACACTCTTAGTGAACTGACTGCATTGTTAATACAAGGCCTGCAACTGTTAACTTCCTTTGCTGGCGGGCTAGCAGCCTAAAAGCATTAAAGTTGATATTTGCTGATCTTGTTTGCATTTCCAAATTTGTTATTGTGTTATACACATTTTGATTTCCATAGACACAATAGTTGTTGGTGTTACTAAAAAGTACACATAGACTAAGTAATTTCATAAACATGATTTTCTTACTGTAAGTGGATAAATCACTTAGGTGTGAGCTTGTAGATGCCACAGATGCATTCTAGAGCGCATGTCATGTGGAAAAATGGAATTAACTGTATGCTAAAATTAATTAATTTTAAGGTACTTGTGATCCTATGTTGGATGAGTCTCATCTCCTAAACGTAGAAAACTGTGCTATCCCTCAATATAGCTCCGGTTTAAACTACAAACAGGAGTATAGAACTGCCTTGTGGCTACAGTGTAATGATTACAGTAACTATGAAAATGTTTTTTTACAGGATTCAGCCTTAAACTTTGCACTTTATCATGCTCCTTAAAAAAAAAACATTGATTTGGAAGTATTTTGAGCCTTATTACATTTACAAATCATACTCCACTCTGGCTCCCTCTTACAACAGGACTAAATTTTACAACACTGTCATGAAACTTACACCCATTGTTAGGAGCATGTTTACACAAACACCTAGCCTCAGCTGGAACACTGCTACACAGAGAACAACTTTTCAAATCTTCACACACATAGTCAAATTCACATGTGTCTGACACTGCTTCATATAGAATATATGTTGCTAAGGTCTTTTCAATCCGACTTTATCAAAACTATGGATTTTTCATCTTGTTTTGTTATTTTGGTTTCATTTGATCATTTACCAATTACTTATTACTTGTTTCAACTTGTTAAATCAAAATGTAAGTCGGGATTCTAAATCCAAAATGCTGAAATATTGTTGCTTTTGTAACATTATTGATTTCTCTACAACAGGTGTTATTTGTGTTCACTTTGTATTTAATCCATTTGAATGCAATTTGATTGTCTTTGAACATTGATTCATTTATTTCACTGTATTTGGTTACACTGAATATTTTGCTGATACACTCAACTAGCTATTGTTGATTTGTTGTTAAGCGATTAATTTTGATGTTTCCAGATATTGTGTAAAGAGCTTGTTTCATCTTATTTTGCCTTCATCTTGACCATATTTTATTTAAGAACATTTTGCTTGAGATTAACTCAAACTGACCACATCAATCCTTTAATCAGTTACAAATGCCATGTGTTTGCTTTTTCTGCTTGTTGTGCCATTTGCTGTTCTGAAATACAGGATCTATGCAGAGAAGGTTCACGCCTCGGGATGGACTTCAAAGGAAGAGCAGGGATTCCCTGCATTCATCAGCACCTATGTTGTGGGGGTATGGAGGACAATTTGCATATGAACACTGACAATACCTCTTGATTAAGACCTCTCACAGAGGGCTGAAGAACAACAAAGATTGACCAACTTTATGCCTGCAACAAGCCTGGACAGAAAGTCGGAAGATGACAACAGCAAACAGCAGGAAGCATATTTTCATCATTAATGTCACATTTTGCCTCTTTATGTGTCACAACGGTGCCAGGGGAGGAATTGTAGGGATAAAATTATTATATGCATTTGTTTATATGGCAGAACATGTGTTTTTCCCCAAAGAGGGCTCACACAAATTCCTGATGAAATCAGGAACTGCTTTGTGGACTGTGGGGGTTTGATGATATAGTCACGTGTCGATTGGTCAGTTTAAATGTCTCAGTGTTTAGGCTTTGGTCACATGGTCAAGAAAGTTACAAATGGGTGGGTAAACACAGCTCTGGCCTCTTTTTTCTCCTGCTCTGGCCCTTGACATCTCCTGCTCTTTCTCTCTCTATCTCTCTCCCTCCCCCTCTCTCTCTCAGGTAACTTTAATTTACATTTAAGCTGGGTACAATTATTATCATATGTTTTTATCATTTCATGTTTTATTGTTTCATACAGTTATTTGTAACTAATTCAGTTGTAACCATAGAGAATTATTGACATTAAATCATCTCATTTCCAAGTATTTGTCAATTACTTTTGATTTAACATCAACATTTAATGGCTCCATATTGCAATACAATATATTCACATAATAGCAATGCTCTCCCACATTTAAAGCTATTAATACTGCCCTTATTTCCGCTTTTGGTATAAGATTGCAGAAGGATGGTTTTGACTAGAATGTACAGTTTTTTACCATCATACTGATAACTTTTAGTCATTCGGCAGAACTACAGTTCAGAACCGCTTGTCACGTTACAACAACAGGGAGACCCAAGTGCGAGAGTGAACAGTCTTTTATTAGACAATAGTTCGTGAATCACTGACTGAAGACACAGCATCGGCGATGAACTCGGTTACAAGGAGCGATCAGAGCAAAACCTGAATCAACGAGGATCGCCTGACGACAACAGAGACAGACATGAACCACAGATTGAACATAACGAACTGACAAGAGACGAGACGTGAACACAGGACTTAAATAGCGGAGGTAACGACAAACAGCTGTAGTAGCTAATCAGCCGACTGGATGATTACCTCCACGTGACCACACAGCTGACGGGAAAGTAAACAGACAGTCAAACAACACACTAACGCCAACACAGGTACAGGCACAAGCACACACAGACAAACAGATCCCTGAACCATGACATTACCCCCCCTCTAAAGAGCGGCTTCCAGACGCTCCAAGATAGTTCAGGCGGGAGGTGGAGCGGAGGCGGAACAGGGGGAGGGATGGAGGGACAAGAACACATAACTGGGGATTAGGTTCAGGAAGCACAGGCAGTTCGTTTGACCCCATTGGGTCAGGGGGCTTAGGTTCAAAGAACACTGGCGGTTCATTTACCCCCAGTGGGTCAGGGGGCTTTGGCTCCAAGAGTGCAATCAGTTCGTTTAACTCTAGTGAGTCAGGAGGCTTCGGCTCAGGGAGAACAGCAAGTTCGTTCAACCCCATTGGGTCAGGAGGTTTGGGTATAGGAGGCAGTGGCAGTTCATTTAATCCCAGTGGGTCAAGAGGCTTAGATTCAGGACTACCTGGCGGTTCGTTTGACCCCAATGGGTCAGGAGGCTCTGGTTCGAGTACTGGCAGTTCGTGCCACCCCAGTGGATCAGGAGGCTTCGGTTCAAGAAGAACTGGCCGTTCGTGCAACCCCAGTGGGTCAGGAAATACTGGCAACTCTGGCGGTAGCGACTCTGGCAGCTCTGGCGGCGACTCTGCCGGCTCTGGCGGCAGCGACGTCGGCTCTGGCGGCTCTGGCGGCAGCGACGTCGGCTCTGGCGGCAGCGACATCGGCTCTGGCAGCAGCGACGTCGGCTCTGGCGGCTCTGGCGGCAGCGACGTCGGCTCTGGCGGCAGCGACGTCGACTCTGGCGGCAGCGACGTAAACTCAGGCGGCTCTGGCGGCAGCGACGTAAACTCAGGCGGCTCTGGCGGCAGCGACGTCGACGTGGACTCAGGCGGCTCTGGCGGCAGCGTCTCTGACAACTCAGACGAAGGCATTTTCAGAACAGGACAAATGACAGGAACTATGGCTAGTACAGACTTGAAACATGAAACTTTCTTCAGAAATAAGGTCAGAGTGACGCTTACCCCTTTCTGAGCTGGAGGACTGTGAAAGGCTGGCCGCGTGAAACGTCTGGGCGGTGCTGGCAAGGCAAGGAGCCTGGCTGGGGCCGGCAGGGCAGGACGTCTGAGTGGTATAGGCAGGGCCAAGAGCTTTACTGGGGCTGGTAGTGCAAGGAGCTGGACTGGAGCCGGCAGGGCAAGACGTCTGGGTGGTGTCGGCAGGGCCAAGAGCTTTACTGGGGCTGGTAGTGGAAGGAGCTGGACTGGAGCCGGCAGGGCAAGACGTCTGGGTGGTGTCGGCAGGGCCAAGAGCTTGACTGGGGCCGGCAGTGCTAGGAGCCGGGCTGGAGCCGGCAGGGCAAGGAGCCTGACTGGGACC
This sequence comes from Danio albolineatus, assembly GCA_903798035.1. Lineage (NCBI taxonomy): Eukaryota > Metazoa > Chordata > Actinopteri > Cypriniformes > Danionidae > Danio > Danio albolineatus. The sequence goes on from CAIGQQ010004210.1 coordinate 4,107,575, forward strand.
GGCAGGGCTAGAAGCTGGGCTGGAGCCGACACTGGCGGGCGCACTGGGGCTGGAGCCGACACT
>CAIGQQ010004210.1:4107647-4131082 GCA_903798035.1 Danio albolineatus
AGCCGACACTGGCGGGCGCACTGGGGCTGGAGCCGACACTGGCGGGCACACTGGGGCTGGAGCCGACACTGGCGGGCGCACTGGGGCTGGAGCAGACACTGGCGGGCGCACTGGGGCTGGAGCAGACACTGGCAGGAGCTCTGGGGTTGGAGCAGACACTAGTGTCTTCTTCCTCCTTCGTCTCCTCGAGCGGGAAGACACAGGGCTAGACTCCTCCACCAAACTAGCAACAACCCCAACTGGCTCAGCGGAACTGGAATCTGCCTGACGAACCAGATGCTCCACAAACTGGTGGTAAGAGAGCCCTCTCAATTCCAACATTTGCTGGACATTGAGGGGCTCGTCGAGGGCATAGTTGAGGAGGTTCACCAGGGCTTGATCATTAAACCCCAGTCCCGCTGCTGCCCCACAAAATTCTGCTGCAAAGCCCCTTACCTCCTTGCCACATTGCCGCAGTGACTGCAGTTGAATAAGCTGCACAACATGGCTGGGAAAGGGGCTGTTCTCTCTCTGCTGAATCCTCATAGTATCGCGCTGGTTCGTGCAAAACAAAACAAAACAAAACAAAAAAAACTCTCGCTGGGTCTATATTAGGTCAGTTCGTTCTGTCACGTTACAACAACAGGGAGACCCAAGTGCGAGAGTGAACAGTCTTTTATTAGACAATAGCTCGTGAATCACTGACTGAAGACACAGCATCGGCGATGAACTCGGTTACAAGGAGCGATCAGAGCAAAACCGGAATCAACGAGGATCGCCTGACGACAACAGAGACAGACATGAACCACAGATTGAACATAACAAACTGACAAGAGACGAGACGTGAACACAGGACTTAAATAGCGGAGGTAACGACAAACAGCTGTAGTAGCTAATCAGCCGACTGGATGATTACCTCCACGTGACCACACAGCTGACGGGAAAGTAAACAGACAGTCAAACAACACACTAACGCCAACACAGGTACAGGCACAAGCACACACAGACAAACAGATCCCTGAACCATGACACCGCTGTAGTTAAAAAAAACAGCCTTACACCTTCTGGTTGACGCTACAGAGCACTACGCACCAGAACAGCCCGACACAGGAACAGTTTCTTTCCCCAGGCAATCCTGATTCTGATTCTGATGTTAAAGACTGGATGATCAACAATTTCCTTCTCTTAAACTCAGGCAAAACATAATTATTACTTATTGGGCCTAAATTCTGTATCCAGTAGATCTCACAACTCAATCTACAATTAGAGGGATACAAAGTTAGCATTAGCTCTACTATAAAAGATCTGGGTGTCATATTAGACAGCAATCTAACTTTTCAAAATCATATCATGTCACAAAAACTGCCTTCTTTCATGTGAGAAATATTGCTAAGTTACGAAGTATGCTGTCTAAACACTTTATTTTCACTTTATTTATGCAGAAAAGCTAGTTAATGCTTTTATGACTTCTCGGCTGGATTATTGTAATGCTCTGTTTACTGGCTGCCCAGCATCCTCTATTAACAAACTTCGGCTAGTGCAGAATGCACCTGCCAGAGTTCTTACCAGGTCTAGAAAATATGATCATATCACCCCAATTTTATTCTCCTTACACTGGCTGTCTATTAAGTTTCGTATTGATTTTAAAATATTGCTTCTTACCTACAAAACTTTAAGTCAGGGGTGCCCAAACTCAGTCCTGGAGAGCCAGTATCCTGGAGAGTTTAGCTCCAACCCTAATCAAACACACCTTAACCAGCTAATCAAGCTCTTACTACAGGGGTGCTCAACTCTGTTCCTGGAGAGCCACCCTCCTGCAGATTTCAGTTGCAACCCTGATCAAACACACCTGAACCAATTAATTAGGACCTGAACAGCACTTGATAATTACAGGCAGGTGTGTTTGAGATGGGTTGCAACTGAAATCTGCAGGATGGTGGCTCTCCAGGAACAGGGTTGAGCTCCCCTGTCTTACTAGCAGTTTTGGGCGTAACGCATTACTGTAATTAAATTACTTTTACACTGAAAAAGTAAAGTAACTAATTACTGTTAATTTTTTAGGTATTTTAATTAGTTACTTATAATGTACCTGCGTTACATTGTAAAATAATTAAACTCGCTGAATAATCTTACACAATTTTATTAATTTGTGTTTTTAAGATAAAAGTAAACTCTGGCGCTTTAAAATCATCGTAGTGCAGATGCATGTGATAGCGCCGCGCGCCAGTTTGCTGCTAGTCATAAAGCGGAAGATGTCGGACTCAGCTGAAGCGAGTGGCTGTTTTACGAAATGAAAATATTCCCAGACAAGAACATTACAGTATTAATCAATTTATTTTCCCTCATTGCGCGCCTGCGTGCTGTAACGCGCGGCTTTTTCAAGGCTATCGCGCACCTTACATGGGCTGGTTCATGAAGTTTACTATGAGAAAGGCAAGGATAACTACGCAGATGTGACAGAGGGAGTCGGCAAATTTAACATGACTGATGCTGCTCTGTTTACAGAGTAATAAGACACCTTTTGCTCGATCGGATCACAGGTAAACAAGAGAGACACAATCCAGTTCATAAACATGCCGTATAAATCTTAAGCCTTTTGTCCACTTCCGATCATACTGCACAGGCTTTCATTCTAATACCGCAAAAAATAATGCTTTTTTTGTAAAGATTGCATGATCCTGCCTGATCGATAGATATGCAGAATAATATTTAAGAAGGTTACATTGCATACTAAAAATTATTATGCATGTAATTATTATAGAATTTAAAAAAAATAGAATATAATAAAGATTATTCAGAAAACTAAAAGGCTAAACTATTTCATGTTTGACTCATATGTTTTATCTAAGTATTTATTATTTACAGAGTTAAATTTTTATTATTTGTCCACTCAAGGTTTATAGGGATTTCAAGAAGTATTTAGTTAAGTTACTTATTGAGTAATTAAGTTACTTTTCAGACACAGTAATTAGAAAAGTATTTTAAATACAATATTGATTAAGTAATTAGTAATTAATTACTTTTTTAAAGTAATTTACCCAACACTGCTTACTAGATATACTAGAAACTTCCTGGCAGGTGTGTTGAAGCAAATTTGAGCTAAACTCTCCAGGACACCAGCCCTCCAGGACTGAGTTTGGACCTCCCTGCTTTAAATAATCTAGCTCCTGTTTATCTAACCAACCTTCTGTCTCACTACAATCCAACCCGCTCTTTAAGATCTCAAAACTCACGGCTTCTGGTAGTACCTAGAACAGTAAAGTCAAGTAAAGGGGGTCGAGCCTTCTCATTTATGGCTCCTTAACTGTGGAATAGCCTTCCTGATACTGTCCGAGGTTCAGACACACTCTCGCAGTTCAAAACTAGATTAAAGACCAATCTTTTTAGTAAAGCATACACACAATTTATCACATAGCGGTATGATGCAAGAATGTGCTCCATGCATCTTGTTTATATACACTATGAACAGCAGTTACGCTAATTATTATCTATTTCCACCTGTGCATACTCATCCGAAGGCCCCCAGAGACTATGCAACACCACTGATGCGATCCAAGACCTCCGATTGGATGATCCCAAGGATCCTTAATGCTGGACCAGGCCATATCCTGAGCAGCTGCTATGATGCATGGAGGAGAGAAGAGTACGAGACTGATTCCTGTAACGCTCCAAGGACAGACGAGTCTCTCCAGCCACCGGCGCTTGGACTGCAGCTCTGCAGAAGACGTTTGGCCATAGGAGAAATGGTCGTACCAGACTGAGCCTGGTTTCTCATGAGGTTTTTTAACTCTTCACTTTCGCCAATTGGTGAAGTTTTTTCCTCGCCACTTACTTGTATGGTTTGGGACCTGTAGAGCTGCGCATCGATGGATTTGCTCTTGAGTGTTTGGACTCTATATATGTTCTGAATATTAAACCACACTGAACTGACCTAAACCGAACTTCAACTCTGAAAGCTGGACTGCCACTGTTTCAATTTAGTATAATCTTTTATGTGAAGCTGCTTTGACACAATCTACATTCTAAAAGCGCTATAGAAATAAAGGTGAATTGAATTGAGAATGCAGGAAAGCTCACTCTCCTTTCATCCCAAGCCCCCCTTGCTGACCTTTAAGTTACCTTCTCTATCAGAGCAGATCACTCACATTTCACATTAAAATGTCCAAGGTTTTAATATGGTGTATCTTGTAGCCCTATATTTGTAACAACGAGGAAGTGACACTTACAACACACTTCCACAGTCACGAGGCCAGCGGCAGGCAGGGATAAACAGATTAACAAGGCAAGGGTAAAAACATGAAAAAACAAGACAAAGGAAGCGCATTGTAATGTCACAAAAGGTAAACAAGACTCAGCGACTAGAGTGAGTGTATGTGCTGCTTAAATGGTGTGTGTAATCAGCCCTTGACAATCCTCCGGTGGTGTGTGTGCAATCAGTCAGGATGAGAATCGTGTGTGTGAGCGTGTGCATGTATGGAGATGTATGTAGTCAATAAAATGGCAGTTCAGATCGCTGGTGATCGTGACAATATTCATGTTTGCTATCATTGTAAATCTCTCTGTGTCATTGGTAAACTGGTCTTAGTTTGTCTGTAATATTTCATTCGTATATGTTGATTTGGTTTTTGGCTTTGATAAAATCTTTCTGAGACCGTAGTGGTACGGTTCGTTACACTTTTATGGACATTTCCACTGTCAAAAGGCATACCGTACCAAACCAAACCATACCACTTTTTGGGTACTCTCCAGAAAGGGTACCTAGCACAAAGAAAGGGTACCAAAAGGCGGAGCTAGACACGCAGCTGCACGCTATTGGTTTACAGAGATATGTCCAGATATGTTACAGAGAAAGGAACCGCCATGTTTTTAAATACACAGCCGAGACATTACACCATAATAATATATATATATATATATATATATATATATATATATATATATATAATAAACAGTCATGATCAAGTGGAGCTTAAACAAACTTTGGCATCATCTTGATGAACAGCCACGAAGCCAAGAAGAGCAGATTCTTTCCTGGGCAACGTAGTTTTTTACGAGCCTGTCTAAAGCGCGAGAGGTGCTTTCTCGCTTGTGCTCGCGTCTGGATTTGAAATACCAAACTTAATATTGTAATAATAGTAGATCATTGACATGCTTTTGAAACCTGATCATTTCAGAAACTGACAAACGCGAGAGTGAAGCATTAAAAAACTAAAGAAAAGACGGAATAAAGCAAATTATTTTTTCAGCAAACATGAACAAACTGCCATGTTTAACTATGATCATCACCATTTGGACTATTGTGAACTTTGAATGATGGAATTACTTTCTAACAAGAGGTTGCATGTGCTGGGGAAGTTTAAAGATATAGATAAGAGGTTTGCACTGACTGTTGGCTATATTTCCTGTTGTTTTTTAACCTAAATAGAGTGGAGGAACGATGACGTCACCTTGTAGGCCAATCGGCTGCTAGCATGCTATCGCCTTCAACCATGCTGTTAGTTTCGTCATTATGCTAATAGATGGACTTCTGCATTGACACAACAGACAAGTTCTAATTTCTGATATAAACGATTTTTGAATTTCATGTTTCATTTGAGTGTTAAAAACTTGAGCCTCTTTCAAAATGAGTCTCTTTCAAAATGAGTTTGTCAACAACGTGACTTAAAGCACAGAGAGCTTCATAGGAAGTTACCAGATTGCAAGCCGTATCTACTTCTGCTATCACAAATGCACAGTACTCCTTAAAGTCAGGGAACTCTTGATCTTGACTTGATTCCATTAAATGGCTGTCCAGTCAGGTAATTTCTGAACAGGTTTTTTATTTTCTAGGTAATTATTTAGAATATGGAGGCCTTTGGCATGAGGCATGGAATTTTCACATGCACTTAGAAAGTCGTAGAAATTTCGAAGACTCATTACATTCTTTGAATGAATTTTTGGGCAATTAGCCAATTTTTCTCTAAAGGTCTGTTAAATGGCAAATGGCTGACCATAGCGACCAAGCTTTACCAAAGCTTTACTAACGGGCCCGCTCACGTACCTCTTAAGATAAAATAGTTTTTCAGCAGACAAGGTACATTGTCCTTCAATAAGTGCAATGAATGAGAGTTTCCACTCAATAAATAGAATAGGATCTGAAAACTGGAGGTTCCGGTACTGGCAACTGACTTAGGGCAAGACTATCTTGAAAGACCAAAGCTGAAATGGGCATTCCAGAAGCTACTTGAGTGTGTGATGCTATATAGTTTAGAATCGCTTGAGGTGATTTCTGAGACGCATATTGCTTCCTTTCAAGATTTACCAAAGAAACATCTTGCTTCCCTTCAATCTCAACACATTCTGAATATGACATAGTTTCTTTGTTTCTTCATAATTTCTGTCATAAACCTCTAACTTAGCTTGCACAGCTTTTACATTCTTTTGTGCTTGTATCCGCTCCAATTGTTTCACTTTAACTTCATTAGCCTTTTTATGCTGCTCTTACAACTGTTGTTTCCTTTCCTTATGTATTGTTTCTTCTGATAAAGAATCATTAAACAGCTTGCTTAGCTGCCAAATTTGCAGCAGCATCTACATTCTTAGCGGCCAAACTTGAAAAACAGAGCATTGACTGTAATTACTGATAGCCCCTTGACTGACACATGAAAAAGTTGACCCAAAAATTGAGTGTGCATGCTTATGATCTAACAACATTTAAAGACGTCCCTTTCCTTTTCAGCGTCAAACCCTTCATCCACACCTGATATCCTTTCATGAATGATTTTAATAATATCAGCGGTGACAGCTTCACATGCATCAATTTTTCCCCTCAGTTCTATAGTTGATAGCACAGTCTTTCTAAAATCATCATACTGCCTTAGAACATTATTTTCTGCTGCCTTTAAGTCCTCAATTACCATAGCTAACTGGGTCATTGTAATATCCATTTTAAGACAGTCACGAGCACTACGGGCCTCAACTTTCCACTTGTACAATTGAGTAATCCTTTTTTCTTTTTTCTTTTTTACTCTTCTTGTTGGTATGTCTGCATTTTTTCAGTGAGAACGGAAACGCATTTTGAGCTACTTACACGTTCACTTTGAGTTTCAGCACAATCATCATTTTGCTTATATCCCTTTATATTTACACTTACAGAACAAAACAACGGTAGCATTTACATTCAGTATGCAGTCAGTGTGATAATTAGGAAAAATACAAACTCAACACATCATTACAATATTAACACTTAACCGCGAATGTGAAACCGATTAATATTCAGTCCATTAGTTAAGGGAATATATGCCAATGTCCATTGCAAGCATAAATACAAAACCTAAGGCAAATTTGTCCTTTCAGAATTCATCTGAAAAACAATTCAATCTATAGGACTCACTGCAATTCATGCAAACAAACCGGATATCCCTTCCTTATCCAGTTCATCCGACCCACTTGCCTCCTACATGTTGAGCGGAGTCCTTTAACTTAGTTGACCTTTGATCCATCATCAGCCACAGCGATCGCACAGCTCCCATTGCAATTGATAGCAGAAAAGCTAAAAAGCAACGCCACATTTTTCCCAAATTAATCAAAGCAGTTAATCGTGTCAACAAGGTTGCTGGATTCATGAAGTAAGTTCTTACTGTAGCGTCCTGGTTAAAAGATGATCAAGTTTTCACTGATGGTTCATGATTAATTTATTGGTCACATTATACAACATGGCATCACGAATTTCCATAAGAACTAGAGGAAAAACAAACACAAATGAATCCCGAAAATTGAAACACTAAGGCAACATCAAAAATCATCATCATTTTCTTGTCGGCTTAGTCCCTTTATTAATCTGGGGTGCCACAGCGGAATGAACTGCCAACTTAAGCAGCATATGTTTTACTCAGCAGATGCCCTTCCAGCTGCAACCCATCTCTGGGAAACATCCATACACACTTATTCACACTCATACACTACAGACAATAAAGCTTACCCAATTCACCTATACCACATGTCTTTGGACTTGTGGGGGAAACCGGAGCACCCGGAAGAAACCCACGCAACCACGCGGAGAACATGCAAACACCACATAGAAATGCCAACTGACCCAGCCGGGGCTTGAACCAGCGACCTTCTTGCTGTGAGGTGAACGTGCTACTCACTACGCCACCATGGCACCCACATCAAAAATCAAACATTATTTTTAAACAAATAAAGTCAACTACCTTATTTTCCCTTAAACCAGGAGCTACTACTCATGAACTAGGAATCCATAAATAAGCTGCGCCTTTTTTCTCTGTTTCACCTAGCGTTCCATGCCTGGCCTGGCAATGTCCAATACTACACGCGTAATATTTCCAGTAGGCTCCGTAAGCTTGGTGTTATAATTAAAGTCTACAACCATTACTTAATTCATTAAACAAAATCAAACCATATACAAAATTAAAAAAAAATAACGAAAAAAAATATATTAATCATTTCCCAGAGATAGGTTGCAGCTGGAAGGGCATCTGCTGCGTAAAACAAATTCTGGATAAGTTGGCAGTTCATTCCGCTGTGGCGACCCCGGATTAATAAAGGGACTAAGCTGAAAACAAAATGAATGAATGAATATATTAATCATAATAAAGTAACACATTATTTCTAGTTTTGTTACATTCCAATTAAGGCAAATAATTAGATTACTGATGTCCATGTAAACATAGTCAGTATCCCTGAGGCATATATTTACATATTTACCAAATGGAAAATTAAAAGGGGTATGTCTCCAGTTCAAAACAATGGGTATGATTCCAAAAGGAAACCATTCCAGTCCTGTAAGGGAAGGATCCTGCAGAGACTTGCTCAAGACAAATTATACATACTATTTTAGTCTGTCTGGGAAGCAGTACATATGGAAAAAATTATATGGACAGAATGCTCCAATGAATCATTAGGAAGACATGGGTTTTCCTAATTACAGGATGCAAGTAAATGTTTAATAGAAACAAACACACATCTGACAGGAATAACCCCATTATAAAGTGTCCAGTTTTCTCCATCTATGCAGCAGTGACGACAGATATTGACGTGATTATGGGTTACTTTCTTTTCTCTGCCTTTTCTCAACATAAATTTCACTCAATGTCCGGAGTGATTTCATGTTATGTTACTCCTTGTGGGGGAAAAATTGACAGTAATGAAGATTAAGATCCCATTGACTGAAAATTACAAACAAAAGCATCATTTTTGGCATAGTAGGAGCATTTTGTATCACTAATGTATGGTACGTTTATAATAAGAATTATAGTAAGAAGTGGAGTAACCAAATTATGTTATTGAAAATTATGACGGCACCCATGGTCCAAAATAAGTAAAGTTTCACAAACAAATTTCGAGAGGAACACGTGATACGATTGACCGCAGCTGGTCTACCATTTACAATCACTAGCCAGCCAATCAAATTAAATCAATCCCACTATAAGTATCCCAGCATACATCACTCCCTTATCTTCGTTTTCCGAAGAAAGCTCCCGACAGGACTGCTCCAGTTCCTTCACGAGTTTAAAAAAACTCTCTCTACAAACTTTTTCAATTAAATAACAACAGCAACAGGAATTCATCTGCAGCCATCTTCAACAACAGATAACATGAACAAAACCCTGCTCTCCACTGAAGCCGGCTAGATACCAAATAGGCTCAAAAGGCCTATCCACTCAACCATGACAAGAACCCAACACAGCATACAATCGCAATCTCCAGTCACTCCAAATCGCCACCTACCTTCTCCAGCTTCTTCCTACGCCTCCGCAAGATCATCATACCTCACTTCCAACAAGATGACTGTATCAGAAATCCGCCAGCCTCTCATAAAAGCGGAATCACCTCTATTTCCAGCTTAAGGTTCACCTTCTCCACCAATCAGATTCCCACGTTTGGTCATGTGTACGGAGCCGCTGAAGTTACGGTAAACACCCCTTGGAGGTGCTCAAGCGCATAACTGTCAATGCGCAGATGCCCAGAGGCGATATGAATGTGGAGCTGCTTATTGCACTGGCGAACAATAATCATTTCTTCATCGCTAGAGCTGCTACTTGAACAATCTATGCTCTGCCGATCTCAACAACAAGCGTGTAAACTTCCTCTTCTTCTCCTGTGTAGCAAGCGGGTGTCAGAAGCTTGGCGCCACCGTGCGCGCCATCTAACATCAAGGAGCGATTTTGCATGCTCTTCTGCTCGACGCCAGAGAAAATCACTTGGGCTTGAATGCAGAAAAACGTCTCAAAAAATGCCGACAATAGACGCGAACGTGTGTGTCTGAGCCTTTATGGTCAAAAACGCTGCTTCCTACTAAACGCCCTCTCTCTCCATGCAGAGAAGCCACAGATGTATAATGCTGTACTGACACCTTGTGGCCAATCGCCAATATACAATTCATGGTTCCTACAAGCAATAAAGCTATTTCACAGAATTTGACATACTGCATCTACCTCAACATTGTCAACGGACATCTCTCCCCACTGAATGGACACAGTGGAACCAGCAGTCATACTGGATGACGGATACTGACCTTCATAACCCAATCTTCTCAGGATGCTGTGCAGTCTGCTGTTAAAACCTGATCACGACAACCTCCTGCCCCTTCATATCCCACGAAAAGAACTTCAATTCCCAAAATCCACATCCCAGTCCATCTACCTCTTCTATCCCACTCTACTTCCTCCTTTTTCTCAACCCTTTCTCCTCCCTGTCTTGCAATAACCCTAACACTGCAAGATGCTTTTGCCACCCCTGCATACATCTGCACCCACTTGCAATTACTGCGGCGTATGCCAAGTAAAAAAAAAAAGACACACACACAGGAATTATGTCAACTCCTGTCAATATCTCTATACTGAAATTTGTTCACACCCTGATCCTAACTTTTCTGTATTTCTCATTTCAGGTTTGTCTAACGGATCCCACTCCAGTGTCTTGACTCTCCCGTCCTACAACCGCGCCTGCCCCAACCTACAATCTGACATCGCTGAACCAGAATCGGTTGAGCAATTAACCAAGAAAGAGATTGATAATAAATTCTAATTGCGCCTATAATCTCTCACCTCCTTCAACTCGCAATATTGGCGCATGGATTAGACGAGACCATTAATTTATCCGATCCTTGCCGTTACAAACTCAGCCTTTGGATTTCCTTCCTTGAGTGCTGGAACGGTTACTCGTTCTTTTATAGCGATTTAATCTCATCCCCATAGATATAAATCTTTACACAGACGCCGCCCCCTCCATGGGATATTACCAAGGCCGCTGGTTTGCTTCAGACTGGCCTCCCCAAATGCTAGAAATTCCATCTCAGCAGCATTCTTCAGCATTATTCGAATTATACCCCCTTGTAGCTGCCGTTATATTATGGGGAGATGAATGGTCCGCCTCCAGCACCCTCGTTCACTGCGACAACGAAGCCGTTGTTCACTGCATTAATAAAGGGCACTCTCACCCCCCCCCCAACCGTTAATGCCGTTACTCCTTCTCCTTATTCAGACATCAGCCAAAAAACAATTTATTGTGACTGCTGTACATGTTCCTGGTTTCCATAACCAAATAACTGACACTCTCTCTCTTGCTTTCATTTTCAGAAATTCAGACAATTGGTTCCAGAAGCAGAGCTGCATCCGACGCCCATTCCTCCTTATTCAGAGATGATATTCCCATAGATCACAACATGCACCAAACATCCATATCCCTCATCCTTCAGGCAGTCTCTCCCAGAACCCTACAATCATGGAAAGCATTTAAAATTTTTTAATTCCCTGTACAACACTACATTCCCCAATATTTTCCCTACTTACAATCACTTCATCAATCACATATCTTCATTCACTCAAACACATGCAAGCCAATTCTATCAAAAGCTACCTAAGTGACTTCCGGTTATGGCAGCAAGGTGAGCAGACGCGTTTTCTCGTGCTCAATTGCTTTTCAATAAATCCTGCATAATATTCTAGAGAGAGATCATAAAAAGCGACAAAATTATAAGCATAAGAATAAATCACTCCAAACATGCCAAAAAAAGTGGCTAAGGAGAAGAAAACGATGGAGAACTGCGAGGAGGTAGGCCAGGAGCTAGCTTGAAGGGGAGCCATGCTCACCGGAGCAGGCACACGCTGACGTGTCCGCGGACGCTGAACAAGTCATTAACATGAAAAATCCATCAACAAAGGACCTCATGCTTGCCATAACATCTTACAAACAAAACTTTAACACAAAAATTGATGGTGTACTGACGGAAATAAGAATTGTCCAAACGGACGTGAAAGACTGTAGCGGGCGTATCGCGGCTGCTGAAATGCGAATATCTACGGCAGAAGACGAGATACAAACCCTCAAAGAAACAATTGAAAAACTTGAGAACAAGACAAAAAACCTCAGTAACAAAGTCGAAGACTTAGAAGGAAGAAGTAGACGTAATAACCTGCGTGTACTGGGCATTCCTGAGAAAGTAGAAGGCAACAATACCTGCTCCTTTATGGAAAAATGGATAGCGGATACTCTGAAGATAACGCCGCCGGTTTTGGAGAGAGCACACCAGACACTAGCGAATCAAAGTCCTACCACGTATCCGAGAACTATCATCATCAAGTGCTTAAACTACAAGGACAGAGAAAACATCCTGAAGGCTGCGCGGATACAGAAAGAGGTGATGTACCAAAACCACAAAGTAAGATTTCTTCCTGACCTGCCATGGAGGTGTATAAGCGACAGAAGAGTTACGACGGCGTGAGGAAGCGGTTACGGGAACTCGGTCTGGATAAGCACCGGGTAATCTACCCCGCACGGCTCCTGTTGACCAATGATGACCGCACAGTCGTCTTCAATACACCAGCGGACGTGAATAAGTATATCAAGAAAATGGAGACGGCGACAGAGCATGACTAAATTTAATATGACCTGATGAGAACTTTTATTGAACTTAAAATTTCATCATGTGTGGCTGCTGGAAGAGGTATGTAGGGTCTAAACTTGCAGGAAACGTAACATTGTACTACTTACAGACTTGATTCTCTTAAAACAATAATATAAAGTTAAAAAAATAAATAAAATAAAAAAACACTGTTTAAAGATAGATTTTATTTAGTTTTCTCTTTTGATTTTGATTTTTTTCCCCTTAAAGTGAAGGCGCTTCTTACATAAGTGATGAAAAATACGTGCATGTATGACATATTTTACTTTTAGTTGATAGATAAAATCTCTTTTCTGGATTAGTTTATCTACATAGACAAGTAATTGAGCTGAGTTTTGGTTCATAGGAGAATAGTTCCTCAGTATAGTGTGGACCTATTCCTGATAATGGAGGGAAGTTATTTAGGGGTTTGGAGGAGCCTGTATGTTCTAATGAGTCAGGCTTGGGTTCTGGGTGGGTTGCTCTCTTCCTTTTCGTTTTGGGTTTTGTCTCATATGGTACCTTTCATGGGCTTTTACTGTTATTCTTGCACTAAGGTAAATAACATTTATTTTTGTTAAATGTGACATTATAAAAAATGACAGACGTTTTGGTTGAATGTGTATCTTGGAATTGTAGAGGCCTACGTAAACTAACTAAAATAAAACAAGTAATGGATAGAATAAAACAGATAAGAGCCAAGATTGTGTTCCTGCAGGAAACACACATGTTAGATCATGAGATAATTAAAATTAAACGTAGATGGCCAGGTCAGGTCTTGTCTTCAGCTTACTATTCGAATTCCAGAGGAGTTATAACTATGATACATAAATCTATTCCTTTGCGCATTGCTAAAATAACTAAAGACCCCAAAGGTAGATTTTTGATTGTACAGGGAAATATTCTGTCAACGAGGATTAATCTGATTAATGTATATGGACCTAACGATGATAACGTAGATTTTTATAATGATTTATTTTTGAGAATTTCCACACTGCCCGGAAAACACATTATAGCAGGCGATTTCAACTGTGTCTTGCAGCCCAGTAAGGACCGGTCATCTGGTATTGATAACACCCATGTAAGGTCTAGAAAAGCTTTACAATATTTTATAAAGGAACTTAACTTAGTGGATATATGGAGGGCTCAAAACCCCCAAAAAATGGAATATTCATGTTGGTCGAGTACTTCTAAAGGATACTCAAGAATAGATTACTTTCTCATTTCAGCTGAATTAATTTCATGTATCAGAAATTGTCAATATAGTAGTATTCTTATTTCAGACCATGCCCTTGTATCTTTGACATATGTCGAGCCAAAGCTTCCTCATAATCGTACTAAATGGAGATTTCAAATACATTGGATGCAAAACAAAAGATTTCTAGAATACTTAGGAGAACAAATTGATTATTATTTTGAACATAACACTACCCAAACATCAGCTATAATCAGATGGGAAGCCTTTAAGGCCTTTATACGAGGACAAATTATAAGCTATACGAGCAGGAAGACAAAAGAGAAACAGGAGAAATATAAAACACTTGAAACAAAAATTCGCCTACTCGAGGAAAAAAGCTTACAGACCAAAATACTGATAATGTTTTAAAATAATTGCTTCTGTTAAGAACCCAATATAATGAAAAAATGCATGAAAAAGCAGCAGTCAATCTATTGAGATTAAAGCAGCAATTTTAAAATCAGGGAGAAAAACCAGGCAGACTTCTTGCTTGGCGTATAAAACAACAGGAATTAGAAAGAGCAATTACTAGTATTGAAGATGAAAATGGAAATATGACTGTAGAGCCGGTGGAAATCAATAAAACGTTTAGAGACTTCTACGAAAAATGATATTGCTCTGAATGTAAGGCCACGTCTGATGCCTACTCTGCGTTTTTTAATAACCTAAACATTCCTAAAATATCTGAAGAACTTAAAATTTAATTAGATGGTGAGATCACGACAAATGAAATTATGGAGGCTATAAAGACGTTAAAAGGTGGTAAAACAGCAGGACCTGATGGCCTGCCCATCGACTTATACAAATATTCCAGTGATAAATTGGTTAAGCCACTTTATGATATGTATATAGAATGTTATAATGGTGTTTGTCTCCCTAAGTCTATGAGAGAGGCTTTGATCATTCTTTTACCAAAACCAGGAAAACCGAATACAAAGTGTGGAAATATGAGACCTATTAGTCTGATAAACACAGATACAAAAATAATATGTAAAATCTTGGCAAGAAGGCTAGAGACCGTACTTCCGGGCATTGTGGGTGATGATCAGAACGGGTTCATTAAGAATAGACAGAGATTTCACAACGTAAGACGCGTTTTAAATATTTTACATAGCCAAAAAGAGGAAAAGGATACTGCTCTTCTTTCGCTCAACGCGGAGAAAGCTTTCGATAGGATAGAATGGGCTTATCTCTTTGACGTTCTCATAAAATTCGGATTTGGAAACTCCTTTTTAAATTGGATCAAACTGTTACATTCCAACCCAATGGCTGAAGTTTTAACAAATGAGATGATTTCTGAGCCATTTAATATTACAAGAGGTTGCCCTCAAGGCTCACCATTGCCCCCACTTTTATTCATCTTGGCTATAGAACCACTAGCAATAGCCGTAAGAGCTAACAACCACATACAAGGGATTAAATTGGGTGGCAAGGAACATAAAATAGCTTTATTTGCTGACGATGTAGTGTTATTCCTAAAACAATTAAACGCCTCTCTTCCAGCACTTTTAGACCTGATCAAACAATTCGGAAACATATCGGGATATAAAGTGAACACATCAAAGTCATCGTTATTGCTGCTTAATAAAGATGGCTGTCCAAATACATCACATTTATTTACCTTAAAAATATCACCCAGCTTTACATATTTGGGTATCAAAATTGTCCCCCAATTAGAAAATATAATTTCTACAAATTATAATGTTATAATGGAATTAACATCTAAAGATCTGGAGAGATGGTTATCTTTACCAATTTCATTGATAGGAAGGATAAATATACTAAAGATGAATATTTTACCTAAATTCATGTACTTATTCCAAAATATACCTTTGGCGCCACCAGATGGAGTGTTTTCAAAGATTAATTCAATATTCAGGAAATTTATTTGGAACAAAAAATGTCCCAGAGTTCGTCTTTCTCTTCTTTATCTTCCATTTGACACTGGAGGGTTAAAATGTCCAAACCTGTACTGGTACTATCTAGCTGCACATTTAAGAACAATAGTGTTTTATTTTTCCTCTGGAAATAAACCATCCTGGGTGGATATGGAATCATGTGGGCTTAAGTTACCCTTAAATTTGTATATATATTCAGATAAATTTAAACAACTGAAAACAGTCACCACGCACCCTATATATTTTGTAATATGATTGGTATATGGCACGAAGTTAGTGAGTACATGAAAATAGCTGACTCTTTATCCCAGTATAGTCCCATTTGGGGCAATACATTATTCAAACCAGGTACGAAGGACCCAGGATTCCGGTTATGGGTTGAAAAGGGATTAAGCAAAATTAGTGATCTTTTTGAGGAGGGAACGTTGATGTCGTTTGAGCAACTATCTACTAAGTACAATATTCCAAGAAAACATTTCTTTAAATACTTACAGATAAGGAGTTTTGTTCTTTCTAGACAGAACCAATCATTACTTTGGAGGAATTAATAACTAAGAAATGCATTAATAAAGGATTAATATCAGTTTTTTACAATTGGCTAGTATCAGGGTCTACTGAATCATCAACACCGAAACTTGAATTATGGAAGACGGGATTGAACGAGGATATATCTGAGGTTGAATGGAGACAAGTCTGTAAAAATTCTCAGAAACAGTTAGGGAGCGTTAACTTAAAACTACTTCAATATAACTGGTTGATGCAGACTTACATAATTCCTGTCAAACTAAATAGGTTTGAAAACAACATTCCTGATACATGCCTTAAATGCAGAGAGGCTCAGGGTTCATTTGTGCATTTTGTTTGGGAATGCAACATTATTAGAGACTTTTGGGTGGAAGTGATTAATATTACAAAGATAATTATACCCTTGAATATTCCACTAGATGCAAAAATGATTTTGCTACATTTATATCCAAAGAACCTTAAACTAAATTTTCAGCAGCTCAAATTGATAGATTATGCTATATTACAAGGTAAAAGAATGATAGCTCTTAGCTGGAAAAGGCCTGACTCACCATCTATAGGAACTTGGATTAATGCCATGGCACAGTGTATGGCCATGGAAAAAGTAACATATTTTATCAAAAACAAAATAGATGTATATGAAGAAATATGGAAGCCGTTTAATTCCTACATTAACAACAATAATATTGGTCATTTATTACAAGTGGTGTAACCAAGTATAGTGAAATTCCTTTTGTTTTGTTTTTTTCTTTTGTTTTTTTTCTTTCCTCTTATGTGTGTGTGTACTGTTTGGTTGGATAATGTAACTATTATGTGTAAAGTACAATAATGTATACTTGGTTTTTGGGTACCTGGCAGTATTTGATTTGTATTTAAATTGTCTCTTGTAAGAGAATTCTGAGTATTTATATAGGGGAGAAGAGAGTGATGTTCTTTTGTTGGGGTGGGAAATAATTGTGACAAAATGGAATTGTGTTTTTCTGTTATCTGTCTTGCATAATCAAAAACAATAAACACATTGTTCAAAAAAAAAAAAAAAAAAAGCTACCTAAGTGGAATTCAGTTTTTTCACAAGCTTATATACGGCTCCATTTCAGATTCCATAGCCAATTCACAAACCAGCCTTCTTATTAAAGGCATCCAAAAAGTAAACCCCTCCCTCCCAGACCCCAGACTACCCATCACACACAATATACTTTCCAAATGCATTTCCACACTAAGGAAAGGCTACCTATCCTTCCACACAGACCACACCTTAGATGCAATGGTTACACTTGCCTTTTTCGAATTTCTCAGATGCTCCGAAATCACAATTACATCTTCATTCGATCCAAACATCCACCCCACTATTTCTGATCTTACTTTGATTGACGAGGAAACTATATCTTTCCTCTTCAAACAAAGTAAAACAGACCAATACAGAAAAAGGCACTTTATATACATATTCAACATCCCCTTCCCTACAAGCCCATTCCAAACACTCCTAGCCTACATACACTACAGGAAAACACTAAGTTCCAGTCCCCTCTCCCCCCTCTTCATCGATGATACTAATCACCCTGTAACACTTTTTTGGTTCCAAAAACACCTCAAAGCAGTCCTCCGACATTCAGGCTTCCCACCTGAATCATACTCTAGCCATTCATCTAGAATCGGTGCAGCAACCACAGCAGCTCATAAAGGGCTTTCACAACAGCACATACAAACCCTGGGAAGGTGGTCTTCTGACGCCTTCAAAGCATACATCCGCCTTAGCCACAGCCACCTCAAGGAAGCCCAAAAGGCACTCACCAGCAGACACCCTAATCCCAGCACCCAAGGCCGGGTCACTATACAGCCACACCAACCTCCCAAGGGCAAGGGCACGACCCAGCCACATCAGCTTCCCGAGGGCGGGAGGACAACCACCATACCGACTTCTCAAGGGCGCAGGCACGACCCAGCCATTTAACCCTCTTACTGCTTTCCAGCTCTGAGTACACTCAGCTTTCTCCCCAAATCACACACCTACTCCCGCAGGAGTATATCCCGCCCAGCCCCTTATCTCACAGCCCCTCTCCCCGGCCCTAGCTTTTCCTATTATATACCATTATAAATAATGTTATATGCGCAGCCGCGCATATAAATATAGATTTGTATATAGTGCTGCCACCTTCACGCTCTCGTTCCCGCAGGAACGGCCCCAGAGCACCGACTTCGCCCATCACCCTCCAGTAAGAGTCTTCACCGCCCCCTTTCACCTCCTGACTCTACTGGAGTTGGCCAATTTAGCTCTACAACCCGAGCTGTGTCTCGAGCACGAGTCGCATCACCACCCCTGGCCCTAGCTTATAAATTTTATTTATCTATGCTTTTCTATCCCCTATTTTTCCTGATTTCATTCACTTTAAATATATATATTGTGGGAGTCATCCAATACAACGTCGCCATGGTCCCTGATGCCTCACAGCTGCATCCACCTAAAGCCCAATCAGCCACAGCTGAAGCGAGTGAAGGGAGGAGGATATAAGGAGACCAGATGAGCATATCGGGAGAGCTGGATTGGACGTGCAAAGGCTCCCACATACTAATGCTATTTCTCTTATACCTCCCTAGAATCCAGTGGCTGATTGGGCGACACCACTTCACCTACACGGAGCACTTCACCAGAGAGCACAACACGCACCCGGGACTGAAGGAAGCACGGACTGGACGTTTACACTTTGACACATACACACCGTAGCACTGTAAATAAATCACCCCTCCGGGGCTTGTTCCACCTAACTTCCAGCGTGTGTGTATTTCTCCCTCTTTGTCCCGCCACAACTGGTGGAGAATGCGGTGCTGATAAAGAGTGGAAAAATATAACACGTACCTGTTAGAAGCATATTTTTCATCTTGTTTTGTTTCTCGCAGGCGGGCTCGTTGCTTTCTCACTCACGTGCTCCAAAGATACTTCCGGGTTTGCCGGCGAGGCAGGAAAGTGACGTCATGGAAGAGGTGATACGCCATCTACCGGAACTGTCTACTAGGCAACAGCGGCTCACAGAACAGCTGGCCAGTAGACAGGAAAGGATGGAGCAGAGGCTTGCCCAGCTCGCTGAACGTACCCCGCTGTCAGAACCACGAGCAGACGCTCAACGGATGTTGACAAAACTCAGCGACCTGGATGATATTGACGCCTATCTCCATACATTTGAGGTAATAGCATTAAGTGAAGAATGGCCGAAAACAGAATGGGCGGGGATTTTAGCCCCGTATTTAACGGGGGAGCCACAACGGGCGTATTATTCCTTGGAAACACCGAGAAATGAAGATTATGAAGTGTTAAAAAAGGAAATATTAGGCCGTGTAGGATTATCACCAGTATGTGCAGCACAACAGTTTACCAACTGGTCCTATGAAGATGGCATACCCATACGCACTCAAGCTGCACAGTTGACCCGTCTCGCCCGTTTGTGGCTCCTCTGCGAAAATCCCACAGCTGTCCAGGTCGCTGAGAAGGTAGTCATAGAGCGGCTGCTCCGCGCCCTGCCCAGAAGACTGCGGATGCCCACCACTATGGCAAACCCGGCAAGCCTTGCTCAATTGGTGGAAGTGGTGGAGCTGGCGGATTCCACCACTGGCCAGGACAACCCAGAGAGAGCAACAGCCCGGCCCCAGAGGGCGACCGGTGGAGGGTACCTTTAGACCAGACAGCAGACCCGTGGTCCCGAGCCCAGAGGAGGCACCTATGCCCACCGAACCATCTTCCCCTTCGGCACGAGCTTGGATGTCTGGCTGCATAGTTCATCGGTCAATGCCAAAAGGAGCCCCAATACGCAAGGTAACAGTGGAAGGAAAGGCAGTCGAAGCAGTACTAGACACTGGTAGTGCTATAACACTGCTTAAACCTGGAACCGTGAACACACGATATAGCCAGAAGTCTACTATCCCCATCACGTGTGTTCATGGAGACACCAGACAGGTGCCAACGCAGGTGGTCACTATCGCAGCCAGTCCAGGCTTGTGGCCGATTGAAGTCGGGGTGGTCCCGGATCTTCCGGTTCCACTGTTGCTCGGACGGGACTGGCCGGGCTTAACGGAGCTCCTCACGGATCAGCACAAAAGAAAGACCAGCGCACGGCACAGACCCCGGGCTCGGGCACCAAAAAGCCAGAGGAGGGCACTGCTGGCTACGGAAAGTGACAGAGGGGGTGAGTGTTCTAATATCCCATCTAATGTGTTCTTTGATGTGTTTCAACAGATAACGACAGGAGGATAATTTGGGAAAGTCCAAAGAGAGGATGAAGCATTACGGAACTGTTGGTCACAAGTAAGAAGAATAGATGATGAAGAGAGACTCCCACCTCCTCACCCCCTCCCGCACTTCGTCATACGAAATGGGCTGCTGTACTGTGTCGCAGAGCGACGGGGGGAGAGAAAGGAGTTATTAGTCGTACCCCGAAGCAAGACTGAAACCGTGCTGGAACTGGCTCACGCTCACCCAATGGCTGGACACTTGGGAGTGACGAATACCGTACAGAGGATTCGGGACCGGTTCCATTGGCCGGGGCTCGAGGCGGCAGTACGACGATTCTGCCAGGCGTGCCCTACCTGCCAGAAGAAAAACCCCCAGCGTCCTCCCCCCAGTCCGCTCATCCCATTACCCATCATAGAGGTGCCCTTCTCCCGTATCGGCATGGACCTGATAGGGCCGCTACCCAAGTCAGCCCATGGCCACGAACACATCCTGGTAATCGTGGACTATGCCACCAGATACCCTGAGGCCATTCCCCTACGAAAAGCCACGGCTCCAGCGATTGCTAAGGAGCTCTTCTTGCTCTGCAGCCGGGTAGGGATACCCTCAGAGATTCTGACTGACCAGGGAACCCCCTTCATGTCCCGGCTGATGGCGGACCTCTGTCGACTGCTCAAAATGAAACAGCTGCGGACATCCGTGTACCATCCTCAAACAGACGGCTTAGTGGAGCGCTTCAACCAGATGCTGAAACGGATGCTCCGCCGAGTAGTAGGAGAGGATGGGCGCGACTGGGACCTCATGATCCCGTACGTACTGTTTGGCATCCGGGAGGTCCCTCAAGCATCTACAGGGTTTACACCGTTCGAGCTGCTCTTTGGGAGACAACCCCGCGGCCTCCTGGATGTTGCTCGGCAGGCCTGGGAACAGGATCCAGCGCCCCGAAGAACGGTCATCGAGCACGTACGGGACATGAGAGAAAGGATAGACCGGGTGATGCCCCTTGTCCGAGAACATCTCACCATTGCCCAGCGCGCCCAACAACAGCTGTATGACCGGCCGGCCCAACCCAGGGAATTTCAGCCTGGTGACAAGGTGATGTTGCTGGTCCCATCCACTAATTGTAAGTTTCTGGCTTCATGGAAGGGACCATATGTGGTGGTGGAGCGGGTCGGACCAGTCAATTACCGAGTCCGTCAGCCGGGACGCCGCCGGGAGAAGCAACTATATCACATCAACTTGCTGAAGCGCTGGATCCCTCCTCCCGGTGAACTGGTGGCCTTCATGGAAAAGCACCAACCCGTGGTACATATGGGAGAGGAATTGTCGGCCACCCAGAAGACGGAAGTACAGGCCCTGGTCAGTCAGTTCCAGGATGTGTTCTGTGAAACGCCCGGGCGCACTTCCATAACTCACCATGACATCCGCACACCCCCGGGAGTAATAGTGCGACAGCGGCCCTACAGGATCCCGGAGGCTCGCCGGCTGGCTATAGCGGAAGAGATCAAAAACATGGTAAAATTGGGGGTCATCGAACCTTACCAAAGCCCGTGGTCCAGCCCCATCGTAATGGTCCCTAAAGCTGATGGCACCCTCCGCTTCTGTAATGATTTCCGGAGGCTGAACGAAGTCTCTACCTTCGACGGGTACCCCATGCCTCGAGTGGATGAACTACTAGATCGGCTCGGGGGAGCCCGATTCATCAGCACCCTAGACCTGACCAAAGGTTATTGGCAGGTACCGCTGACTCCGGCAGCGAAAGAAAAAAACGCCTTTTCTACGCCGGGGGGCCACTGGCAGTACAGGGTTCTTCCCTTCGGGCTCCACGGGGCCCCAGCATCGTTCCAGCGTATGATGGACATTGTACTCAGACCCCATCAGACGTAGGCAGCTGCATATCTGGACGATGTTGTCATCCACTCGAGGACTTGGGAGGACCATCTGACCCGTCTGCAGAGGGTGCTACTAGAGCTTCGACGGGCTGGGCTCACCGCTAACCCCCGTAAATGCCACCTAGGACTCGCCGAAGCCAAGTACCTGGGTTACACAATTTTGCATCTATAGCCAGCTCACTGACAGACCTCACAAAAAAGGGGCAGCCAGAGAGAGTCCAATGGACCCCAGCTACGGAGGAGGCATTCCAAGAGCTGAAGAGGATACTGTCGTCTTCTCCAGTACTTCATGCCCCCGACTTCAGCTGCTCCTTTGTCCTCCAGACCGACGCTTCCGACTCAGGTCTGGGAGCAGTGCTCTCCCAGGTCCACGATGGAGAGGAACACCCAGTCGTTTACGTTAGTCGGAAGCTCAATCAGGCAGAGCAGAAATATGCGGCCGTCGAAAAGGAGGCCCTGGCCATTAAATGGGCAGTCCTGGAGCTCCGCTATTTTCTCTTGGGTCGGTCATTCACCCTAGTTACCGATCATGCCCCGCTCCAGTGGATGGCTAAGGCAAAGGACACCAATGCTCGGGTCACGAGGTGGTTTTTGGCGCTCCAGGACTTCCACTTCACGATCAAACACCGGGCCGGGGTCTCCAATGGGAATGCTGACGGCCTATCAAGGATGTGGTCTGGATGGACAGGTCTGTTAAAACACCCCATCCCCCCAACCCTAACATCTCCCTTTGTCATCAACAGGACAGTTCCAGGGACCAGGACAACGCTTAGGGGGGGGGGGGGGGGGGGGGGGGGGGGGG
>CAIGQQ010004210.1:4131182-4143595 GCA_903798035.1 Danio albolineatus
GGGGGGGGGGGGGGGGGGGGGGGGGGGGGGGGGGGGGGGGAGTGTGGCGAGTCATCCAATACAACGTCGCCATGGTCCCTGATGCCTCACAGCTGCATCCACCTAAAGCCCAATCAGCCACAGCTGCAGCGAGTGAAGGGAAGAGGATATAAGGAGACCAGAGGAGCATATCGGGAGAGCTGGATTGGACGTGCAAAGGCTCCCACATACTAATGCTATTTCTCTTATACCTCCCTAGATTCCAGTGGCTGATTGGGCGACACCACTTCACCTACACGGAGCACTTCACCAGAGAGCACAACACGCACCCGGGACTGAATAAAGCACGGATTGGACGTTTACACTTTAACACATACACACCGGAGCACTGTAAATAAATCACCCCTCCGGGGCTTGTTCCACCTAACTTCCAGCGTGTGTGTATTTCTCCCTCTTTGTCCCGCCACAATATATTTACGCACCCACGCCTATAAATATATATTTGTATATAGTGCCGTCATTCCCAAGCTCAGCTCCCGCAAGAGCAGGTCCTGAGCACCTGACCCCCGCAGGGGTCATTGCCCAACTGCCACTCACCCCCCAGCTGGGGCTCTCACCAGCCCCCTACCTCTCCCGATCCCAGCTGGAGATGGCACATACAGCTCTAACTCTAGCAAGAGTACCCACGAGCTCGACTCTCGCAAAAGTCCGCAATATCCAGCAGCCGGATATAGCTTTTCTAGCCTTCTGAATTTATGTGCACTTTCGCTATCAATAATTTGACGTGTTATATTCTGCAGGTTTTAAGACCGTATTTGATAGTTCCTAATCGTGAGCAGTAACTGTAAAATTTGGCTCCAGTTGGAGTCAGCGCACGAGTCCACATCATTTGGGGATGTGGATATTGGATGTGCTATGGGGGGGTGTTCTTGTTGGTGTCTCTTTTTTTCTTCTTTTTTTTTCTTTTTCTTTTTTTTCCCCTTTTTTGTTTCCTTTTCTCTCAGGAGGTGCATTTATCTACACATTTCCCCAATTTTAGTGCAAAGTAGGGTAAATGGCAGATTATAGATTTCTTTCTTGGAATATCAAAGGGATGGGTAATCCCATCAAAAGGTCAAAAATATTTTCCGGGCTTTATTAATAAGTTATTTGGAATCCTTCCTTCATTAAATACTCATTTGCTTATCTTTGCTGGTGATCTCAATTGTGTGATTAACCCAGTCTTAGACCAATCCAGCTCTCGAATAGTGACCCCTTCATCTATTTCCAGATCAATAATGTAGTTTATGAATAGAAACGGTTATGTTGACCCTTGGAGGTTTTATAACCCTCAAAAAAAGGTATTTTCTTTTTTTTTCACAAGTCCATCAAACATGTTCCTGTATCGATTATTTTTTTTATAGACAGTTCCTTAATTCCTAAAGTAAAATCTGTTCAGTACCACCCCATTGTTATTTCTGATCACGCCCCACTTACTGTTGATCTGCAATTGTCTGCAATTCCACAATATTTATCACCATGGAGATTAAATTATATCCTTTTGTCAGACGCTAATTTTATTGATTTTATTTCAACCTCTATTGATGATTTTATGGATATTAATCAAGATGGTGTGGTCTCTTACTCGCTATTGTGGGAAACGCTTAAAGCTTACCTTCGTGGCCAGATAATTTCTTATCCTGCACACTTAAATAAACTTCGTACAGCAAAAAATACGTCAGCTTACTTCTGACATATTTAATATTGATCAACAGTTGGCCAGCTTTCCCTCACAAGTTCAGATTAAACAACGTCTTGACCTGCAGGCTGAATTGGATCTTATTTTGACAAATGATGCTGAGCGGCTTTTATTGCATTCTCGTAGTAACTATTATGAACATGGTGATGAAGCTAGTCATCTCTTAGCACACCAATCTCGTGTAGCTAGTCGATCAATTCCACAAATTCAGGATTCAGTTGGTAATTTGATATCTGAACCTGAAGAAATTAATGCTATTTTCAAATCTTTTTATTCAACTCTTTATACATCTGAAGCTCCATCTGACAGGCTATAATTTCTTTTCTACAAAGTTTAAATGTTACCACAATTGATTCAGCTGATGGCACAATTCTTGATGCCCCTTAGACAATAATGAAATAAATCTGGCAATTAAAACACTGCACTGCAATAAAGCCCCAGGGCCTGATGGCTTTCCGGTATAATTTTTAAAGAAATTTCAGAATAAACTAACCCCCCTACTTTTATCAGTGTACATGGAATCCCTAGAGCATGGTTACTTACCAGAGACACTCACACAAGCATATAGTTCTCCATTTTAAAAAAAGATAAAAATCTTACATTATGTAGTTCATATCGGCCTCTCTCTTTGCAAAACGTAGATGCCAAGATATTGGCCATAGTATTAGCCTCTCGTCTTGAAAATGTACTTCCGAAAATTGTATCAGAGGAACAAACAGGCTTTATTAAAGGGAGACAGTTATTTTTTAACATTCCTTAAATACACCCAAAGTTGTGATTTTCATGTGACGCTGAAAAGGCATTTGATCGTGTAGAGTGGGGATTTATGTTTAAATTTAATTTTAAATTTAATTTTAATTTACTTAAAAAATTTGGGATTGGGGACAATTTTATGAAGTGGATACATTTTTTATATAATTCCCCTCAGGCAAGTGTGCATACCAATAATATTAGATCCAGCTATTTCCATTTGGGGCGGGGCGCACGTCAAGGGTGCCCACTTTCCCCTTTATTGTTTGCCTTGGTCATAGAGCCACTATCAATAGCTCTTAGGTCTTCCCCTTTGCTGCATGGTCTGGTGCGTTCAGGGGTTGAAGTTAAATTATCTTTATATGCAGATGACTTATTATTATATATTTCTAATCCAATTCCCAGCTTTCCAATTATTTTATCTATATTAAATCAATACCCTCAAATGATTGATGTAACTCGAAATGCAGAATTTGAACCTCTTCTCTTCTTTGCTGGTGTGACAACTCACTGTCTCATGATTCGATTAACGTCCTTCACGGTAATCTAAGTAAACACTTATAAGCAGTATAAACAGCGGGTGTAATCTATTATCCTCTCCTGTGCCATGTGTGTGCAGTGATCGCCGTGCTGCACCGTAAGTAACCATGCGAACCATGCATCCATAAAACTACAGAACCACCTAACACAGTCCTTAGCTTAGCTAACAGTATTGAACATAAAGGTAATATTAAAAACAGTAACTTACCCTCTGATTGCTCAATGCCTTCAACAAGGTGAGCTGACCTGTGTGCTGACGTACAAAAACATCCCATTTCATTGGCTGGCTCTAGCCAATAAACTGGCTTTGCTGCTCTTTTACTGGTATTTACATTTCTGTAGAATTAATGATATTTAACAAAAACCTTTTCCAAAAATAGTTAAAATAAATCCTAAATAATAAAATAATCAGAGGAATAATTTTTTTGCACCCCAGTCATGTCGGCTGCTGGCATTGTTTATTGGTCAGGCATCGGCCAATGAAACAGTTTTACCTCTGCCCCGCGCTTCTCGCATGCTCGCGCCTCTGCATCTACGAGTGCACAGATGAGTTTTACTAAAGAGAGCGCGCTAAATGTGTAGCAGAAGTCAGAGCGCGAAAGATGTGTAGTTGAACTGGCAAACCTGAGAGGTTGTGAGTGCCGACTTGTGCTTTTACAGCGAAGCTGCAATTAAATTTGCCGTGCACGTGTGTCTTTGTCAGATTGTGTTTGTGAATGTCATTTTACAAATATACAACTATTAATTTGCAATTTCGAATTCAAAACACAAGTGTAGGGATTACTGTCTGTGTGTGCAAATCGAGAGATTCAGCTGTACACATCAGAGCTGTGAGTGTACATTTCAACCTACACATACAAATATTTGTATTACAAGTTCTTACATTCAGATTTGCAAGCTCTCGAGTTTTGCTACTGATTTACCTTCATACAGTTCGGATCTGGTGCCAATTCAAAAGACACTTTAATTTTACCTGCTTCGATATTAATGCCAATACTGGGAAATCATATGTTTCCCCCATCTCTTATGGATTCTGTATTTAAGCAATGGTATGCAAAAGGTTTAAAAATTTCAGGATCTGTATAAAGATGGTCTTTTTTGTAATTATGCACAACTTTCCTCTGAAATGGAGTTGTCAGAATCCCATTTTTTTTTAGATTCTTACAGGCTAGACACTGCGCTGCTACTTTATTTTCAGGTTACCCCTCTCTGCCTAAGCTACAGGTATGGGAAGAGTTACTACAATTAAACCCTCGACACAAATGACAAGTTTCTAAAATCTATGGGTGCATTTTAAGCTTGGATGACTGTTCCCTTACTAAAATTAAACAATCCTGGGAAAATGAACTGGGACTATGTTTTGAGGAAGAATGGTGGCTGGGTTCACTGCAGAGAATACTTTCTAGTACAATTTGTGCTCGCCTTAGCCTCATACAATTTAAAGTCTTTCATAGAACCCATTTCTCAAAAACCAGGCTATCAAAAGTTTTTCCCAATATTGATGACAGATGTGCCCTATGTTACAGAATTATTGGATTAATTATTTTACAATTATGTCTAAGATGTTGCAGGTAAATATAGACCCATCCCCTGATGTTGCCATTTTTGGGGTTCAAAAGATTTGGTCCCAATTCAATTCTAAACAACTTGATATTTTGGCTTTTACCTCGATATTAGCTAGGCGTCGTATTTTGCTGCACTGGAAATCAAATAAGCCTCCAACTACATCTCAGTGGCTGGTGGACACCATGCATTTTCTAAAGTTGGAAAAGGTTAGATGCTCAGGGAAAACTAATTTCTATAAAAAGTGGCAATGTTTTATAACTTACTTTACCTCTCTAATAGATGCACTCTCCTTCCTTTTTAATTAATTTATTTAATAGTAATTGAATTTTTGTTTTTAACTATTACTATTTTATACTGTTTAATTGTAAATATTTGCTTTCAACACTGGCAATGTATCTAAGCATTTGATTGTGATTGATGAATGTCTGCATTCTGTTGGTTGTAATTTTCCATACACTTTTATTATTCGTTTTCATTTTTCTTTTGCCCTTATTATTATTATTATTATTTTTTTATTTATAAAATAAAATTGTATTTACTTATATATTTTTAATTAATTAATTTATATATATATTTATATTTTCCTCTTGTATATAAAAAAGCAACAACGAAGATAATGTTATAACTATTTGTATTAAAAAAGTATTCGTTTTTTTCGCAATAAAAAATTTGGACATAAACTGCCAGGATGACCAGTACAGCTGGAGTCAGTTTCTCCCTTGGGCTGAGTATGCACAAAACTCTCTTCTCCAGGAATCTACAGGATTAACACCTGTTCAGTGCATACTCTGCTACAAACAACCCTGTTCCCTTTGACAGGGGAATCATTGGAGGTTCCAGCTGTAGATTACTGCTTCTAGGTGAGCGAGAGAGTGTGGGACTCAGCTCATATACAACTTCAAAGAGTGGTAAGATAGAACAAGAGATTTGCAGACCCCCGAAGATCCAACGGCCCTTTACCAACCTGGAGACCTAGTGTGGCTGTCTACCCAAGATCTGCGACTTCTTCTTCCCAGCCAAAAGCTGAGTCCCTGCTACATCGGTCCATTCAAGATACAGAGGCAGATCAATGATGTCATGTATTAGCTCTAACTTACACCCAGGTACAGAATTCACTCTGTTTTCCACAGATCACTATTGAAAACATGTTATTCTCCTTCTGCAGAACCCACTAGAGTTGATATGGTGCTCCCTCCTACCAACATCCTTGAACCAACCACCATATACTCCGTGAAGGATATCCTGGATTCCCGACGCCAGGCTAACCAGCTCGAGTATCTCATTGACTGGGAGGGGAGAGGGATCCTAAGTGCCCAGAGCAGATGTCCTGGATGCATCTTTGCTGGCAGAATTCCATTAAGCCCACCCAGTCCGACCAGCCCCCAGAAGTTGTAGAAGACCCCAGCGCCGGGTTAGGGCATCAGGAGACGGCCCTGGAGGAGGGGGTAATGTCAGGCAGTCGCCAGAGCCACCCTTTGCTCCCCGACCCATGCACACCTGTTCGCAATCACCTGATTTCTAACTGCTATCAGCTGCACACAGACACTCAAACACAACCTATATAAAGCACCTCCACTCACTTTGTGTCATGACAATATAGAAAAGGCAAAGTCGTAGCCCCTATTTAAGCCTAAAGATTCAAAGGTGTCTCAGGATTTTGCAATGTTGCTTAATGCTTGTGGCATTGTTATGTCAAACATGGATTATATAGAGGAGTTCAATGTTACTTTTAATATGTGAACTATAATTCTGAAAATCACATTCAAGCTCAGGTAGAAGTGGTGCACTATTGCATATAAGGTGAAGAAATATGGATGCAAAGTAAAAGTGTTGGATTTAGTTTAATTTATTGACGAACAACTATGAATTGTAGCTGATTAAGCATTTGATGACAAAACCAAAAGTTCCTGATAGCCTTAAAACAATTAAAGCATTTGTAAGCAGCTATTGGGGTTGCTAATATGCATAAAACAGTCATGCCAGATGTAACTTATTTGTTTTGTAATCATAAACATTCACTGGAGATGTGCAAACAATTTATGAAGAAAACCCAGAGAAAGGAAAAACACCCTTTTAAAGGAAAAAGGTGCGTGTTTTGGCTGCTCCTGCATTGGTCATGTGAGCAAGGGATGCAAGAATAGCCTTATTTGTAAGCGATGTAGTTGGTCTCATCTTAGTGTTTTGCACATTGAAAAAGTTAAACAAGAAAAACCAACTGATCCTACAAGTAATACTTTAGTGTCCCCAAAAGCATGTCGGCATATTGGTGCTGGTTGCCAAAAGTTTATCCTTTCTATTCCTTCTGTAAACATTAAGGCTGTAAAGGGCAGCAAAGTGGAAGTTTATGCTCTGCTGGATTCAGGTCCTCTGCTACCTTTTGCACAGAAAAACTTGTGTCTCATCCCAGTATCCAAGGTCATAAAATCAATATCTTATTGAGCATTATGACACAAGAGCAATCTGTTCCCACAATTATTATTTCTGGTTTGGTATGCATGGTATAACAATTTCTTGCCCCTACCCAATGTCCTCACCCAGAAATGAGGATGCTATTTACATTGTTATTTTGTCCTCAAAAGTAAGGTGTCAACAGTGGAGTAGTGCCAACGCCTGCATCCGCACTGCACACGAACTGCATCTGGGCCATACACACACTGCAGACGGAGTGTGCGTAAAACAGGTGTTACTAGCTGACCTCCGTAACGGTAACACGATATGATTGACAATACCGCCAACTATACCGCTAATATACCACTATACCACTAATACCGCTAACTGAGGCTCAAATTTAACGTCAGATATTTATCCAGAAGTTCAAAAGCAAATAGGCTATTTTGTCTTGCAAACATCCTCTATCATCTTTAACAGTTAGCTAAAGTTTAGCCAGGGCAATATCATAGGCGTACAGGCTATTAGCTGAGGCTAATGTAATGGAGAAATGACAGCTGGATAGTCAAAATATTCCCCTTTCGTTTTTGCAGTCATTTATTCATATATTATATTTATAATGTTAATTGAGGCTACAAAAACATGTACATATAGGCTAGCTATGGAGTCAGTGTCTTACCAGTGTGTCTGTCATTCTTCAAAATATTTTATTATTTTGTTCAACAGAAAAAAAAAAAACTAGTTCACCCAAAAATGAAAATTCAGTAAAATTTACTCCAAATCTTTGTTTCTTTTTTTTGTTTAACAATAAAAAAATTACATATTAAATTAGATACTTTAAAGAAAGCTATAAACCTGAAATCATTGTCTTCCAGAGTAGGAAAAACAAATACCATGGAAGTCAATGCTTACAGGTTTGCTGCTTTCTTCAAATTATTATTTTGTGTTGAACAGAACAAGTACAAGGTGAGTATATGATGACAGAATTTTCAATTTTGAATGCAGAAAAGAATCCTTTTAAGGGTGAGTATATGGTGAATTTAGGGTGAAATATCCTTTAATATATTTAATTTAATAAAGTACAATTATTATTATTATTATTTAATAAAAAGTGTGCTTTTTTCCACTTGAACCCCTGCCCCTTAAAAGATCTCTGCACGTCCCTGTTTTGCCCTGCAAAAGACAGCATGTGACAATGAATTGCACTATTATCTCTGAGTAATTAACAACATTAAAGAAAAATTGTACGTGGACGACTGTGTTAAATCTGTGACAACATATATGAAGCAGTGGAGCTAGTAAAAGATCTCACAGACTGCTGCAGTACAGGAGGATTTGAACTTACTAAATAGGTCAGCAACAGCCACACTGTTATTGTTTCTATACCTGAGAATTACAAAGCAAAAGGAATAAAAACACTGGATATGCATAAAGAAAAAATTCCCACATAGCAAAATTTCTCTGGCCACACAATCAGCTTTTGTCTGGCCCACATGCCGCAGTGAATTACGGTACATGACTGGACCAAGTCTGGCTTCCAGGCAAGGGCCAAACATGGACCATATCTGGGCCAGGTCTCAGCCAAGTTAGTAACCCATAACTGGGCCTGAACTAGGCCAGTTATGGCACATGAATGGTCATTGT
Organism: Danio albolineatus; assembly: GCA_903798035.1. Lineage (NCBI taxonomy): Eukaryota > Metazoa > Chordata > Actinopteri > Cypriniformes > Danionidae > Danio > Danio albolineatus. The sequence goes on from CAIGQQ010004210.1 coordinate 4,139,788, forward strand.
CCGGAAGCCAGACTTGGTCCAGTCATGTACTGTAATTCACTGCGGCATGTGGGCCAAGTAAAAGCTGATTGTGTGGGTCAGATCTGGGCCAGAGAAATTTTGCTATGTGGGCCATAACTGGCCCTGATCAAGATAATATTTGAAACCAAAACTGAGCCAGAATGAAACCATATTAAGACCAGTCTTTAACCAGAGAGCCCAAAAGTGAGCCACACCTAAACCTAATCCACATGAACTAAACCTGCAGCCAAACTAAACCCTTCCCAGATCAAATCACAACAATGACTGTTCTGAACAATATTTATTATTTCACATTTAAGAAAACAAGACAAAACAAGAGCAATCAGCATACTGTAAAACTTTAACATCACAACACACAGCATTTTGCCCTCTTAAAGTCGCAAATCCCAAATAAGTTCTTTAACCGTTTTTCTCCTGATCCTCCTTTCGCTTCTGTCTCTCTCTCCTGCCACCATCCCTATCTGGGGCCCAGATATAGCCATCTTTTGATGGTTGAGTCAATGTCTTTTTCTGAGGCTTCAGATGTCAGGCGGTTTTGTCTCACAGCCGCTGAAACAGATATGTAAATGTTTGAAATTAGCTTCCTCGTCAACAGTTAATGTGGATATTGGATTTTAAAAGATAATTACATTAAAACTCAAACATGCTTTTCCAGCTATACAAACTTTAAATTGATGCAGATCAGTTCAGTAATGTGTTGGCACTATCCTACTACTAATTCAGTCTAAAGTTCCTTTTCACAAAGTTGTTTGCAATTAGATATATTTTCTTTTAGATCTCACCTTTAGTGCAATGCTATGATTGGTTCAACACTCTTTGTTCGCCAGCAAATAAGGACAGTAAGATTCATGTGAATTATAGTATTATATAGTATTACACTTTCTATTTAAACTGGTCAGTGCATGCATATACCATACCAGAATGTCCTGGGTTCAGTTTTAATGGAACTATCAGTTAGTCTTACAGTTATAGTGTGATTAGAGAGCTTTAAAAAAAAATGCACTTTGTATTTTCATTGGTGTGTTAAAAGACTTTAATGGTTAGCACAGTTCAAACATGGACATGTTCTGTTTTCTGGCCATGTGAAAATATTGAAAAAAAAAATTATGTGACTTTTATAATGCTATTGTACATTAAAACTACAATAAAGATCCAGTTGTTAACATTAACTAAATTCACAACGAAAGCTACAAAAGCTTTTTTGCAGCTTATTTCAATATCCTGATAGTACTGTATGCTGTGGCAAAAGTGTCAGTAATTTACTACAGGGACAATATTATGTTTTGATTCAGAGAAACTAGATGTAACCTTTGATCATTTAATTTTAATTACAATAAATGCATGTAAAATAAACAACAGTAAAATGAATAGCAAAATTTCTCTCTTCTCTTTCCTGCTCACCTCTGTACCTCTAATGTACTCCTCTTGGAACCTCAGTTAATCAAATTAATACATTTTGATTATTGTTAAAGACATTAACCCCTTTTCTGGTATAAAGTACAAATTACCGATAACAACATCCTGTAAGCTCTGGAATCCAATCTTTCCATTGATTCCCCGCATGTTGATTTTTTTGGCTAAGGAGTTTGTCATCAGTCCATGCATAATTCTCCATGTGCACTCATGAAGGTCTACCCCACCTTTGAGAGCCAATGTTCACCTAAAATCACAATTCATTATTTTTTTAAGCAATTTTTTTAAACAAATCATGAAACATTATGTATAATATAACTGTCACTGGAAACATTGTTTCTCTCACACAAAAATGTTATTTTTTAAAAATGTAAAAAAATAAATAAATAAGCCTGTTAGAAAAGACATGCATTTGTGTTTTGTCATTTTGACTCGTTTTATTCATCAAAGCATTAAAAAGCAGAAGAGTGCTTTGGATGTGTGTGCACTGAAAACATAAGTGCTCAACAATCATGCATATGTGCATGAAAATTGGCTTCAATGTTTATTATTTGATTTGCCAACATACCAACTGTTTCTGGAGGTCAGGATTACTATGCAGTTGTTCCTCAATGTCTTCAAGAGAACTAACATCCTTTATTGGCAACAAGTTTCGATCCAGGACTGTCTCTGCCTCTTCAGTTGGTTTCATACTCTGCAGCGTCTTGAAGATGATTAGAAGTTGGTCCATCATCATTTCCTGCTTTGTTAATATATTACGCAGAAGGGCTAAAAAAAAAAAAAAAAAACAAGATAAAATGTGTTTTTAATTTAGTCTTTAATTAGGTAAATACTCAGCATTTGATGGTAATATTACGGTTTCCTACCAACAACTAAGTTACAAGTTAACATGGCAAACTAAAAATCAGATAATCAGGTGGTTCTAGAGGATTGTCTCAAAATACAGCATCTTAACAAAACATTCTTTAGATAGGAGTTTTTGGAAGCACAAAACATATAATATATATTTCATATATATTTATATTATAACTATATTGTGTGACTTGCCAGAGAAAAAGTACTAAATAACTACATTGAAAATCAATATACTCACATGTTTGCACACTTGATGTCTGCTCTCTGGTCTGGGCTGGCTCAGTTGACTTTGATGTGACTGTAGAAGGTGCAGAATGGCTTTGTCTGTGGATCTTAGTGCTAACATGGCCTGACCTGTGAATTTCATTGCCGGCATGACTTGGTCTAGCCATCTCAGTGCTTGATGTGTGGATCTCATTGCTGGTATGCCTTGAAGATGACTTAGGCCCCGTTTACACTAGTACGTTTTTGTTTTAAAATGCATAAGTTTTGCTACGGTTACGCCATCCGTCCACACTACGCCGGAGTTTTCGAGGTGCGAAGACGGAGCGTTTTAGAAACGCTGGAGAGGGTGTTTTCATTCTAAAACGCCGCCGCAGCGTCTCAGTGTGGACGGATATCTTTGAAAACAGAGGCATGGCTGCTGAGATCCGCTACGTGATTGGGGCTTTGGGTCATTGCGTATCCTTTCCTTATTCGTCAAGCGCACGTGGCTATAACGTCACCGGCAGATGGCAGACCAGCCTTCACTGTAAACACTGTATTTTAGATAGCCATGGATGTTTTATATTTATTTGTTACTTTAAGTAACAACTCAACCTCGTTGTCTGTCCACAAAAAGACCTCTCTTGCTTTCTTTACCATCGCGTTCATCGTTCAACCAGCGTTTGTTGGCTAACAATAACCAAATGCCGAGCGAGACATGTGCTTCCTGTTTATACTTGAACGCGCATGCTCAAGAGTGCGCGAATGGTCAAGTGACATACGTTTCTGGTGGTGTAGTGAAGACAGAGATCTGTTAAGACGCTGGGTGAAACGTTAGTGTAACCCACACTTATGGTGTAGAATTTACGTCAATTTAGATAATACAAGCAAAGTAAATGTAATTGGACCAGTTCAATCAGAAGAAAAGGTTTGCCCGTGGAGAGAGAGATGATTCAACAGCAGTGGACAAATTATGACAACAAGGGTCGAGGTAAGAAGAGAATAGATTGTATTTAACCAAACAACCAAATAAATAAAAGCTGACAGGGAAAGAAGTATTAAAAGTTTCACTAACGCGTGTTTTTCTTCCTTTTCAGAGATGTGACGATGGTAGCCAGGGCCGGATTATCCAATGGGCATTCTGGGCACAGGCCCAGGGGCCCGTGCGTACTTGGGGCCCCTGCAAGAGGGGGGGAAAAAAAAGGCAATTTTGGAGCGTCTATTTAGGCAAAGTGGAAATAGCGCACCTCGTTGGAATAAGCTATTGACGTGGTTTCCGCCCATCAGCGTATGATTGGCAGAGACAAGATAACTG
>CAIGQQ010004210.1:4153595-4167620 GCA_903798035.1 Danio albolineatus
TATATATGAATTAGGGGTGGGATAATTTTGCATATATAATTTTATATATACATACACACACACATTAGGGCTGTATGATATTGGGAAAATATGCAATATTTTTGTTGAATATTGCGATAAAGATTTTATTTAATTTTTTTCGATAACAGAGCAATGTAAAGAGAATCATCTGTGTTATGATCATATGAAAATATTTTAAACACATAAAATATTCAACATACTAAAATTATCTTAAATCTAATTCTAATCTGTCCAGTAAGGTGCAAACATTTTGACTTTAAAATACAATGACTAAAAATCTTGGTAAATATTCTGATTTCTGGTTTGGTTTTACCGTAAACACAAACACAAAAAAGCATTTATCTCAAGCATTAGCATTAACATTGTTAATTTTAAAGTTTTTATCAGCATCTTTTAAGCAACCTATTTCCTTGTATGTCTTTTATAAATAAATTTTAAAAAGTTTACAGTCCTTATTGATATGGATATACTGACATCTTGTCAAGATCTACTTAAAATAATTAGGTATTAAAATGTAAACATTATTAACACGTAGGAATGCAATGATATTACAATAATAGATTATTTGACTTGTGATATTACTTTTTTTTTTCATTTTAATTGTTTATTCATTTATTTTATTTATGAAGACAGGCAAGGAAATATTTTGCTTAAAAGATTCTGTAATTTTAACATGCTGGCTGGTTCCATACAAATAAACTCTTTGAGACACATGCATTTTGTGTTTACATGTCTATGGTAAAACCAAACTAGAAATAGAAATCAGAATATCTAGGGTTTATCGAGGGTTTTAGTCATTCATTGCGTTTTAAAGTCAAAATGTTTGCACCTTCCTTGACAGCTTTTATCTATTTATCTATTTTAGCTTGAATAAGATTTAAGAATTTTAGTATAATTAATATTTTAAATGTTTTAAATATTTTAGTAGATAATTACACATATATGATTTTTTGTAATCTAACAACAGTAGCATACTGTAGGGAAATGTTTTTGCAAGAAATATAGTTATTGCATTGTTCAACAACAATATCACATATAGCATAATTCTCAATATTGTGCAGCCCTACTTGGGGCAGTAGACAGGATTGATACAACTTGATATAATCGAGAAGCTGCAGAACTGACAAAAAAAAACTGTTCTCGTGAGATAAAGGACACAGCTGAAAACATACAGAGCACAGAAATGAGAGGATGATCATGAGGGCTTGTGATGCACACCTTTAAGTATTTAAAAAGAGTTTGCGGGTTTACATGTTACATATTAAGTTAAAGTCAGAATTATTAGCCCCCCGTGAAATACGTATGTTCGATAATATTTTTTTCTTCTGGAGAAAGTCTTATTTGTTTTATTTTAGCTGGAATAAAAGCAATTTTTAATAAGTAATAAGTAATTCATAATTCAGGGGGCTAATAATTCTGACTTCAACTGTTTACATACAGTGGGCGAAATTAGTATTGAACATGTCACCATTTTTCTCAGAAATTATATTTCTAAAGATGCTGTTGACTTGACATTTGCCCTGGATGTTGGTAACGACCAACCAAAGAAATCCAAATATGCAAAGAAAACAAAACAATTTAGTTTACAAATGAAGTTATGTGTAATAAAATGAAATCACACATGAAGAAAGGCATATTGGAAGGCAGTGAAAGCCCAGATAGAAGTAGTTCTTCAGCAACCCTCTGCCCTTCCTCAGTGTAAATAAATATCAGCTGCTTTAGTCCAACATCTACATTAGGATGAAGATGAAACCAAATTGGACATTTCAGCAAGACAACGATCCAAAACGCAGCCAAGGAAACTCTAAAAATCTTTCAGAAAAAGAAAATCAAGCTGTAGAATGGCCAGCCAAAATAAAAAATAAAATACAAAATAAAGATCAGATTTGATAGACGAGACCCACAGAACCATCAAGATTTTTACACTCTTTTAAAGTCTGTGAAAAAAAAAATCCCACGTGAGCAATGTATGTGACTTCATTCTCCATAAAGCATCTTTAAGCTGTCATAACCAAAAAGGCCTTTTATATAAAGTGTTAAATACACTTCAGTAGTTCAGCACTTTCTCCTAGTGTCATTCCATTATAATTATGGATTAACTATTACTAAAACTATTATAGTTTTATTTAGCTTAAAATGTATTTTTCATTTTGTGTGTTTGCATTGTTTGGGATTTTACCAAAATTTGGTTCAATTCCATGTCAACAGCTGCTTTATAAATATTATTTTAAAACTAAATAAATATGTGAGGATGACACAGTTAGCAGTGAGCTCAGTGGTTAGCACTGTCACCTCACACTAAAAAGGTCCCTGGGTCAGTTGGTGTTTTTGTGAGGAGTTTGCATGTTCTCCCCGTGTTGGCATGGGTTTTCTCCTGGTACTCCGGTTTCCCTTACAGTGTGCTGTGTAAAACGTGCTTGATAAATTGACAGTTCATTCCGCTGTGGCGACCCCTGATGAATAAAGGGACTAAGCCAAAGGAAAATCAATGAATGATTATAAGATATATCATGGGAATCAAAATTTTAATGTGAGAAAGTGTGGATTCTTTTACAGATCGGTCCTACATTCATTCATTCATTTTCTTGTCGGCTTAGTCCCTTTATTAATCTGGGGTTGCCACACAGCGGAATGAACCACCAACTTATCCAGTTTATGTTTTATGCAGCGGATGTTCTTCCAGCCGCAACCCATCATGGAAAACATTACACTCATTCACACTCATTCTATACGGACAGTTTAGCTTACTCAATTCACCTATACCACATGTCTTTGGAGTTGTGGGGGAAGCACCTGGAGGAAACCCACGCGAACACGGGGAGAACATGCAAACTCCACACAGGAATGCCAACTGACCCAGCCGAGGCACGAACCAGCGACCTTCTTGCTGTGAGGCGATCGTGCAACTCACTGTGCCATCGCGATGCCCTCATTTTTGAACATTTCTTTTGCAAAACATTTGGCTTATTTTTATTTTTATTTTTTTATTTACATTAGTTGCAATTGATCATTTTTGTTATTTTAATTGCTTATTCTGTTTCATGACCTTAATCAGACTCTATGGGCCAAACACTGTAGATTATTGCACATATTATAGCATATATTTTATACAAAATCATATAGAATATGCATACACAAAATGTTAATAATCTCTACAGAAAAAAAAGTCTGATTTTCTAGTATTGTGATTTGTGCAACTGTATTCATGGAAGGTGTGACTGTTGTGTTTGTGAGAGAGAAAGAATCAAAGTAAAAGTTTACTTCCAAACTTCCAACACATTTTGTTCATAACTTTGTTCATACAGAATTTTCACTGTCATGGGTGTTCAGTTTTGCTACAATAATACTACATGCAACTTATTAACTGTATTTAACAAAGGATGATTTGTTGATTGGTTAATGATTAGGCTACTCGATAATCGATTGATTTGTCGATTTTTGATCTTACAGTTAACAAAAACACATTATTCGTAACTGAATATTTTACTTTTATATTATTTACATAATAACCTTATTTAACAAAGCAGGGCTGCGTTTCCGAAAACCATCGTTAGCCAAGGTCGCAAATCCATCGATCCAACGAATATTTGTAAACTGCATTGCAAACTTGGTCCGTGTACCTGCAGCTTCCTGGTTATGTTGTATTCCCAGTTATCCCCACATGCCCTATTCATTTAATGTTCCAACACTTAAACTTGGAATTATTAAAAAAATATTAAAGTCATCTGAAGCTTAGATTTGTCCACCTGTCAGGTTTTGAACCATATGGGTCATGTGTGTTTGGATATAACTCCGTTTTTTACCACACTGAAAAAAATGTCTGCAAAACTGTTACAAACAATTTATTTGTGTTGAATTTAAACAAACAATTTAAATTTAACAATGTTCAACTGAATTTGTTTGTTTAAATTCAACCCGAATAAATTGTTTACAGCCACTTAAGGTAAAACAAATTGAGTAAATCCAGGAATCAGACTTCGTTATTATTGTTCATTTATTCCTTTGCTGGAAATTAGAACTAAATTTAGAAATAGTTTTGAAACAAATCTTTGCGCTTAACAAACGAAATTTATTATGTAGGCTAATGGATGTCTGTGCATACAACACCGTTTTCCACGAAAGAAAGAAAGTGAAAGTAAAGGCCAATCGGAGGCTCATAAAGTCCAGCGCGTTAGTAATGCGCCTATGTGGATTCAAAAGCTTAACACAGGATGTACGGCAAAACACAAATATCTCTATATAGGTAAAAGAGATTAAAATGTTACAAAAATTACTATTTTTTTTATAAATATAACAACCACTGCGTCCATGTCTCACCTGAATCCATTAGCCTACATATTTAATTTCGTTAGTTAAGCGCAAAGATTTGTTTCAAAACTATTTCTAAATTCAGTTCTAATTTCCAGCAAACGAATAAATGAACAATAATAACGAAATGTGGTCAAACTACTGAGTTATATCCAAACACACGTCCTGTTCTTATGCCCATATGGTGATGCGCAGACGTCTCCAAAACCCCACAGGTGGACAAATCTACACTTGTTTATTAAAACTAATAGAAATATGCATGTAATAAATAATACACAATACTGCTAATAATAATAATAATAATATAAAAATGCCAATTGTCATGAATAAGCTGAAAAAGCCCCTCGACATGAAGCAGGCCCTGGTTTTTCTATTTATGTAGTAAATAAACAAAAAATTAACATTTTAATCCTTTATTATTATTTTTTTCATCTGTAAAGATATTATCGCTGTACATCCTTGCGTATTAAGCAACGTGTAAGCGTTCGGACCCGCATATGCGCATAACGTACTCTGCGCGGGACTTTAGAGCAGCTTTTAACAGCAGGTTTATTTCAGTTTCTCAAAAGAGCAACTCGTGTATATATATATATATATATATATATATATATATATATATATATATATATATATATAACAATTGCAAATATATGACTGAAGTTTGTAATGCCACATTTACGGAGCATTCATTAAATTCTTATCCATAGCATACGTTAATGTTTTTATTTTATAGTAGGTTATTTATTAAGAAAAAACAATAAATAAATAAACGACATCTTACTTATTATTGTTATTATTAATATAATTATTCTTATTCTATATTAACTGTATATATGTGAACGGCACATACAGGGCCTGTTTACACATTTTATTTGAGAACATTACAGATTCTATTCTAAAACATAAAATCACTTACAAAAGCGAACACGTATTGTAATGTCATATATATATATATATATATATATATATATATATATATATATCATATAAATAAGTAAATAATGAGGCTATTTAATAAGAAATTTAATTTAATATTTATAAGGAAATGAATGTCGTTTATTTATTTTTTGAAGTCTACTTTTACAATGTGACATGCAAACCAACAGGACCTTGTCATTAGTAGGCTACATTTCTTAATAAATAACCTAAAATAAAAGCATTAACATATGCTGTGTTTTTTATGTTTTCACTAGCTTTGGAGCAATGACTGACCCAAATAGTAAATTTTGTTATTGTGCGCATCTGACATAAAATGCATTTTTTACTCTAATGAAAAATATGTGTTGAAATCGAACACAAATAAACAAATGTATTTAATATTCTAGTTTTACTTTGAGTAAATGGGTTAGACTATTTTAGCCTATAGTCTAAATGTGTATGTTTAAGTGTTCTGCCTGTATAGAAGGTTTGAATGAATGTATTCTCTTAACGAATATTTACTTCTGTATGTTTGTATTAATAAAAATGATGACAGATTGTGGTGTGTTTTGTCATATATTTTCAGAATAAATTATATTATGTATTCTTGTAAAAAAATGTGATTATGTAATATGCATGGATTGATTGTTGAAAAGGTTGTTTAGGCATTCATTTCAACGTTAAACCATTTAGATAGATTTTATGTTGAATATCTGTGGATTCTACGTTGTTCCAATCGACTTTAAATCAACATCGTTTCAACATTAGATAGACAAACCAATTAGGTCGATTGTATGTTGAAAATGTGTGGATTCTACGTTGTTTCAACCGACTGTAAATCAACATCGTTTCAACGTCAGGTAGACAAACCAATTAGGTCGGTTATATGTTGAAACCGCGTGGATTCTATAACGTCGTTTCGATCGAATGAAAATCAACATCGATTCAATGTTGGGTAACCAACTAATTGCGTTGATTTCGGGTTAGATTTGAATGGAGTGCCTGACGTCGTTTCAACATTACCCCGATGAGCAAAACGATGTTGAATCGATGTCGGGGATCAACGTTGATTCGATATCGAAAGAAACGTTGATTTTCGGTTGAAATTATGTCATTTTGCTATCTGGGTTGTTTCTATTAACTAGTAACCTGGGTTACATTAGTGTGGACGCGGATCTTTTTCATGCTAAAACGTCGTTTTAAAACAAAAACGCACTAGTGTAAACGGGGCCTTAGTCCTATGGTGCTGACTTGTGTGGAGCTCTTGGCTGTTGTGTCCTCTTGGGTGAATGTCTGGACTGCTATGGCCTCCGAAGTAGAGATTAGGACTGCTGCAGAATTTTGAGTAAAGTTCAGGAGTGCTGTGCCCTTTTAAGTACAGCGCAGGAGTACTATCATCACTTGGGAAAAGTTCAGGACTGCTGTGGCCTCTTTCAAAGTCGTAAGAAGTGATGTGACCTTTTAGGTGGAGGGAAGGAGTGGTGTGACCAACTGTGTGGAGCTTGGGGATGCTTTACTTTCCTGGGTCTAACTCAGGAGTGCTGTCCTGTCTGGGCAATGAAAAGTTTCTGCACAAATAAACAAAACATGTTTATCCATTATCAGCTGTGAAAAAAGTATCTTACCGTTTTTATTTTAAATGCTGAGGCTTCTCACCTTTTTTGTGACTTTGTTGCTTCCAGGGTGCCTTCCATGTCATCATAGTGACAGACAGCAGTGATGCGGCCTGTTGGGTTTTCTGCAGGAGTTTTGTGCTGCTTGATGATTTTTGGAGCATTGGGCAATGAATATTTTCTGCTCAAAAGTACAAAAAATCTTAGCATTTCATCTAATGTAATAAAATACACAAATTTTAATTAGCAGAAGCTTCTTACCCTTTTTTTGACTTTTTTTCTTTCACAGTGCTTTTTCTGTCAGAATCATATTCCCCAGGCAATAAAATGCTTTTAGGCCTAATGACATATTCAGTAATTTCATAGTATGAATCAGTAAATGTTGTTTACCACCCATTAAAATATGTATTAATAAAAGAAAATAATAGAAATAAAACTAAAACACATTTGTTCCCTTACATTCTTCTTCTTTTAAATGCATGTGGCGAGTTCCCCTCATCACTTCCAACATCAGTCTGTTCAACAGCTTGTGGCAATGTCCGTCTTGCTTCATTGTAGTCATCTGGGAGAGTAAGAAAGACAATTTTAAGTAATAAATAACAGTTGTTTCATCTAAAGGAAGAGGTGAAAGAATGCAACTTACGTGAAGTGAAGATAATTCTGGCCTTATGGGCCTTCCATTTGTCTCCAGGACAGTCTTGCAATCTGACAGCTTTTGCTATATCAGTTTTATTTGGAGGCCACAAGCACTCTCCATTTTTAATCCAGATGGAAGGCACAACTTCTACCTCATTAGTCTTGTCAAAAACAACAATGTGAAACATCTAAAAAAATAAAATAAAATCACAAACCCACAGAAACACTCTTTAGCTAACACAAATACTAAAAGGGCTGTTTTCCTCAATGCAATAGTGGAACAACAACAAATCGTTTTTCAAATGGTACTCTCATAAACTTCTGGGGCTTTTTTCGAAGTATGAAACATTTGATGTTAGTAGAAAGTTTGGAAATAACATAAATTCCCAGCTCTCTTGAGTCAATGGGATATGTAAAGAAGTGTTCCACCTGTTTATACTCATTTGCCACAATGTAAACTACTCCTTTTTCCTCAATGTTTTGGACTAACACTAACTTTTTGTAAATTTTTAATACAACAATCTCTCTCTTTGACACTCACAACTACATTGTCTGTAGCTAGCACTTTATATTGACAAACTTGTGGTGAAAAGCATTCTGGCACTGGCCCATCCTTATGCTCATTTTTCAGTTTTTCACTTGCCTCTTTTATATCAGGACTGATTATTTTTTCCATCTCTGATAATCTACGTATCACCTGAGTTAAAGGATTAAGTGGCCCTCGAACCAACTTTTTCAGTTTTCCTAAAAAAAATTCGAAGGGAAATGCTGATATAAGGTCTAAATTGCCATGAAGTTTGACATCTTCATTAAGGTGCACCAAACCATGAACATTGTAGACCAAAAACTCCTCACCATAAAGCTGGCCAAAGTGTTCAACAAATGACATCAGCAGAGTTTTAGCAAAGTCATTCAACTCCATACAATATTCGGGACTTGCTAATTTATACACACCTACAGACAATAACATGAAGTAGTCATAGATCTGAGGCTCTAGAACACCCCTTAGCACAACTGGACCAGTGTACAACAGGAATTGTCGAAATTCTGTGGCTTTCCACCTGCATCGTTCAAGCAGTGCACGTGGCCTTCGAGCAAACTCACTTGGAATGTAATTTCTCAGTGCAAGAAGTCTCTATCTGAAACCATGGACGCCTGACTAGATGAAAACAAAAGTGCAAGGGACCAGTGGTGCCAATCCACAAGTCTAAGAGACGCCTCATGACACCCAGACATACCAGGTGCATATAATCATACGAAAAACAAGTGATCATGTCAATGCCAACCTCTATAAGAGGTGAGTGTTGGACGTGGTGTTGCTCAACTGTTACTTGCCTAAAACTATCATCACTTCTGCACCTTGCATTGACCTCAGGAAATGTAATTCTATTTGATTAGCGGATGCCTGTTTGATGACACTTGTCACATCTATGATAAGCATTGTGTGACTTTACACCTCTGATGAAGGCTCGGGCTGGACGTGTTGGACGTGGTGTTGCTCAACTGTCAATGCCAACCTCTATAAGAGGTGAGTGTTGGACGTGGTGTTGCTCAACTGTTACTTGCCTAAAACAATCATCACTTCTGCACCTTGCATTGACCTCAGGAAATGTCATTCTATTTGATTAGCGGTTGCCTGTTTGATGACACTTGTCACATCTATGATAAGCATTGTGTGACTTTACACCTCTGATGAAGGCTCGGGCTGGGGTGTCGCACACAACAGAAACAACATTCAAAAAGAAGATTTTCTGCTTGAACAGAAACCCATCTTTCAACACTTTCAGCTCTTAAACCAGATCATTAAGATATTCAGTCAATGAATTTGGCTTAGAAGTACCACAAAACAGCCCTATCAATATTGGTTTCTTGGTGTATCCTTGCAACAAACCCAAAATTGGCCAGAACTGTACACTAGTACTCTTGAAGATAGGTAGTCCATCAAAACTCAGGTGCAGTTTAAAAACATGTCTGTCTGGCAGAGTAGACCAAATTACATCTAGAATTTCTGAATAGAATTCAAAATACCACAAAAATGAAACAAGCCACCAGCAACACTGGTAATGTTGTAGCTTGTTTTTGTTTTCAGCAAGGTTCGTCCATCCTTTGGCAGAGGGGAATGATAGATTTTGAGAATGCTGAGAAGCGCTGTTAAAGCTATTAGAGATATTCCAAATTCAGTTGCCCAGTCTGCCAGAGAACTCTGCAAATCACCTTCCATCTCACTACACTGTTTACCAAGATCAGGCAGATCTTCAATAGAAGCTGCGGTCTTTTCATACACTTCCTTATTCTGAATGTCATCAACTAGATCCCCTCACTTTCATCACCATTTTGCATGTCAGATTCCTCTAAATCATCAACATCAATATTTGACTCATCGTTTATGTTTCCTTCCCTATGGTGCTCATTTTCCATCTCTTTACTGACTAGCCTTAACGTCCTTCTTCTTGAATTGCCCCTATCATTGTACATCCAAGTCTTTTCCATACCGTGGCTTTGCTCTAGTCTTTTGTACCACCTGAAACAAAACAAAATAGAACATTACACAAGCACACACACAGACCAAACCAAGAATCAAGAAAATTAAAAGTGAATTGATAAGATGCTTGTACATTTTAATATTTTGTATTCAATTTGAAATAAAAAAAGATGAAACAGGAAAACACAGCCCATAGTAGTTTTTATTTATTTAACTAACTAAAAATTGATATAAACATGTTTTTTTCCATTACATTTCATTAAAAAATGAAAAACAACCGAAACACTCATTTGCGGTCATTACATAATTTGTCAAAGAAAAATTAAAAGGAGCAAGCAAAGAAATAAATGAGTGACACTACAATATAATCCATAATCTAGAAATAAAGCAAACACACACATACAATTTAATTCAACTGTTTAAAGTCCAAAACTAATTATCAGCCTTTTCTCGTTACTCAACTACATTTAGTAGTAACTGTTATTCTTTTTTTTTTTACTGTTATTGACAAGCACAATTTTTTTACATTCATTAGAAACATTAACTCTTAAAATAATTTGTTTGTATTAGTTTTTCCTACTATGAAAGTCAATTATTACAGGTTTTCAGCTTTTTAAAAACATTTTATTTGGAATATAACAGAAAAAAAAGAAAATCAGAAAGATTTGGAACTATTTGAATAGAACAAATGTACACCATCATTTTTGGGTGAACTGTCCCTTTAAATCGCTCTCTCCAACCTGTCGCACTAACGATCTAAAAATGTCCTATTTATTCACATGCAGCATAAAAGTGTAACTAGCGTACTCAAATTATACAATCATGATATAGCTTAGCTTCAATTAAGCATATTTCCTCATGATTTAGGCTCCATTTTTGTTTAGAATACAATACATAAAGGATCTTTCTTTCCAATGCACGCATGCATGCGTGCGTGCGTGCAGAAGAGAGGGGTGATTTTCGAATAAATTTTGAATCATTCCAAGTAATTATTCTGTTTTTGCTTGAGATGCCCATCATTTCTTGCTCTATTACGTTAAACTGGCAACTTTGCAAGTGCTATCCCAACCTGCACAGCACGAAAATGATCCTACATTTAATTTGATAATCTCAGTAACATTTGATAAAGACAAACAAAACGAATAAATGTCCTTAAGGATATACAATTGTTTGATGCAGTCTTCTGTTCATTTACATATCATTTTAGAGTTAATTTATCATGATGTATCCCTTAACATGAGATAAATTATCTAACAATAAAGAATAATTATCGAGGTTATGGGTATACACTGATAACCACATCTATGACATTTAAATCTCCAACGATGTAACTGATAACTGATGTAATACATACATGCATACATATATTACATTTCTAATTATCACTTACCAAACTGCC
Organism: Danio albolineatus; assembly: GCA_903798035.1. Lineage (NCBI taxonomy): Eukaryota > Metazoa > Chordata > Actinopteri > Cypriniformes > Danionidae > Danio > Danio albolineatus. The sequence goes on from CAIGQQ010004210.1 coordinate 4,164,973, forward strand.
TTTGCTCCAGTTAAGCCCATGACCGTTAGTGAAATGCGTACAAGTGGCCGCCGTCCTCTTCAATAGATCCGGGAGTAGGCTATTTTTCAAATTAAAAGTTTTGTTTTCGTTGTTCCTTTTTTTAATCGTGGTTAATATGTTCAAAACACTTAACCAAATTGGCTAAATCAAGACTACACACCGTTCACCTAAAGAAAAAAATATATTTGATAAATCGAACAAAAAAAAAAACGAGAGAGTCACGACCAATGGTCACTACTGCAATATCATATTGATAATCCCATGAAGCATTGCGTTTTAGGCTGTGGTGTTTTTCAGTTTAACTTTTGTGTTTTTCAGTTTAACTTTTACATATTTCTATGCATAAGAAGGCTTTAATAATCAACCTAAGAGTGCTAATTATTGTGAAACTGTTTGAAGGGGTTAACTTGCATATTATGTACTCAGCAGTCTGAAACACGTCTCTATGCTGAAGGACAGCACATGGGTTCATGGAAGAGTGCAGAGAAGTTCTGATAAGGACAAAATGTGTGAGCTGTAACACCTGTTCAGAAGGTCGGCCACCCAAGAGAAGACAGAATATAGTAAACAACTGTGCTATAAAAGCGTGTGTTTCTAAAAGAAAGGCAGAGCTGGTCTCTCCTGCCGCAGTACATACTGCTTGTGGTTTTCTCCTTGCTTTCAAATAAAACTTTGAAATTTGACCAGAGCGACTCCATCCCATTCTTGAGCATGCTGAGGACCCTTAGAAGTCCTACAATTTTGGTGACCCACGACGTGATGGGAAAAGGAGGAATTTTAGTGGACAGAGGGATGAACTGAATTCAACACAAAGGCGCGCCTATCAAAGAAGGTAAGCAGAAACCTTTTTAAATAAATTCTGCGATTGATTACTATAAATGAAGTGTTAAATACAGTAAATCCTGATGTGAAGCAGAGGAGAAAGCCAGAAGCAATATCCAAAAAATGATGAAATTTTGTGAAGTTTTGAGAATTTAAGGATGACGTACGATTGAGTGAAGGTTTAGGGTGAATTGCTAGAATTCAGAGTAAATCCTTGTCCCTACAAGGTATAGGGGCAATTTTCCGCGCAAGGGAAATTCGGAGGAAAGGCCTTTTCCCCTAGAGGTAATTGATTAAGAGCAATCCTATTCTCGACGGAGGTAGTAGACTTTTAATACCAGGGACTTAGACATGAGAGATTGTCTTTGTTAAAGGAAATCCTTCTCCCTGTGAAGGTGTGGTTAGGGAAAAAAAAATTGGATAACTGAATAAGGTTTCAGAGAAACCACAAAATATAATAAAAAAGAAAAAGATAAAAAATAATAAGATTAGGGTTTAGAAGGAAAAAGGTTCGTAGAAGGAACCAGGGTTTAGCGTAGAGTAGGGAACAGAGCTAGAAATATATAACGCGCGAAGAAATTATGGAGGGTGAATTTGATTGAGAATGTGAGGAATATGGATGCCCTACATTGGGACAACAGTGGGAAAAAAATATTGGAATAATACAAAGTCAGACAGAACCGAAAGACATAAACTCGCATAAAAGAATTAGAGTTGTGTAAACAAGAAATGATTGAACATTATGGCACAAATTGTATGGATAAAAAGGCCTATCACTCATGAGAAAGAAGCAAGAGAGCTCTCTGAAGCCATAATGTTGCAGAGCAAACTGGCTATCATTAAGTGCACTGGTCATTCTCAAGGAACTGACCTACAGTAATATCAAGAGGGAATGAAGCGACAGACTTGGCAGCAAAACGTGCCTCAGACTATCTGAAAGGTCAGTTTGTGGTAACTTCTGAGCCAGACGTGACGTCCCTCCTACCAGAATTCCTAAGAGAATTTTTGTCTGAGCAGCAAGACATGGCTGCTCCAGAAGAAAAGTCTGTGTGGAAAAATCAAAGAGCAATCAGACATGCTGATGGTCTATGGACAGCACTGCTGTCATTAAATGCTTGATTTGTTTTAGAGCAGATGATAATAGTCTGAGGACAGGTTAGGGCATATAAATTAGAAAAGTTGAAATGATACCAATGGTTGACACACTTAAGTTAGCAAAAGATTTAAGGGTTCATATCTAATTTGATTGTGGATATGTGGGTACAGCTGTACATGTCAAATTGCCACAATGGTGGAGGTCAGGTTTCTTCACCTCCTTGGGTCGACCCATTTCAGAAACAGAGAACTGTTGAGCATTCCTTGGGTCTGTCTCGTTATTTATGGTACCGCCGCCAATACATATAATTATAAGATATGACAGAAAATTGGCTAAAATATGTGCGCACGCTAAAATGAACTGACTGAATTTTTTGTCTATTGCATTAATGTCTATAAATTTCTCTACAACAGGAGCTGACTTCACGCTTTGAGCTTTTGACAGGTCGACAGTGTCCTGGACGGAGTTCTGTGCTGTCCCTGGAAAACATTTACACTATTGGCACCAATAATGACAAACTAACTGCTTTGATTGCAGCTTTTGTCTTCACAGATCACTCCTGACAACAAATCTAAGAAACCAGTGGCCTTCGCCTGTTTAGGAGGAAGTGGAGGGAGGCCACATAAAATTAGAGTGGACCTGACTACTCAGGTCCAAGAGATGGAGGTTACCACAGAAGGTCCAAGAGAGGGAGGTTACCACAGAAGGT
>CAIGQQ010004210.1:4176892-4237803 GCA_903798035.1 Danio albolineatus
CGTTCCCAACTAATCAGCACCAGCTGCAGCTCATCCAGCCCTGGCTAAATAAACCACACCGAGAGGACCAGAAGAGGGGAAGCATGAGAAGGAAGCAGAGCATTAACCCGTACTCACCTTTTCTCCTCCACAGACAGCAGTTGGTGACTGAGCGGCTTCACGGGCACAAATCACAGGCACTGAGCACCACCCGGGAAAGACCACACCACCCACTGGAGCACCCCCTTGGATCTTGCATTTAGTCACCATTGTAAATAAATCCACCCTCCGGGGCCTAAACTTAATCCTTTCCTGGTCGTGTGATTCTTCACCCTGTTACAATATTTTTATATATATATATATATATATATATATATATATATACACTCTTAAAAAAAAGGTTCTTCAGTGGTTCTTCAGTAGTTCTTTACGGTATTTGAGGTGCTATTTAGCACTTTCACTGTGTAAAGAAACTTTAAAGCACCATAAAGGTTTCTCAGTGGTTCTTTGGGGGGTTTAAAATGCTATAAAGCACCATTACTACTGGTAAGCACTTGTTCTTATAGCTAATTCTCATAACTTATGCCAGTTTTATTTGCGGAAGGGTTAAGTAACATTAAGAGCACCTTAAAATATATGTGCTATATAGCACCATTTGACAAAAGAACTATATAGCACCTATTTTTTAAGGTGCTGTATAGCACCAAAAAAGGTTCCCCCTCGTTACGACCAAAGAACCAGTTTTGGTGCTATTTAGCACCTTTTTTTTAAGAGTGTGTATATATATGTGTGTGTGTGTATTATTATGGAATTATTTTCTACATTTTAAAATCATAATATATATTTTACTCACCATAAACTCTGTTAATGTGAACAGTGACATTGTTTCATCAAGGGAAATTTGGATGAATCCAAACTTGTAAAACTCGGACATTTCCCGCACTCACTGTGGATTTTCCTTCTTCTTGGTTGAGCCATGGCTCGCCAAAACGTGGATATCAATTATGTTTACTTCAGTGTGGTCTAATTGAAGGCGCGTGATAGCAACACCCGGTGGTTATTTATTGAATTACATCTATTTTTCTACAGCGGGCCAGATTCTATTAATATTTACAAAAAGCCTCGCGGGCCGCCACTAAACTGATTGCGGGCCGCAGATGGCCCGCGGGCCGTAGTTTGGACACCCCTGCTATACACTATGCACTTATGCACTATGTACTTATGCACTTACACACTCAACAGCATAGTATATGAATGTAGTGTTGTCCCAAATGGAGCACTAATGGCTTTTTTTACTAAGTGGAAGTTCAAACCGTTTCCCCGATGACGTTTGACGGTTGCCAACTACTTACACTATTTATACTACAAAATGGTGTATAATAGTGCATAACTATGTCATTGCTGTCGATCAGTCAGTCACACTTCCTACTTCCAGGTTTGACTGACAGAGAACTTAGCCAATGGCTGCATGATATTTTCTTTATTGGTTGGTGGCTGTTACTGCACTCTTTTTGTTGTTACTGGCTCAGTGACCTGTCAATCGACAAAGGAGACGGCTCACCACATAGGTTGCGGGAACTTTGAAAAATGGGATACGGATAAAAACAATAAACGGAAAAAGAAACATAAAGGCTCGTACACACCGGGACGCTTTTTGTTTGCGTTTATCGTCGCGTTTTTTGAGACATTTTTCCGCATTCGAACCCAATCAAATTTCTCTGGCGTCAAGAGTGTGCAAAATCACTCCTTGATGTTAGGTGGTGCACAGGGTGGCGCTAAGCTTCTGACACACACTCGTAACACAGGAGAAGAAAAGAGAAAGTTGACACGCTTGTTGTTGGCGATCGGCAAAGCATGGATGGTTCAAGTAGCAGCTCTAGCGATGAAGAAATTATTATTGTTCACCAGTGCAATAAGCAGCTCCACGTTCATATCACCTCTGGGCATCTTCTTCAATGTGCGCTCGCATTGACAGTTTTGCGCTTGAGCGCCTCCAAGGGGTGTTTACTGTAACTTGAGCGGCTCCGTACACGTGAACAAAAGTGCCAATCTGATTGGTGGAGAAGGTTTTGACGCGGGCCGTCAAAACAAAAAAACAAGCATGAGGCGGTTCTTTAAAAATGCTGCTTTTACGCTTAGCGTTTTGCACAATCACATTGGTGCCCTTTATTTAGTCATGAGGCGTTAAACGTCGACCGAAAATGTGAGCAAAAAATGTCTTGGTGTGCACGGGCCATAAGAATAAATCTGATGAAAGTGATTCGGATAGAGTTTCAACCCTAGAGGAAACCGAGACAGTGGAATACAAGGTATTTGCAAAACTTGTGCAAGAAGGGGACACATTTGGAGGTATGAATCCGATACAGCTAACAAAAACACTGCACAAAGAAATCGACAAATGGATTGGTAGATGAAGTGAAGGCGAGTATAACGAATGCTAATAGGATTGAAGTTAAATGTTTAAGAACAAACAGAAATGGAAGTGCTTGTGATAGTTTCAGTTCTAGTCCTATTTGATGAGGTGATACTCCCGAAAAAGATACTAATCGAGTACATGTGCTATGATGTGAGACTACATAACTCCGCCTCTCTGATGTTTTAAATGTCAGAGGTTTATTCATGTGGCGGCGGTTTGCAAAAGAAAGCAAAGATGTGGTAATGTAGTGGGGAACATGGAATATGGAATATGGAAAATGTGAAGAAGGTGCAAAGCTGTCACGGTCACAACAAGGAGAGGGAGTCAGGGATATATAAAAGTGAGACTTTTATTGAACAATCTTCAATAAAGACACATGTGGGATCAATGCCAGGAGGATTGATCAGAGAGGAGATCCAGGTAGGTGAGTATAGAGTGCACACAAGTCTTAATGTGAGATCAAAGTCACTTCCCTTTAGGTGGATCTGAAGAAGGCAAGGCTGAATCATTGGGAGCACAGGAGAGCATCCAAAGACGGCAAGGAGAGCAGGTAGGGTTTGGACATGTGAACGTGATACCAGAGGGTGAGTGAATGAGTGAGGCGAGTATTTTTGTGTGTAGAGGGAAGTGCTTGCAGGTGTGAGGAATCAATAATCTGGGGAGTGCTCACGGCTGTGGTGTGTGGTGGCTGGAGATTGAGAGTGGTGATTAGGACTCCGGGAACGAGCAGGGGATGTGACAGTACCCCCCCTTCATGGGTGACTCCTGGCACCCGAGAGTGACGGCGGGGACGGCCACGACTTCGAGGAGCTGGTTGGTTAGGGTGAAGGTGATGGAAGTCCTCGAGGAGAGCAGGGTCTAGGATGTCGTTGCAGGGAACCCACGACCTCTCCTTGGGACCGAATCCTAGATACTGGCTCCAGGTATTTTGGTGGCGAGCACAGTACGTCCGGGGGTAGCGAGCGATTTCTTGAATCTTGCGCTCGGTCTGGCCGTTAGTTTGAGGGTGATATCCGGAGGAGAGACTGATGGTGGTTCCTAGGAGACTGAAAAAGGCCCGCCAGACCCTGGATATAAACTGTGGCCCCCTATCAGAGACGATGTCTTCGGGGATGCCAAAGTTGCGGAATACATGTTGGAAGAGGGCCTCTGCGGTTTCTAGGGCTGAAGGCAGACCCTTGAGGGGAATTAGCTTACAGCCTTTGGAAAAGCGGTCAACCACCACGAGGATGGTAGTATAACCTCTGGAGGGTAGCAGGTCTGTGGCGAAATCTACTCCCAGGTGTGTCCAGGGCCTGCGGGGAATGGGCATAGGTTGAAGTTTTCCCTCTGGTAGATGGCGAGGAGTGGTGGTGACGGCGCAGACCGACCACCCCCGAACATACTGGGAGACTTCGGCGGCCATATTTGGCCACCAATACTTGTTGCGGATGAGCAAGAGGGTTCGTCTGCTGCCAGGGTGTCCTGAGCCAAGGGACGTGAGCGTGTCCTTCAGGAGACGGGTACGGAGACCGGTAGGTACATAGGTGAGGCCCTGGGGAAGCTCAGGGGTGCTGGCTTTTCGAGGCTGGCGGCACGGATCTCCTCATCCAAATTCCATAGGATGGGAGCGAGGAATATGGTGGATGGTAGGATGGTTTCGGGAGTGTCAGAGGTTGGGTCGGGTGGGTACATTCGGGAAAGTGCATCTGCCTTACAGTTCTTATGGCCGGGCTGGTAGGTGATGTGAAGGTTGAATCGGTTAAAGAACAGGGACCAGCGGGCTTGACGGGCATTGAGGTGGTGTGCACTGCGGAGGTATTGGAGGTTCTTGTGATCGGTGAGGACTGTGACGGGTGATTGGGCTCCCTCGAGCCAGTGCCGCCGTTCCTCGAAGGCGAGTTTGATGGCCAGCAGTTCACGGTCTCCGATACCATAGTTTTGTTCCGCAGGGCTCAGTTTCCGGGAGTAATACGCACACGGGTGAAGAGCAGGGGGTTCACCAGAGCATTGCAATAGTATGGCTCCAACTCCTACATCCGCTGCATCCACTTCTACGAGCCGAGCAGGATCAAGGTGACGTAGGATGGGAGCCAAGGTGAATTTCTGATTGAGGGTGGCAAAGGCCTGAAGGGCGCGGGAATCCCAAGATAGATGTTTTTTCCCCCCTTTGAGTAATGACGTTAACGGGGCAGAGAGAAGGCTGTAGTTCCTGATAAATCTACGGTAGAAGTTCGCAAATCCCAGGAACCTCTGGAGCTCTTTGACGGTTTGGCCACTTGGCCACGGCCTCAACTTTGCCGGTCTCCATACGGACCCCCTCAGCGGAGATCACGTATCCGAGGAAGGAGACAGTGGACTGATGGAACTCGCATTTCTCGGCTTTGAGGTACAGGTGATGCCGGCGTAAAACGTTGGAGGACTTGAGTAACATGGTGTTGGTGGTCAGTCAGATTACGAGAATAAATGAGTATGTCGTCTATATATACACAATTACAAATGTGTGAAGGAGGTCTTGGAAAATCTCATTCATAAAACTCTGGAAGATGGACGGACTGTTGGCTAGGCCATAGGGCATCACCTGATACTCATAGAGGCCAGTAGGAGTAATGAAGGCGGTTTTCCACTCGTCCCCTGCTTGGATACGGATCAGGTTATAGGCACTGCGGAGGTCCAGCTTGGTGAAAATCCGGGCTTCCCTGAGTTCCTCCAAGGCCACGGGCACAAGCGGCAAGGGATAAGCGAACTTCACCGTAGCTTCATTCAGGACCCGATAATCAATGCACAGCCTCAACCCACCATCCTTCTTGGAGACAAAAAAGAAGCTGGATGCAGCGGGAGAAGTGGAAGATCTGATGAACCCCTGATGGAGGGCCTCGTGGATGTAGTTCTCCATCGCCTCGTGCTCAGGACGAGACAAAGGATAAATCCGTCCGTGTGGTAATTTAGCATCTGGCAGCAGGTCGATACTACAGTCACAGGGCCGGTGAGGGGGTAGTTGAATGGCCTGTTCTTTGCTGAAGACGTCGAGGTAGGAGTGATAGGACTTCGGGATGGAGGGTAACGTGGTTTCAGGAGGTTGTTGGATGGTGGTGGAGTGTACAGGAAGGGCCTTGCGGCTGGTTTTGGAGCGCGGCCGTACTGTAGTGCTCTGGTGTTCACTGCAGGCAGGGCCCCAGGACAATATGTCTCCTGTGCTCCAGTCGATCGTTGGTTGATGCTGGATTAGCCACGGACGACCCAGCACTACATCCACGTTAGCATGTGGGAGGACGAGGAGAACCAACTTTTCTACGTGGTTCAGTGAGGTGAGTAGGGTGACTTCCTTAGTCCGCCGCGTGATTTTACCATCTCCCAATGGTGAGTTTTGAATAGTGGTGATTTGGAAGGTGGTATCACTGTAGACGGTGGGTGGTGTTTGGTAAGGAAGTTCGAGGAGATGAAGTTTCCAGCCGCTCCTGAATCCACCAGGACATGCACAGGAAGAGTACGGGAGTGAATAATTAATCTGGCATGAATGGGGCATGTTGGATACAGCAGGTGTAAGGGAGAAAGCACTCACCATTGGACGAGGTGGACTATCTGGTGGGATGCCCCTCCGCAGTATAGGCAGAGCCTGTGTTGGATTCAGCGTTGACGTTCCGAAACGATCAGGTGATGTGCGTCCGTTATCATGGGTTCGTCATTGCACGATGGTGGTGGCGAAGGAGAACAGGAGGATCTCTGACAACAGGTGATGATAGTGAGCAGGCAGAGGTGTTGGGAAACGGATGTAGCCTTTTTGATGAAAGTTTCAATATTAGCAATGTCTTCATACATGACCATATGTTTACGTACTTCGGGCTGTAGACCCCTCCGGTAGGCGGCGAGGAGTGCTACCTGATTCCAGCCGCTACTGGCAGCGAGTGTGCGGAACTTTAGTGTGTATTCATGGATGGAGGTGGTACCTTGACGGAGGTTGATGAGCTCGTCATGAACTGAAAGCGCGGTGAGTGTTGCGCCGAACACTTCCTGGAAGTGGTTGGTGAAGGCTTGGAATGAAGACAGTGCAGGGCTCTTCGAAGACCATAACAAATCCGTCCACTGCAGCGCTTTCCCTGTAAGCAGTGAGATTATGTATGATATTTTTGAGACCTCGTTCGGGAATTGTGGAGAGTTTGCTTCAATATACAGGGAGCACTGAAGGATGAAGCCGCTGCAGGTGCTGGGTTAGCCGTTATAGCAGAGGGGGTGAGAGAGAGGCGTGTTGGCGATGGAGGGGAAGCCAGGCGTTGCATTCAAGGTGCGGAAGGAAACGATTGTGAAAACGTGGTCACCATCTCGGCGAAAGGATCGGGGGATCCAGCGGAAGCTTCCATCAAGCAGCTGAGTGGTTTGTTTACTTCCGGTCTGGTATCCTGTCACGGTCACAACAAGGAGAGGGAGTCAGGGATATATAAAAGTGAGACTTTTATTGAACAGTCTTCAATAAAGACACACGTGGCATCAATGGCAGGAGGATTGATCAGAGAGGAGATCCAGGTAGGTGAGTATAGAGTGCACACAATTCTTAATGTTAGTTCAAAGTCACTTCCCTTTAGGTGGATCTGATGAAGGCAAGGCTGAATCGTTGGGAGCATCCAAAGACGGCAAGGAGAGCAGGTAGGGTTTGGACGTGTGAACGTGATACCAGACGGTGAGTGAATGAGTGAGGCGAGTATTTTTGTGTGTAGAGGGAAGTGCTTGCAGGTGTGAGGAATCAATAATCAGGGGAGTGCTCACGGCTGTGGTGTGTGGTGGCTGGTGATTGAGAGTGGTGATTAGGACTCCAGGAACGAGCAGGGGATGTGACAAAAGCTGAGATGTTGTAACTGCGGAGGGTAGTGATGTGTCGTTCGCGAACGAGCCGGCTCTAAGAGCCGATTCTTTGTAGCGAACGAGAAGAGCCGACTCCCGTCGGTAAGAGCCGAGTCTTCTGCCGTAAGTAGAGCGGGGTTATATTTGGGAACAACCGTGCAGCTAATCACATAGGAGGACCCACTAGGATTGTACCATTTGATGAAAAAGGAAATAGGGTGCATGCTTTATAGATAGCGAGTGTAGTAGTACAGGCCAGGTACACTAAAGGTGCGTTCGACATGAAGCACGGCTGCAGCCGATGATCAACGAGATTAGCCGAGCGCAGGCGGGGGCGGAGTTAAAAACGGAGCCCTCAAGCCGGACACTTCGGGGGCTCAAAGTTGCTGCAGTGATGATGACTGATCACATGGCGTGATCATTTATTTATTGATTGATTGAAATAACAACAAAAGATATACAGTACAAATAAATATGAATGCAGTCTCTATGAACTATAGTTTATTTTTAAATAATAAGGGAATTATGAATTAAATTTAAGTAGCCTAAATAACAAACGCATGAGAAATAAGGGGAAAACGATAGCGCACATAAAAAGGAAATAAATATCCACGAATAGGACTATTTTGGGAAATGAAAGCATTTTAAAAAAGCACTTTAATTCAAAAATATTGAACAAAAGAACCAAAATTAATGAGCTACACTTTAGGCAGAAGTTTCCCAGAAAGAGCAGGTACTTCAGTGTCACTTTTAAAATTTCTGCATAAATGGCTTGACAGAATAAAATATTTTAAAATCATATATATATATTTAATAAAATATTTTTTAACTTAATTTGTTAAGAAATCTTTATAGGGGTGTCAGGATCAACGATGACAATTATTTTATTACAAGTCTGTAAGACTTATTTGAGTTAATATTTAGGTTATTTACTAAAATGTATCATTTTAATTGTTTGTAGAGCTGAATACAGTAGTATTGTAACGCCACGCCAGCAGAGGGAGCCCTCGCCTGACTACTCTCTCAGCTCCGCTCCCTCTGCACTCACTTCCTGTTTGCTAAATATTTAAGGAAGAGCTCAGGCCATGCTTCTGGGCGAAACATCGTGATGTGTTATTTAGTCAGTGTGGGAAAGACAAAATTATATACAAAACTATTTTAGGAAAAAGTATAATGGATTGGCAAGTATATAGAGCATTTATTAGATATATAGAAGATTCAGGTTTAGGTTCTAGATTATAGGCAAATACCTATGGATGGGAATATTCTCAATCATGGTCAGACCATATATGTTAGAGGAGCTGAACACGCAGCGCTGACATGAATATGAGGTCTGAATACAAAGATTGAAGAATGTGAAACATTCAAAGGAATTTTGGAGGAAACCCCTAAATTTTTTTTTGGGGGGGGCAATAGGCAGCAAGACCCGCTGGTGACAGGGCTGGTTGATCAACACGGTAACACCGTTCACCAGCCTAAACCTCAGCCTGATCACAAGATGGCTGCCTCCAGTCAGCCTGCTCACAAGATGGCTGCCTCCAGTCAGCCTGCTCACAAGATGGCTGCCTCCAGTCAACCTGCTCACAAGATAGCTGCCTCCAGTCCGCCTGCTCACAAGATGGCTGCCTCCAGACCTTCAGCTCACACAATGGTAAGCGTCAGTCTACCACATGCTCACAAGATGGCTTCATGTTCCGAGTCTGTTATAACCATAGTTCCTGTCATTGTTTCTGTTCCTGAAATGCCATCACCTGAGCTGCCAGAGTCGCCGCCAGAGCTGCCAGAGTCGCCGCCAGAGCTGCCAGAGTCGCCGCCGGAGCTGCCAGAGTCGCCGCCGGAGCTGCCAGAGTCGCTGCCAGAGTCGCCGCCAGAGCTGCCAGAGTCGCCGCCAGAGTCCCACGAATGGCCAGAGCCGCCGCCAGAGTCCCACGAATGGCCAGAGCCGCCGCCAGAGTGCCACGAATGGCCAGAGCCGCCGCCAGAGTCCCACGAATGGCCAGAGCCGCCGCCTGAGTCCCACGAATGGCCAGAGCCGCCGCCTGAGTCCCACGAACGGCCAGAGCCACCTCCTGAGTTCCACGAACGGCCAGAGATGCCACCTGAGTCTCATGAATGCTTGCCAGAGCCAAGTGAACCCTCAGTACTCCCTGATTCACTGGAGTTGAATGAACTGCCAGTGCTCCTTGAACCTAAGCCTCCTGAGCCACTGGAGTTGAACGAACTGCCAGTGTATCCTGAACCCAAACCTCCTGACCCACTGGAGTTGAAAGAACTGCCAGTGCCTCCTGTATTTAAGCCTCCTGACCCACTGGAGTTAAACGAACTGCCAGTGCCTCCTGTACCTAAGCCTCCTGACCCACGGGGGTTACATGAACTGCCATTATCTCCTGAACCAAAGCCTCCAGACATACCCGTGTACCATGCTCCAGGCCCTCTGCAGCTCCACGCTCCAGGCCCTCTGCAGCTCCACGCTCCAGGCCCTCCGCAGCTCCACGCTCCAGGCCCTCCGCAGCTCCACGCTCCAGGCCCTCCGCAGCTCCACGCTCCAGGCCCTCCGCAGCTCCACGCTCCAGGCCCTCCGCAGCTCCACGCTCCAGGCCCTCCGCAGCTCCACGCTCCAGGCCCTCCGCAGCTCCACGGTCCTGGCCCTCCCTCCCTCCCCCTTTTCCACCTCCTGTCTGAACTGTATTAGAAGTGTCTGGAAGCCACTCCTAGAGGGGGGGGGTTCTGTAACGCCACGCCAGCAGAGGGAGCCCTCGCCTGACTACTCTCTCAGCTCCGCTCCCTCTGCACTCACTTCCTGTTTGCTAAATATTTAAGGAAGAGCTCAGGCCATGCTTCTGGGCGAAGTATTGCCAGTTTACCTGCCTTACCAAGCGTTCCAAGCGACTTTCATGACTGCTATCCTGTTGATGACCTTGCCTGCCTTGTTCACGTATGTTCTTTGTCTTTGCCCTCTTGATCTGTTTTGGACTGCTCACTGTGTTATTGAACTTCTGCCTGCACTCTTACTACGTCTTCTGGATTCACGCCATTGTATGTCGCTTGGATTGGACTGCTTTTCTGTTGCCAACTATTTGCCTGTTTAATCGATTATGTCTTTGCCTCATCCTCCACATTACAAGTATGTATAAAAAAAAAGGCCGAACAAACCTACGGAAACAATCTAGTCATTATGAACATTATTTAACAAAAGATGATTACCGCAGTAAAATATTTGTGCCAACCTGCACTATAGACAAAAGTGTTGTTATATATGTTTATTATATATGTTAAGATTTTTCCCTTTATTTAGGTTATTTGATTTGCTTGCTATGGTTGTGTTAAATTGTTTAATTAAAGTTTTATTAAAATGTTAAATAATAGTAGCTAACTGTGTATTTTTTTTATCACAAAACAAGGAATTAAAAAGTTGCTTACAATACACAAAACATTCACAATGGATAACGTGGGGTAAAATAGAAGGCTCTGAGTGATACTAAATAAAGAGCCATTTGGGAGCCGTAAGAGCCGGCTCTTTTAAGGGAGCCGAGCCAAAAGAGCTGATTCTTTGAAAAGAGCCAAACTTCCCATCACTAGCGGAGGGGACCATAGCTCAGCGTTTCGAGGATGTGAAGTTATCAAAAGACAGGCAGAAGTACAAAGAGTAAAAACTATTCAAGGAATTAGTTATGCAGAAGCAGCAAAGAAGGTTCCAGAAATCCTGAAAGTACCTAAACAAAATGAAAGCAGGAATAAAAATGCAGAGACATGTCATAAGTGAAAAATCGAATGCGGAAACTCTGATAGTGAGCAAAAATTATTTTGTCCTCTTTATGGCAGAGATAATAAATTGTTCAGCTCAAACGAAAAGTCAAATGAAAGGATTAAAATAATAGTCAAATCAGCCGAAAAATACCTGAATGTGAAGGATCTGCTCTGGGAAACAGAGATATCCTCACTGAAGAGACACAATCATCCCAGCCTGGGGGAGGAACGTCCTAAATGTTAATCATTCTACAATGGAATGCTAGAAGCTTGATTGCAAATGGACAAGAATTTAAGAAGTTCATAGATAATTTTATAGAAAAACCACATATGATATGTATGCAAGGAACATGGTTAAAACCTCAAATAGATTTTAATATCAGGGGATATAATGTATTTAGGAATGACAGGAAACATAGCAGAGGAGGAGGAATTGCAACATTTATCAAAAGTGGAACAAAATTTAAGGTAAAACAAATAAATACAAATTAGGAATCAATTTTAATCAAGGTATGGATGGAAAGAGGATGTATAGACATTATTAATTATTATAATCCTTGTGATAAATTGAATCAAAACATATTAGAAGTAATGGGTATACAACAGGACAGTGTTTTATGGTGTGGGCATTTTAATTTGCATAATAGTAGTAATAGGGAGTAATAGTAATGATGCGAATGGTATTCCTCGTGAAGATTTTATAGATGAAAAATATTTAGTTTGTCTTAATAGCGGTGAAGGAACACGGTATAATTGTGCTAATAACACAGAAACAGTACTTGATTTGACATTTCTAAGTAGTTTAGTAGCAGCGGTTAGCACATGGAAAGTTCTCAAACACAATACTGTAGGAAGTGACCATTACCCAGTAATGACTAAAATAGGAATGAAGATAATGTATGAAAAAGAAGAGAGAATTCCAAGATGGAAACTAGAGAAAGAAAATTGGAAAGAATTTCAAGAAATATGTGAAGAGATTTAGGACAATACAAATATTGAATCAGACAGATGTAAACATATTAAATAATACAATTGTTAACGGAATAATTCAAGCAGCTGAGGAGATAATATCTAAAAGTAAAGGAGTTGGTTGTAACAAAAATGTACCATGGTGGAATAATGATTGTACAATAGCTATAAAAGCGAGAAATAAAGCATTTAAACAACTTAAAAAAACACCATTCGCATGAAGCTATGATCTTGTATAAAAAGGCTCAGGCAATATTAAGAAAAATTATAAAAGTACAAAATCGTATATTCTGGAGAGAATACTGCAACAAACTTGGACGAAATATACAATTATCAGAGGTGTGGGGTATGATTAGAAGAATGGCAGGTGTTAGAAGGAACTATGAATTGCCAGTGTTGAAGTGTGGCGATAAAGTAGCCGTTAGCAACCTAGAAAAGGCTGAACTGTTGTTTCAACAGTTCAAAAATGTACACATTTCAATTAATCTATCAGAAGAAGCTAGGAAGTGCAGAAACAATACATTAAATGCATTTCCAGATCTTTAAAAGAAAGAAGAAATAACAGAAAATCCTTTAGACTTACAATTTAATATGTTTGAATTAAAACGAGCAATTACTGGTGCTAAACAATTCATCAACAAATTCATCTAGCTATAGAAAACCAGATTCATCTAGCTATAGACCCATTTCATTGGCATCTCACTTGTGCAAATTTATGGAAAGAATGATTACTGATAGAATTACTTATTTTTTTAGAAAACAAAAACCTTTTTTCTCCATATCAGAGTGGGTTTCGTAGGGGCAGAAATACAATGGACTCAGTATTGTGTTTGGAATCAGACATCAGGAAAGCACTGACTAATAAACAAGTCATTAGTGCCATCTGTTTTGATATAGAAAAGGCGTACGATATGCTATGGAAGGAGGGACTGTTGATTAAATTAAAATCTTTTGGAGTTTCTGGTAAAACATATAATTGGGTCATGTATTTCTTATTTGGAAGAAAGATACAAGTTAGGGTAGGAAAGGAATAGTCAAATGAATATACAGAGGACAATGGAACTCCTCAAGGTAGTGTGTGCAGCCCATTATTGTTCAATATAATGATAAATGACATTTTCTTCCCAGGTTAAACAATATGAAAGTCGTTATATGCAGATGATGGGGCATTATGGATTAGAGGCCAGAATGTGTCATTTGTTCAAAACAAAAGAGAGAATGCAAGATTCGAGATGGAAAAATGGGCAAATAAATGGGGGTTTAAATTATCTGTTGCAAAAACTCAAGTCATTTGTTTCTCAAGATGGCATAAAACCACATTACTCTTTAAAACTGTATAGGTAACCACTATAACAAGTAAAAACTGTTAGGTTTCTTGGGGTTTAGTTCGATGAAACGCTGACATGGAAGGATCATCTGAATAAAATCATAGACAAAGGTAAAAAGGTTATTAATGTTCTTCGTTGTCTGTCGCGGCAAGAGTGGGGAGCGAGTGGGTCATCATTGCTAAATATATACTGGGCCCTCATGAGGTCTGTCCTTGATTATGGATGTATAGTTTACATGTCGTCAGCAGAATCAAACCTCAAGAAATTAGATGTATTGCAGGCTCAGGCCCTCAGAATCTGCAGTGGATCATTTAGAACCTCACCAGTCATCTATGCAGGTCGAAATGGGAGAAATGCCCTTAAGCATTAGAAGAATTAAATGAATGATGACGTATTGGGTTAATATTCAGGGACAAAATGAATTACATCTGGCAACGAGTATGTAATTAGAATGTTGGGAGCGTGAGGAAACCTATTTCATAAGTTTCCGATAGAATAGTCAGAGTTATAGGATTAAACCAATTACAATACTGTAAGTCAGTCCCAATTCTATATATACCACCATGGTTTGTACCATTACCAAATGTTGACCTAAGCATACAACAGAAATTAAAATACAACAATAGTAATCTTCCAACAATATATATAGTGCAGAATTATTTTGAGAAACATTACAAAGAATCAGTATTTTTATTTACAGATGGATCCAAGGATCCTCAAACAGGTCATACAGGCGCAGTAGTATATATTCAAGGTAATGATTCTCACATCAAGAAAAGAATAACTAATAACATACCAGTATACACAACAGAATTATTGGCAATATCAATTTCAAGACAAGTATCGTCGATATTGATACCGATACTTTATTTAAATATTTTATAGTGATAAAAAAATGGTTATCACGTTTATTATAATATTTATTATAATATAATTATTATTATTATTATTATCATCACCATTATTATTATTATTTAATTAAACACAAAACACATGATTCCTTTTTACATTTATTTAAAATACAGAACTAAAATTGCATGGCACCATATATGACGAAAAATAATACATTGGAGAAACCTTGTTTAATTAAAAAAGTACATCTCTCCCAGTTATTATGTGTACCTAAACTTTGTATTTTATTTGATAAACAAGTTTATTTAAAACTACCTCAACTAAAACTACTTAGTCTTTACTTGAGTGGTCTACGGTCTATTATTCTGAACCCTGTGAAATGAAACAGAAATCTGAAATATGCCAATTTACGCAAATTACATAAATGACAGATTTTAGAGTAGGATTCCCCCTCAGCTTTGGCATATTAATATTACAAAGAATAATATATAATGATTCCCCCTAAGCATATTATATTTACAGTGTGTGCATCTGTGTGTTCATATGAACACATATCAGGTAAAACTTAATATAAACTGGCTGTCTGTATTGAACTCGACTCCACTTTTAGTAAAATATCTCCCACTTGGTTAGCTGGACAATGACCGGATTTCTTAAAGGATTCTGCCAAAGTTTTACAACCTGCGCTGGGTGTGTGTGTGTGTGTGTGTGTGTGTGGTGTCTGTACTACTGAGCCGTGAGCTAAAGCTGACTCATTAGCGGAGATACAGCGGTAGGATATTATAGTTCCTATTTAAGTAAATATTTATATAATATGTGGCGCTGTAATTATTGAGATATTTTACTCAGTAAGAAAACCCCCAGAAAAGATCGATACTTTTACTTAAGGATCAATCCTTTTGATACATTCCCAGTATCGAAAATATTGATACTTCAGGATCGATCTGCCCATCGCTAGCAAAAAGGAAACAAAGAAAATAGATCGTCAAAAGTTTTGATCTGCTAAAGAGAGTTTTGAGAGATTGTTTGAAGTGAAGAGGAGAATATTTCTGAGGGGAGTCGATACTTAGATGACATGGATGAAGACAAATTTCCAGTGTTTTCTAACAGTGAGTATTATACAGTCATATTGCCTGTATTATATGGCAGTTGTTTACGTTTCAATTCTACTATGTGTTTAGAATGTGTGTGCCTATAAGTGTGAATGTCTCTCCGGTAGCGATAATCTTTCAATAATGTTTTGCAATATCATAAATTTACCATTTATCTGAATGGCCACTGATAACTAAGCTATTTGTAATATTACCATATGTATATATGGGCATCAGAGTAAATAGTGTTTGCTACTCAAGGGGGGTAATACAATTGTTTACAATATAATCCTAATTCTGTATTTTTGTCATGTATAGCTGAATCTCTGTTGTGGAGTGGATTTCAAGGAGCAGCATACTCCTATAAAGATGTTTAAGCGCTTTATGCCAGTGAGCAAAACAACAACTTTTGTAAGACTTTTTTGTTGCTTATACACTGGACTTATACTTCTTGTGCTCAAATAAATAATTCATACTATATGTTTCTGCCTGTTATTTTACAATTAAAAATAAGTGGTGTGTGAAAAGACTAAAATAATTGTTAGAAACTAATAATTGTTAGAAGCTTTTGACTTCTTACTTTTCTGTATTGCTTCAGGACTAATTTTATATATTTGTTTATGAAATAGTAAAATGTTTAGTGTGGTGCATTTTTTTTTACATTACATAAGCATCTATAACTTTGTTTCATTTTGAGCATTATAAACTAGTATAATAAAGCCCAAAGTGTCTTCTTTCCAAAGATACATGAACTGTGAATGTAGACTAAATTATTCAGCATCTGTTAATGTTTGAGTTTGGGAAGGTCAGTTTTGAGAAAATGCCTCTAACGGTGAGAGAAAAGACACCAATATAGTTTCAGAAAACTTTTTACAGAAATCTTATTTTGCATGCTATCTTAATCAAATTCTAAATCTAAACTCATGAGACACTAGGCTTTCAAATCATATTTTTTTCTAGGACATTACAGCAGGGCCGTGCACAGACATTTTGAGGGGCAGTGGCCCAAACCAAAAAAAGGGGCACTAAGTGGGTAGGTTCTTGCTAATACAAATTTTCCAGTTGTTATAAATATTGAAAATAGTTTTTTTAAAATAGATACTTGTTATTTATATTAGATCTGATTTTGATTAGTCATTCAATTTCTAAGAATGTGGATATTTAGCACAAGTTGTCAGCACTGGCTGCAATGTGGATTGTTAATGAGACTTATAATGCAACGATCTTCAAGAACTGTTAGGCTCGTTTGACATGGCCATAATCTGCGCAGAACGCATCACCGGTGATCACCGCGAGATGCATGGCGGTTAGAAACGTGTCCGACTTGCTTGCACCTTGCTTTGATGTCACGCTGACGTGCGCCAAAAAACTCTGAGCAGTCGGCTGCAGTCTCATAAGTCTCCAACGACTGCGCTCACCAAAAGCATGATGGTAAACAACTGGCTAACGACACAGCCTAATGCTTATTGGATGAGAGTGAAATTACGCATCTCTGTCTTCTGTTTTTACTAAGGTTTATACCCGGCTGTAAACCTTTATAGTATTTTCGTTGATAATTAAAAAAAGACATGAAGACCATTACATATGTTTATTTATTTAGATTTACATGCAAACAAAAACAAAACACACCTTTGTAAAAACAAAACATGATCTATCTAATATAACTAAATGTTACAAATAAATCATTACTATGTGCTTATGCTGTATTTTATTTCTATCTTAGTTTAAAGTCCTGTTTGTTGTCATTTTCACTTTTTTGTGTGTTTGTGTGAATTTTGTATTGTCATTTTTATGCAACATTATTCCCTGAAAGTCAGTCCAATACACACATATGCAGACATACAAGTAATCAGACTGTTTTGCCATTATGCCCCATCTTTGTGTGGTTTCATATGAGAAGTGTAAGGGGTGTAAACAAAACACACACATGTATGTGAAGTCAACAGTTATGTTTAATAGACCTAGAACATTTTCACAGTATTTCCTACAGCCTAATGGTTTTTATTCTGGATAAAGTCTCAGGCTGTTTATTTCAGTCTGGCCGGAGTAAAAGCGGTTTATAGAGGCCTAATAAGCATGTCGATATAATCAGACCCTTAAGAATCTCTTTATGTCGGCAGAACAAACCACTGTTGTCCAATAGCTTTCCTCATTTTACTTTAACATAATTCATCTGAAGTTAACACTTTAAATTGCACTTTAGGCTAAATAGTATCTTCAAAAAAACTAGTAAAATATTATGTAAAATATATAATATAATATTGTCATAATGGCAAAGTCTAGACAAATGTGTTAGAAACTGTTGAAAACAAAATCTGTTAAACAACACTTTTACATATTTGATGCAATACTATTTTTTCTTAAAACTTCACAAGAGGGCTAATCATTTTGTCTTCAGTGATGTTTCCCTTTATACCTTCTAATGCCCTCTAAAGAAAGTCTGAAATTACTATAGAAATGGACCACTGCTCAATAAAATGCCATATTCTAGGGACATTTCTAAAAAACAAACAAACATTTGTCATGACCTGTCACTCAAAAGCATCTCGCTATAGTTACTTCATTTATAATGTAGCCAAATTAGATTTCTTGAACACTTTCTAGCTGTATAAGCGGTTTATTCTTTAAACATTCACCTGTTGAACATACAGATAAATACTGTACATCCTTTTAAGTAATGAGCTGTTCATCTTCTGTGATTCTGACTATCTTTTTGTAAAAACAGTGATATTTCAATAGCATCCACTCCCACATTAAAAACACTATAGTAACTTATAGGAATACTATAGTGTTTTTGAACCATATGCCTGTTATAAAAATAGCCTATTTAAATTTCTATAGTTGCTATGGTATCACAGCAACTATAAACATAACCAAATACTGAAAAAACATGTTCAAAAACACTATAATATTTACTATAAGTTAGTATTTTTTCATGAGGTCATTCGTGCCGCGATTAAAACGCGAACGCGATCTCCTCCACTTGTGACGTTTCGAGGCGGCAAAACAGCGAGATTCGGGAAGTGTCCAACTTGTGATTAATTTTTTAAGCCCTTCTCTTACTGCAGCCGTCTGCTCCCGTCTACATTGCAGTCAAGACGCGGGCACACAGATTGTGAGTGACGCTGGGGACTCCGGAGCGGGCGGTAAAATATGGAGTGGATTAACAAAATCAGTGGATGTTTAGCGAAGCGGTAACAGAACAGCCAGGGACAGGGGCACGGACGCGTTTGAGAAGGAGGGAAGAGGGACAGACTGAGAGGGGCACCTCAGCCAACGAGGGCAAAGGGGCAGTGGCTCTAGCCCCCGGGCCACCCCCCTGTGCACGGCCCTGCATTACAGTAATGTTTTCCTGTGTTTGTATATGGAAACACAAATATTAAACACAATACAATTTTTTTTTTCTCATGACTTAATAATTTATAACTTCCCCTTTTAGCACAGTAAAGCCCAAAGTGTCTTTCCAGTGATACCTAGTTTGTGTTTGTAGCTTACTGGAGTCAGGAACTGTTACTATTTAAAGTTAGGTAGGTGTAAATCCCCAAGTGCTGGGTAACAGGTTTAAGCAAACCAACTACAAACAACCTCACTTGGAGTGACCTCATCATTTAGTAGAGGGCGGCGGTATATATATCTCATGAGTGTTATTCATACTAAGCACATGTTTTTTTTTTTGTTTTTTTTTTTGCTTGGATTAATTTTCTGCTTGTCGGGAACATAATTTCATTAAGTCACCTAAGTGAGAGTGTTTTGCATCAAAAGGTTTACGTAATAGATTACTAATCGTAAAGTATTATTTCTTTGGTGAAAGTGTTTTGCATTTAAAGATTTGCATTTATAGATTACATGTCACTTAGTATTAATTCTTAAGTGAAAGTATTTTGCATTAAAGGTTTGCATTTATAGTTTACTAGTCATAAAGTATCATTGGTTTGGAGAAAGAGTTTTGCATTGAGAGGTTTACATTTGTAGATTAGTAGCCATAAGTATAAATTCTTAAGTGAAAGGTTTTTTGTATTGAAAGTACCTGTCAGGAAGAACAATTTCATAAGGATAAGCGATTGGATAAGCGTTATGCATTGAAGCTATTATTCAGTTAGAATTATTTTCTAAAACGTAAGCATGCACTTGGGTTTCTTTTTGCTAAAGGAATTACCAAACTGATATAACTGAATTACTGAGATAAGCATTTGTAATTGAGGAACAGTTAAACCTCTGGTTTTGATTTGCTGCATCTGTGGGCTGAAGTCATTGTTGGCCAATGAGTGAGAAGTTAAGCACTGCTTCGTTCACTGAGCGTGAGTAGCTGAATAAATAATTAGATAGTAAGCGTTCAGCGGCAGCAAAGACTGACGAGTGTAAAGACCATCGGCTCAATTTGCGTGACTCCACTGAGCAGAGAGACCCACGCATTAGTACAGTAGGCTTTTTCTTTACTCTTTTCACAATGTGCTTGTAGTTCATTTAGACTTAGAATCAGTTTTATTTCCAAGCGTGCCTTACGCACACAAGGGATTTGTTTTGGCTACAGAAGCTTCCTGTGTACATAAAGTGACAAATGACAACACAAAAATAACTATGAGAAAAGACGACAAAAGATAAACTGAAATGCAATTAGACAAAAGCTTTGGATGTTGAATTGTATGTACAGATTTGTTTTAAATATACAAGTTATAAGGTGCTGTGTACAAACACCACCCAAATTCCCTGCCCAATCGGGAGGGAGGAACTGGCTTTCTCATTTCTAATGGATGAAAATATTCAAACTATTCTGACTTTACCAATAATTACAGTTGAAACGCCTTTATTCACTTCCCATTCATCTATTCCGGCCATCTACACACCTTCAGTGACTTTTTCAGCAAGGAACGAGCCTCACAATTACCCCCACACCGGTCCTGGGACTGTAGTATCCTCCTGCTGCCTAACGCCAAGCTGCCCCATGGAAGAGTTTACCCATTGCCCCGTCCTGAGCACGAGGCAATGGAGTCATACATCAACAAAGCTCTGTCAAAGAGTTCCTCAGACCATCCACATCCCCAGCCGCGTCTAGCTTTTTCTTTGTGGCTAAGAGGGACGGAGGTCTAAGGCTTTGTATCGACTATCGTGTCCTAAATGCAGCCACTGTGAAGTTTGCCTCTCATCCCCGTGGCTCTTGAAGAACTGCGTGAAGCTCGTGTCTTCACCAAGCTGGACCTTCGGAGCGCTTACAACCTCACCCCTATCTGGGAAGGGGACGAGTAGAAGACTGCGTTCATCATCCCCTCCAGGCACTATGAATACAAGGTAATGCCCTATGGCCCTATGAACGAAATTTTCCTCCACCACTTTGCCATCATTTATATAGATGACATTCTAATCTTCTCCCGTAATCTGGTTGAACATTAAACCCATGTCAAAAAAAATTCTCCAACGGCTTAGAGAAAAACCACCTCTACCTGAAACCTGAAAAATGTTAGTTTCATCAACCCTCAATCTCCTTCCTTGGGTATGTGATTTCCACTGATGGTGTCAGCATAGAAAGAGGGAAGGTAGACGCAGTTTCCCAGTTGGAAGAACCCAGGATGCTAAAGGAGTTACAGAGGTTTTTAGGATTCGCCAACTTCTATTGAAGATCCAATAAGAACTACAGTATGTTCTCTGTCCCTTTAACCTCACTCCTGAAAGGCAGACAACGTTTACTCGCTTAGACCCCTAAAGCAAGTCAAGCCTTTGCCTACCTGAAAAAAACGTTCACCACTGCCCCTGTCCTCCGTCATCTTGATCCTATGCTCCCCTTCATCAAGGAGGTAGATGCGGCTGACTCCGGAGTTGAAGCTATACTCTCCCAGTGGTCTGGTGAAGCCCGAACCCTCCATCCGTGTGCATACTACTCCAGGAAAGTGTCACCAGTGGAGCAAACTTATGGCATCTGAGACCGCTATTAATTTGGCACTGGAAGAATGGCGTCACTGGCTGGAAGGAGTCCAGTTTGTTTACTTTCATCACTGATCACAGGAACCTTCAATATCTCCGTGATGCCAAACGTTTGAACACTCGCCAAGCCCGTTGGTCCCTATTCTTCACCTAGTTTAACTTCAATATCACCTACCAACCTGGCCACAAAAGCGTAAAAGCCGATCCCCTTTCACTTGTGTACTCACATGAACCTTCCTCTGATAATGCTGAAATGATTTTACCTTCCACCGTCTTCCTTGCTCCCATTATATGGCAGCTGGATGAGGAAATCCAAAGAACCAGCACCCCCTGAACTTCCTCCTGGCCGTGTGTACATCCCATCTGGATGCCGCGCTCTGCTCCTGGATAGTGTGCACATCTCCCTCGGCTCAGGACATCCAGGCAACAGACGAACCCTCTCGCTCCTTCGACAGAGATATTGGTGGCCCAATATGACCAGGGACATCACCCAGTATGTCCAGGATTGCTCGGTCTGTGCAACCACCACTACTCCTCATCGACTGCCTGAAGGCAAACTGGAGCCACTACCCATTTCCTGCCGATCCTGGACCCACTTAGGAGTGGACTTTGCAACCGACTTACTTCTATCACAAGGGTATACCACTGTCGAAACTCACCGGCACATCGCAGAACTGTTAAAACCAGTTTGAATCAGGCCTGGAAATCAGGCCCACATTGTCTGTCATTTAGACCTAGCCTGAAGGCTTACACCATCACATAACAAGAGCATCCCTATTTTGAATCTTACTAGTGCCAGATGTTCGAAACACCCTTCAGCTAACTTTGTTAATGATTAAATCTAAACAAAGGGGTTTCACAGGAATTTTCAGCGGGTTTTGCATCACGAGACTTTTGAATGACTCCCTGGTCATGTGCTCGCCTCGAGGGCATCCTGCTTGCAGCCCATGAAATGAACGATGATGACAACCAACGATGAAATGATGAAACAATGAAATGGAAGACAATCTCTTGAAATGTCGAAACGAAGGCAGATGCATCTTTTGAATAATATGCTATAGGTTTTCCTCATATGTTGTGTGTATTCCAACCAACCAGGTTAATCAATGTGTTGTTTTAACCCTTATAGCAGATAAAACTTCTGTATGTGTCTGAAATGTATGCTGTCTGGTACTAAATTAAAGCTAGTGACATTTGCAATACAGTGATGTAAATGAAAAAAATAGTAGTGGAAAACCGTATTCATCTTGCAACATTTTATATAAGAGTTACAAACTTATAAGAGATTTTGCCTCGTGAAACCAACATGCATTCTCTGTTAATCATTGACCTTTACTACATGATACGGGGCGTTGACCCGCCCTTCATGGTCACTGCTCATTGGAAGACAGAGCCACAGGGATGGACCAAACCAGGTTGCTTAAAAACGCCCCTGCAACCGTAAAATCTTTGCTTGTTGCATCAGCTTTCTTGCGCTAGCTGTGCTATCTGCCCCCTCTCGCTCTGCATGGACACCGCGCCGCCACGCGATTGGGTCACCACGACTTTTCCATGCAACCTTTTAGGTTTCAGGACAGCTGAAACAAACTTCCGCAAACCGACCCAACCCAAGACAACAGCCACTCAGAGTGAGTGAATGCCTAAGACGTCACCGAAGCGAGTCACCACCCAATCAGGACCGACGTGCTTCCCGAGATCAAGCCAGCCGGCGAGGGAAACTCAAGATTTAAGACTTCAGCAAAATCGCAAGTAACACAAACTAACGTTATCTATAATTGATCTGGTGCTGATTGATCTTAAGCAGTTAAAGATAAGCTCAATCTCTGCTTTTGTGGTTTCTCAGGTGTGATTCTAAGATCAAGTCAGAAATACTAGAATTAATTTGGGACTGTTGTCAACTCATTTTGCATCCTTTGAACTGCCTCTGTGTGTATGTGTGAATGTGTGTGTGCGTTTGTTTGTTTGCTTGCTTATTACGTAGTTAGTTTCATGTATCGTAGTGTAGCTCAATAAATCTTTGTTCTCATTTTGTAAGAACTTTGTTCTCGTTTATGTGCTTATAAGTCATTGCCTCGAGCTGTAGATTTTGTTACCTTGCTAAAAGTTAATCCAATACTGTGTTATGTTATTGTTGTTGGCCACGTAAATAATATAATCAAGATTGGTTAAAATGCAATGTTTTTCAATTTGCTGGACAAATGGTAGATAGAGTGTGAATCTTTTGATCTGATTCAATCTGACTCTATTGAGTCGAATCAATGATTCGAATCCTCAAGGTCCGATTCATTGAAATGAGCTAATAAATCCTTGATCGGTCTATTTAATGTAGCTTGGACCCCTACACCACCATTTATGTTGTTGTGGATCGCTTCTCTAAGTCTTGCAAGCTATAAACACCAAAACACCTAGAGCCAGTATCTACCGTGGACTGAGTATGCGCAGAACCCCCTTAGACAATCCTCTATGGGCCTAATACCCTTTCAATGTGTTCTAGGACAGTGTTTCTCAACTGGTGGAAACATTTTTAGTGGGTCGCGGAGTGCGTGGTCAAAAAAAAAATAAAAATTTGCTTATACCGGACTTTTATTTTGAAATCCGAGCGCGACAACAGTTCAGTTTCGTTCGGTAACTGAACATTTCTCTACCCTAACTGCTGTTTACAGTATTTATCGTTTTTACTTTGTAATATTTCTATAATTTGATACATTTTGTTAAATGACAGCAATAAAATATTGTTTATTTGTAGGTCTTTGTGATTTTCTTACGATTTATCTGTCACTACTTGTGTATGTTAACAAACAAATTAATTATAATTTCTAAAATTATAGTTCCTAAAAAATTGGGTCGCGGCTTGATGACCATGTAAAAATGTGGGTCCCATGGCCAAACCAGTTGAGAACCACTGTTCTACGATACCAACCGTCCCTGTTCCCATAGTCTGGCGAGACCTCTTAGGCGCCTGCGGTAGACCACTGGTTGCGGGAGAGCAAGAGGGTGTGGGACTCAGCCCCTGTCCACCTGCAGCAGGCAATACCGAGGTATACCGACGCTGCCAACCGCCACCGTCTTCCCAATCCCACCTATCATCCTTGGGACAAGGTGTGGCTCTCCCCGAGAGATATTCGCCGTCTGCCCAGCCGCAAGCTGAGTCCCCGCTAGATAGGACCATTCACCATCCACTCCCAGATAAACCCAGTCACCTTCCGTCTCAACCTCCCTCCACAGTATCGAATTGCACCCTACTTTCACATCTTTTCAACGTACAGTACCAGAATGACTCAGTCAACATGGAGCCAGCAGATGAAGAAATTGTCCGACTTTGTCAACGTAATCGCTCTATCAAGTATTATGTGAATGAGTTTTTGCTGTTGGCTCCAAGATGCAGCTTCAGCGATCTGTGTTTGAGGATGTTTTTTCAAGGAGGACTCTCAGACCCAGTTCGCTCTAACATGCCAGCATTTGATGAGGACTGGCGATTATATTTATACATGCAGTTTGCACTTTTGTTGTCAGGCTTTCCCTTCTCTGTCTCATATGTGGAAGAGAAAAATCCTCAGGAGGGTTTAGAGGTGAACGACAGTAATTTTTGGTTACGGGACCTGCTGTTCAATCTAGAGGCGAGAGGAGGAAAGCCAAACTTAAGCACCGTGCCTATCCCCGACGGTCAAGTTCACAACCATTTTCTTATGAGCCCCTCGAAAGACTTCTAGAATTGTGTTACTCCCCAGTGATGCCAGAGTTGCCATCTGAGTCCCATGAAAAGCTGGCAGAATCGTGTGACACTCCAGTGCTGTTGGAGGAGCCGTCTGAGTTCTATGAAAAGCCGGAGCGGCCACTTGAGTCCCACGAAAACCTGCCAGAGCCATTTGACTCCCCAGTACTGTCGTAGAAGCTGTCTGAGGCCCATGGAGAGCCGGAGCCGTCACTTGAGCCCCATGAAAGACTGTTAGAATTGTGTGACTCCCTAGTGCCGCCAGAACTGCCATCTGAGTCCCACGACAAGCTGTCAGAATTGTGTGACTCCCCAGTGCCGCCAGAGTTGTCACTTGAGTCCCATGAAAAGCTGCCAGAATTGTGTGACTCCCCAATTTGAGCAAGTATTTCCTGAATCTGAGCATCCTGATTCATTTGACCTAATTGAACTACCATTGTCTTCTAAACCTAAGCCTCTTAACCCACTGGTGTGGTTTGAAATGCCAGTGTTCCCTGAACCTAAGCATTCTGACTCATTTGTCCTAATTGAACCACCATTGCCTCCTGAACCTTAGCCCCCTGACCCACTGGAGTGGTTTGAAATGTCAGTGTTCTCTGAACATAAGCATTCTGACTCATTGGGCCTAATTGAACCACCATTGCCCCCTTAACCTAAGCCTCTTGATCCACTGAGCTCCATGCTCCAGATCCACCTGAGTTCCATGCTCTAGGTCCTCCGCAGATCCATGCTTCAGGGTTTCTGCAACTCCTGTTCCTGCTCCTTCAGTGTTATGTTCCAGTTTTATTATAATTTATTAAGTTCCGCCTCCACTCCACCTTCCTCCAGGATTGTCTTGTAGCGTCTGGAATCCGCTCCTTAGGATGACAGTACTGACATGCTCACCAGCGATCTTGGACTGCAGAGATCGCTGGTGAACTATAATTCAGTCAGAACTACAAATCCCTTCATTCCTCTACACATAAACCAGGTTTCACTTCCACTGATCACACAAGCAGCTGAATCCTGCCACTACTGATTGTTTGGACTATTTATATTCCCTGCACCAGTTTGTTGTTACTGAGTCGTTTGTTTTTGTATGGTATGTTGTTCATGTGTTTTGTTCCCATATCTTGTCATAGTTTCTTTTTTTGTTTTATTGTTTGTTTGTTTTTTTGATACTTTGATTTTTGGATGTCCTGTTCTTTTTCTGCATGATTATTTCTTCATTAAATGCACTTGAATCCTACCTTTTTGTATCTGTCTTTTTCAACGTACCATGACAGTAAAAGTTGGAAAATGCTAATACAAAAACAAAATAAGTGATTTCTAAATTAAGTTTGACTTGTATTTCATTGCAGACAATACAACAAACATTTTTAAAATAAACACGCATTACAATTTTGGTTCTTGCAACACATTTGAGTAAAATCTTGATTCATAATTAATCAGACCACAGTATGTGATTCCAGTGTGTGACAGTCCTTCTCAGATGCTTCCAAGCCAAGAGAAGTCAATGGCACTTCTGGACACTGTTAACATAGAGCTTCCTTTTGGCACAGAACAGTTTTAACTGGCATTTGTGAATGTAACTACATATTGTGGTATTTGACAAAGGTTTGCCAAAGTAGTCCTGAGCCCATGTGCTGATATTGCTTATAAATGAAAGGTGATTCTTAATGCAGTGCTGCCTGAGGGATCAGAGATCATGGCAGATCAGCTTAGGCTTGTGCCCTTGTCCTTTACGCACTGAAATTTCAATATATATAAATATATATATATTAGGGCTGTCAATTTATTTTAAAAAAATTAACTAATTAATCACACTTTTGTTTGTGATTAATCATGATTAATCACAAAAAGCCGTATTTATTACAGAAATAAAAACACAGGCATGCAAGTGCCATTTGAATTTTAAAACAGTCAATGCCAACAACAAACAAAAATTATTTCCATGTTGGATTCTATGTGAACTACAAAAAAAAATCCAAAATACAGGCATCGCAAATATGGAAATTGAAAAAAAAAAAAAGTATTGAATACAAACAATTGTATTCATTGTAAAGTTGTTTTGCGAGTTGAGAACATTAATTATAAAGTTGAAAAAATTTTGCTTAGTCCTCCTTAACATTTAGCCAGTTGCTAAGACATTATCGGGTGATAACACACACACACATGCACGCACACACACACACAGACACAGAGATAGAGAGAGCGCGCAGTACAGCGCACTCCATTCAAATCATCACCACACACGACTACAGTTCTTAAAGTATGGCTGTATTTCGGGATTCGCTCACTATTCTGCCGCCCTTGTCGGCCGCCTAGGTCGCCTCTATGGATATATATATGTAAGGTCCAGCCAAATAGTCCAACGGTGGTGTCTACTGCTGGATGAAGGCTCATTTGCACGTTCTATCTTTCCAGGGCACAATGTTGATTTACTTCAAGTTTATCGCACATCTGACTCCAATTTTGATATAAGATGGTTTTAGAATGTTAATACGTTTGTTCTCATTTTATCTGACTCCATTTTATAGTTTAATACTACTTTATTAATTTAGTAGTTTATGAGACATTTTAGTATATATCCGAATAATCTTGAACTCCTACCAATTTTCCTAGGTACAACTTAATCAATTCTCAAACAATAACCAGGGGTTAAACTAGGTAATCTATAGCTCCCGTTTCCATGATTAAGACAATCACGTACAACTTAATTAATGCTGAAACATTAATCAGGGGTTAAACTAGGTAATCTATAGTTCCAGTTTCCATGATTAAGACAATCACGTACAACTTAATTAATGCTGAAACATTAACCAGGGGTTAAACTAGGTAATCTATAGTTCCAGTTTCCATGATTAAGACAATCACGTACAACTAAATGAATGCTGAAACATTAATCAGGGGTTAAACTAGGTAATCTATAGTTCCAGTTTCCATGATTAAGACAATCACGTACAACTTAATTAATGCTTGGAATATTTAATCAGAGGTTAATCCGCCAATACCATATAAGATGTGTTGCCCGTCGGCTTACTACATCCTAATGCATTATAACCTTGGCGCCCCATAGTACTTCTTTACTCTTATTTACTCATTTATTGTGAACCTATATTACATTACGCCGGCTGTAATGCATCATAAATTCACTAGTTTTGGTCAACGATTAGAGGTTGATGATCAATACTATTTAATAGACAGACAGACAATGCCATTATTTAAATAGTAATCATTTGATTCTTGTAATTATCTACGTACAACTTAGTTAAATTTCAAACGATATTTAACCAGGGGTTAAACCGTCAGCACCATTTAAGACGCGCCACCTTTCGGCTTCACATTCATCTTAATGCATTTTACTCTGACTTATCGTAGATTTACGACGAATAACATAATTGAAGTCAAAACAACAAGTTGGAATTTCTAGAATCTCCATTTAACATGTGTTATGTTTCGTCTATCATGGAACCTAGTACATTCTTAACTTATCTGAGTAATAATTTCAGAGTAACAAGAATACGTTCAAATATAACAATTTATTAGTCAGGTAAATGTGTATTATGCCAATTCATTCAGTCAATTCATAAACGATCAATACAAAACATCAAATTCTCAAAGATAGATCCAAGATCAAAAAGATGCATACCTGACCTTCAAATCTACAGTGTGGAGTTTAAGAAACTCCACACCATGGGCCACTCTGAATGCAGAAGCGCGCCGACCAGCTGGAAAACTGTTACTTAAGTAGTCCAAAACCAAGATATGTGTGGGTGTGTGTTGAATAACAATAGGGCATTTACATTCAGTGAGGGTTCCTGAACCCCCGGTCACACCCTTAGCAGTGGTGCAAAAGATACCTGAAGTCATATAATTATTATTTGGTTATGGCTATTTCTGAGGGAATGAGACCATTGTACCAGTCGCACTGAGACATTTCAAATGATATCAAACATGATATATATAGCCATTTGCATGGATATAGAACAGTTCATGCTTTGAGATGATCATTTTGTGTGAGTTCAGGGAAAAAAGGGGGTGAGGTGCTTCACATGTAAATGAAGGGAAGAGAAGGGTGTGAGTATTTGGGTGAAACGTAGGTCCCATTGTCCTTTCTCAGCTGGGTAACATGCTTTTCAGTCTCGTGTCTCTCTCTCAGGGCCGTGCACAGGGGGGTGGCCCGGGGGCTAGAGCCACTGCCCCTTTGCCCTCGTTGGCTGAGGTGCCCCTCTCAGCCTGTACCTCTTCCCTCCTTCTCAAACGCGTCCGTGCCCCCGTCCCTGGCTGTTCTGTTACCGCTTCGCTAAACATCCACTGATTTTGTTAATCCACTATATATTTTACCGCCCGCTCCGGAGTCCGCAGCGTTTGAGGTGCGCCTCGCCTTGACTGCAATGTAGACGGGAGCAGGCGGCTGCAGTAAGAGAAGGGCTTAAAAAAATTAATCACAAGCCGGACACTTCCCGAATCTCGCTGTTTTGCCGCCTGGAAACGTCACAAGTGGAGGAGATCGCGGTCGCGTTTTAATCGCGGCACGAATGACCTCATGAAAAAATACTATAGTAACTCATAGTAAATATTATAGTGTTTTTGAACATGTTTTTTTCAGTATTTGGTTATGTTTATAGTTGCTGTGATACCATAGCAACTATAGAAATTTAAATAGGCTATTTTATAACAGGCATATGGTTCAAAAACCTATAAGTTACTATAGTATTTTTAATGTGGGAGTGGATGCATTTGAAATATCACTGTTTTTACAAAAAGATAGTCAGAATCAGAGAAGATGAACAGCTCATTACTTAAAAGGGTGTACAGTATTTAATATACATCTGTATGTTCAACAGTGGTGAATGTTTAAAGAATAAACCGCTTATACAGCTAGAAAGTGTTCAAGAAATCTAATTTGGCTACATTATAAATGAAGTAACTATAGTGAGATGCTTTTGAGTGACAGGTCATGACAAATGTTTGTTTGTTTTTTAGAAATGTCCCTAGAATATGGCATTTTATTGAGCAGTGGCCCATTTCTATAGTAATTTCAGACTTTCTTTAGAGGGCATTAGAAGGTATAAAGGGAAACACTACTGAAGACAAAATGATTAGCCCTCTTGTGAAGTTTAAAGAAAAAATAGTATTGCATCAAATATGTAAAAGAGTTGTTTAACAGATTTTGTTTTCAACAGTTTCTAACACATTTGTCTAGACTTTGCCATTATGACAATTCATTCATTCATTCATTTTCTTTTCGGCTTAGTCCCTTTATTAATCCGGGGTCGCCACAGCGGACTGAACCGCCAACTTATCCAGCATTTGTTTTACGCAGCGGATGCCCTTCCAGCCACAACCCATCTCTGGGAAACACATCCATACATTCTCATTTACACTCATACACTATGGACAATTTAGCCTACCCAATTCACCTGTACCGCATGTCTTTGGACTGTGGGGGAAACCGGAGCACCCGGAGGAAACCCACGCAACCACGGGGAGAACATGCAAACTCCACACAGAAATGCCAACTGGCCCAGCCGGGGATCGAACCAGCGACCTTCTTGCTGTGAGGCGAACGTGCTAACCACTCGGCCACCGTGGCGCCCCATTATGACAATATTATATTATATATTTTACATAATATTTTACTAGTTTTTTTGAAGATACTATTCAGCCTAAAGTGCAATTTAAAGTGTTAACTTCAGATGAATTATGTTAAAGAAAAATGAGGAAAGCTATTGGACAACAGTGGTTTATTCTGCAGACATAAAGAGATTCTTAAGAGTCTGATTATACTCACATGCTTATTAGGTCTATATAAACTGCTTTTATTCCAGCCAGACTGAAATAAACAGCCTGAGACTTTATCCAGAATAAAAACTATTAGGCTGTAGGAAATACTGTGAAAATGTTCTTGGTCTATTAAACATAACTGTTGACTTCACATACATGTGTGTGTTTTGTTTACTACACCCCTTACACTTCTCATATGAAACCACACAAAGATGAGGCATAATGGCAGAACAGTCTGATTACTTGTATGTCTGCATATGTGTGTATTGGACTGACTTTCAGGGAATAATGTTGCATAAAATGACAATACAAAATTCACACAAACATACAAAAAAGTGAAAATGACAACAAACAGGACTTTAAACTAAGATATAAATAAAATACAGCATAAGCACATCCTAATGATTTATTTGTAACATTTAGTTATATTAGATAGATCATGTTTTGTTTTTACAAAGGTGTGTTTTGTTTTTGTTTGCGTGTAAATCTAAATAAATAAACATATGTAATGGTCTTCATGTCTTTTTTTAATTATCAACGAAAATACAATAAAGGTATACAGCCGGGTATAAACTTTAGTTAAAACAGAAGACAGAAACGCGTAATTTCAGTCTCATCCAATAAGCATTAGGCTGTGTCGTTAGCCAGTCGTTTCCCATCATGCTTTTGGTGAGCGCAGTCGTTGGAGACTTATGAGACTGCAGCCGACTGCTCAATCCGAGACATCCGCCTCGCCAGAGTTTTTTGGCGCACGTCAGCGCGACATCAAAGCAAGGTGCGCGCAAGTCGGACACGTTTCTAACCGGCGTGCATCTCGCGGTGATCACCGGTGATGCGTTCTGCGCAGATTATGGCCATGTCAAACGAGCCTAACAATACTTGACGATCGTTGCATTACAAGTCTCATTTACAGTCCACATTGCAGCCAGTGGTCTTATACAAGTGCTGACAACTTGTGCTAAATATCCACATTCTTAGTATTTGAATGACTAATCAAAATTAGATCTAATATAAATAACAATTGTCTATTTTAAAAAATTATTTTCAATATTTATAAAAACTGGAAAATTTGTATTAGCAAGAACCTACCCACTTAGTGCCCCTTTTTTTGGTTTGGGCCACTGCCCCTCAAAATGTCTGTGCACGGCCCTGCTCTCTCTCTTAAATGAGGCATATTTTCATAAATCTTACATATATATATACATATATATATATATATATATATATATATATATATATATATATATATATACATATATATATATATATATATCGGAGTGGCTATTTGCACTAAGTGTAAATAGCCCCCCTTGTTGGCAGACGCTATTTACACTAACCCCGCCCACGGTAGGTTTAACCAAGGTCAAAGCTGTCGCGACGTGCCTCAATCGGGGTCAAATGCTGGTCAAATTACGGCGCGAATATTTGAATTTTGCGCGGGCGGAATCATGGGATCGATCAGACGTTTGATGCGGTGAAACGAATCGGAGCGGAGGAACGCTTTAACCTGCTAATTTCTTGGTAAGTTCTGTTTTTTACTTTATTGCATTTTTAAAGTTCTATTATATGTTTTTTTAACGGCCATGGATGTTACAAGTGGTTTAATGTGTTTTATTAGTTGGTTATTTCCACATCATGTAGAATGGTGTGTCTTGTTTTGTAACATTATGCTAATAATAGGGATGATAAGAATCATGATTTGCATCACTGAATTGGCATATCGCTGCGATATACCATCGAAAAAGCTATTTATGTAACACAATGTATTCTACCTGTATTACTTACGAACACACAATATTGTATGTAACGTAAAATTGATTTCTCAAGTGCATTTTTCTAATCTCCACTGCTGCCATGCTTCCTATTCTAATTTTTGGGCATGTGATCATCTGATTTTTGAGCAAAATTTAATTTATATTAAGTTATTATAATTCTAAGATCGATTGTGTGCTGCGTTCTGGTGAAAAACAGCATATGCAATTGATGTTGATGCAGGTTTGCTCGTTTTAAGAACAGCATATAAACATGCCTTACCAGCACATGCTGTTTTTTAAATTAAATTTAATTAATTTATTTATTTTTTACACGCACTTCAATCAATGTGCATAAATTTGGCTTGAGGTTGGAGTTTTGAGATTCACATATTTAGTGAGTGTCTCTAAATTTCAGCATTTGTACACATTTAAAACATGAACATTATGAGATTTTTCATTAAACCAAGTTTAAAGTGACCATAAAAGTGTCAGGTCTAACTTGCATATTTTTATATTTTGGATATTTAAGGAAAAAACTAAACTAAAATGCTATTGTTTTCACTACCAATGGTAGTAACTGGTGTTGATGTTTAATTGTTTTTCAGGTAATGAAGAATATACATTTAAGTATCAGTGTATTGTTAGTTCCAGTTTACCTTTGAATGAATGGAATACTTGGGAAAATTTACAACTGAAAATATTAACATTGCATATTGTGATTTTAGGTCTATTAAATTATTGGACGTGTTTTTTTAATACCGAACTGATTTCTGAGTTTGAAAATTATTTTTTAAGTTATTTGTAATATGAGTAAACTATTGTTTAATAATTAAAGTATATATTTTCAACCTTTTCACTTATTAATTCAGTTTATTTCCTCAATAATGAATTTGTGTTGGCGTGGGTTTCCTCCAGGTGCTCCGGTTTCCCCCACAGTCCAAAGACATGCGCTATAGTTGAATTAGGTAAGCTAAATCGGCCGTAGTGTACAGTATGTAAGTGTGTGCAAAAGTGTGGCTGTTGCTGGAAGGGGCATGCACTGTGTAAAACTTGTGCTGGATAAGTTGGCGGTTCATTCCAACCTCTGATTAATAAAGGGACTAAGACAAAAAGAGAATGAAAGAATGAATGAATATTTTACTTTAAAATTAAATCTAAGGTTTGTAGCTGTTTTGGCTCATCTCAGATGAAATGGACAGTTCATCCAACAATACAAATGTGCTGTTATTTACTCCTCCTCAGGCCACAAGCTGTAGGTTACCTTGTACTCCAGTGGGACAGTAAAACATTTTTTACCCATGGTTCATGGGGATTCATATGATACAAATTGATGGTCAATATCTTTTGGAAAGTCAAAGACAAATTACCTACACCTTGGATGTTCTGAGAGTGAGTAAATTAACTAATTAACTAGGTAAACTGCGTTTTTAAAATTGTTTTCACATAAACATAAAATGTCACTTGTCTCTATACTTCAGGTGTTCAGTAGACGTTTCTAGTGTTAGTCTAGTTGTAATGGTACTCTACACTGAATGTCTAGACATCTCTTTAGAAAATGTGATCACAGATAATATACAGGTGCATCTCAATATATTTGAATGACATCGAAAAGATGATTACTTTCAGTAATTCAATTTTAAAAAAGTGAAACGCATTGATTATAAAGATTCATTGCACACAGACTGATTTATTTTAAGTGTTTATTTCTTTTAATTTTGATCATTGTGGCTTACAGCTAATGAAAACTCAAATCAGTCTCTCAGAACATTTGAGTATTAAGACCAATAAAAAAGGATTTGTAACACAAATGTTGGACTACTGAAATGTATGAACAAGTACAGCAATCAGTTCCTTGTTTTTATGATTTACATCAGTAATGTGACATGACATGGAGGAAGTCTGTTTATGGCACTGCTGAGGTTTTATGAATCCCAGGTTGCTCTGATAAAAACCTTCAGCTCTTTTGTGTTATTGGGTCTGGTGTCACATCTTTCTGTTCAGATTATATGAGTCTTAGGTCAGGTGAGTTTGCTGGCCAATCAAATACAGGCATAGCATGGTCCTTAAACCAGGTATTAGTACTTTTCGCAGTGTGGACAGGTGTCCAAGTCCTGCTGGAAAAATCAAACCTTTATGGAGATGCTATTTTGATTTTCCAGCAGGACTTGGAACCTGTTCACACTGCAAAAAGTATGTGTTTTAAGGCCCATGGTATCCCTGTATATGATTGGCCAGCAATCTCCCGCGGTCAAAAACTCTTATGAAAGATATGAGACACCAAATTCAACAATACAGAAGAGCTGAAGGCCACTATTAGCGAAACCTGGGCTTCTTCAGCAGTGCCACCAACCGTAATAATGCTGGAGTAATTCATTCTAAATAGTCCTGAACAAGTATTGAGTGCTGTACATATTCATAGATAAAGATTTCTATGTTAAATCCTTTTCTTTTAATGGTTTTAAGTAATATTAGTTTTCTAAGATTTCATTAGCTGTAAGCCTCAATCATCAAAATAAAAAGTAAACAAATACATCAGTCTATGTGTAATTAATCTATTTATGAGTTTCACTTCTTTAATTGAATAACTGAAATTACAACCTTTTTGATGACATTGTAATTCATTGAGATGCACTTATAAATTGATAAACTTTTTTATATACTTTATATATGTAGAGCTGCGCATCGATGGATTACTCTTCAGTGTTTGGACTCTCATTAGTGAATATTAAACCACACTGAACTGAACTCCAACACTAATAACTGGACTGACACTGTTTCAATTTACTATAACCTTCTATGAAGCTGCACAATCTACTTTGTAAAAGCGCTATACAAATAAGGGTGAATTGAAATTGAATTGAATTATATTATACAACTTGATATTATATTTTGACCATTTTCTTGTTAAAGTAACGTTCCACTTATGCTGTTGTACAATCTATTGTAGTACTAGTGTACAAACATTTTTCAGTTTATCACATCATTAGGCAAGCCTTCATCTTGTCATCAAAGATCACTGTTGCTTGTGTTGTTGGAAATTCCTAGCTCTCCACTGAAACAGGAGCAGGAACATGTTACAATGTTGTTGGTAGTTTTAATGCAACATAATATGTAGAGACAACTAATTAACAAATCCATTGTTTTTCCCAGAATACAGAGCACTTGTAACAGAAGAAAATAAATAAATTAATCTAGCAGAAAGACATAGATGTGTTAAAATACATTAAACACAAACTTACTGGAAGATTGCAAAGTGCATAAGTGAGTTTTTCATGTTAATGTTGTTTTAGCCTAATTTGTAGAGACAACTACAAGTTATCCATTCATATGTTTATTATTGTTTTTGTTTGTTTTTTGATTGTTTTCCAGAATGGAGAGGCCTTGCAGCAGACGATGATGTTTTTTATGACAAGAATGACAAAAAAATAAATAAATTGTGTTTATTTTAAAATGTGTCATGTTTGTTTCTATAATTTATAATGTTTCTATACATTTTAGAACAAATCATATAATCCTAACATTGTTATATCTATAAATGTCTTCAAGGATTGAAAATTATCCTACAGTAATTGATCCTGCACTTTTTTCACTGATTAGTATATTTTGTTTGTTAAGTAGATAGGTGTAGTGCAACATTTAGGTGTCCCTTCTTTCAGCTCTTAGTGAAAATATATCCCTTTTATTAATACAGTATAAATATCAAACATTTACCTTCTACTTACATTTTGTTTAAAGAGCCCATATTATACATTGAAAAGGGTCATATTTTAGTTTTGGGGGTCTCCAACAGCAGGCTGGTCTGATTGCAAGGTCAAAAAACACTTTCATTGTCTTATAATATGCATTTATTTTTACCTCATTATCCCAGCGACTCCTATATGAATCGTTCAGGGATTAATTTGTTCCAAAACCCCTCCTTCGCGCGATGCTAAACTGCGCTGATTGGACCGATGAACCAGTCTTTTGCGATTGGTCGACAGCGCTCAGCGTGAGAGAATGCCCACCACGGCTTATCAACATTGAAGTCATAGTGTGTGCGTGAGCTAATCTGCTAACACTCGCTTTTAACGGGAGTCGCCCGTATTTCAGACACCTCACCCCGAAAACTAACCCCCCGGTCTCCCAGCATATCACTCTAATTCTTAACCAGAAGTAAAAACAGCGACATACATTCAGTATTAATGCACACAGCGGCAAAAGCTGAACCATTATAAACAGCACCGCCGCACGTGTGTAGCAGAGCTCATGGTGTCCATAGCAACGACAAACAGCAGAGGAACACGCTCAAACGCATTTTAATCCGTAAACACAGCGGCACGCGACGCGTTTACAACGTGCTTTTAGACGCGATATGAGAATACAAGTTAACCAGAGACACTACAAGCGGTTACAAGTTACAAAACACAGTTAAATGCATCATTTACAAGCTAGAGAAAACAATGAGGTGACTGTTTTAATCGTACTTACTCACACTTGCTGGATAGCAGGCCAGGAAATGTCCCGGTGCTCCTAATTCTCCGTTGTAAGCACTCCTCGGAGGGGTAACAGCACATGGCTAGGGTTTAATGCAGAGATATTTCTGCAGAAACGACTAACTCTTCAAAGTCTCATCTCTGGGTTCTCTGCACACTTCCAATATCCAGCTAAGCACAGTGCTCTTCACTGTGTTGCCAGATGTTGCTGACTGATTTCAGCCCAAACCCTGTCCAAAGGGTTTTACCTGCAGAATCAAGTTGAAAACCGCCCGATCTGGCAACATTTCCTCACCGCTGTTGTTTGTGGGCAGGATTGGGGATTTCGAATCTGCGCGCGCATAAATGGGCGGGGCTTATGTTTCGTGTTCACGTAATGCCGAAACGGCTAAAGACTCGTTAGCACGGCGACTCGTTTGAGGAACTATGAGTCGACTCTTTTATAGATGAATCAATAGTTTTAAACACTGTGCACTTTCAGATTTAAGCCTTAGCTGGACATTTCACTTCACTTAGAGCTGTGTGACACACTGCATACAAGCTCATTTTCAAAAACCCATAATAGGGGCTCTTTAAATGGCATATACTGCTAATACTTATGTAAATAGTTTCTACCATCTATTAACACTTAAG
This sequence comes from Danio albolineatus, assembly GCA_903798035.1. NCBI lineage: Eukaryota > Metazoa > Chordata > Actinopteri > Cypriniformes > Danionidae > Danio > Danio albolineatus. The sequence continues at coordinate 4,214,346 of CAIGQQ010004210.1, forward strand.
TGTACTGTAAACAGCATTTACTGTTTATTAGTGTAAATACCATCTTTTAACTCTAATTGATAACCAATAATTAAAATTGTGTACACTAAGACTTGCTAAAAAAACTGTATGCTTAAAATTTTAGGGTAAATAGCATCATAGTTTTAGTAACACTGCAATAGTGTCTACCTTCTAAAAACAGTGTAAATGTCATATACATTCTATAAGCACTGAGTGCAAATAGCATCTACCATACCTTTTGCTATATTGTGTAAATAGGATCTGATGCTATTTGAACTCTGTGTAAATTACATCTCTTGCTATTTGCATTTAGTGTAAATAACATCTCTTGCTATTTGCATTGAGTGTAAATAGCATCTCTTGGTATTTGCACTAAGTGTAAATAGCATCTCTTGCTATTTGCACTTAGTGTAAATAGCATCTCTATATATATATATATATATATATATATATATATATATATATATTATGCCTTAGACCAGTCGAGCAATCAACTACTTCAACCACTAGTCAGCACTCTCAGAAGCAATCGACTCCTCGAGTGTGCATTTATCATAAATGGCATCAAAACGACAAACGTGTCCAACAAACACCACGATCCAAGCTTAAAGCTTCAAACTACAACTGAGGATTAAATTCAATATTATTTACATTATCAACATTAACACCACAGAGAATCCTCTCGAATGGTAGTTATGTAATGAACATTGGTTTCCTCTACTATCCAAGCTAGCGAAATCATTTCTTGCTATCCCTGCCACCAGCTCACAAAGTGAAAGAAATTTTCTTTAGCCGGCAATATTGTAACAAGGCAAAGAGCAAGCCTGCATCCCTCTCACGTGGATACGCTTATATTTCTAAATGCAAACCAGCGATCCACAAGCTTGACCAAAGACTGTCTGTGGCGAGAGGATGAGAGTGGGGATGCCTTGTGTTCTGTATAAAGTCGGATGAAGTAAGATTCTATTCCTTATTTCTGTCAAAAACAGGGTAAATATAAAATGATTAAAATGCACGCTTTTTAGGGGTTTTCACCTTTATTGATAGGACAGTGGAGATTGACAGACAGGGAAGTGAGGGGAGCAGAGATAGGGGAAGGATCGTCAAAGGACCTTGAGCCGGGACTCCAACTCATAATTATTTTAACCAATTTACCTTTACTAGTCCTAAATTTCTCCTGTCTCAACCTTTTTTGCAATGTGATGCACATCTGAATGATAGGAAAAGATGTATATTTACAAATGAAATTAAGTTGACCGGACAAAACATGAACTATTTTCTGTTCCTATTGTCTATATTGAAATACAAGTCAAAGTAAATTTGAAAAAAATTGAAATTGAGTAAATTTTTTTTTTTTGCATTTTCCATACTGTCCCAACCTTTTCTGATTTGCGGTTGTACTTCCCTCAATAAACAATAGCTGACTCTTAGTAACTTATAAAAACACAATCATTTTCAAACTCAGAAAGCAGTTCAATATTGACAGAAAAAAAAAAAAATTGCTCACAAGCCCAGTAATTTAGTCTTAAATCATAAAAATGTCCAGTTAATATGATCAGTTGTGAATTTTCCTGAGAAGTCCACCATTCAACAATAAAACAGAACAACAGATACACTGCTTTGCAGAAAGGTGAAAACTAAATGATGTAAATGTGAAAAAAAGTAACGAAGAACGTCATGGTTACTTCCGTAACCCACGTTCCCCGAATAGGGAACGGAGACGTGTGTCTGAATCTCAGACAATGGGAGTTGCTAGACGACCAATCGTTCTGAAGATCAAGAAATCGGGCCAATGAAACGCCAATTGCATTGGCAGAGCTTAGCTCCACAGCTGAACCTGATGAGCTCGTTAGGGCTATATCAGTCAGCTGCGGAGGAGCTCCTTCAGAATTGCCTGCTGAAGAGCCGATCACTCAGCTCCCAGCTGGAGACTCAGGTGCTGTGGCAGAGGAGACACACGTCTCCGTTCCCTATTAGGGGAACGTGGGTTACGGAAGTAACCATGACGTTCCCCTTCATATGGGAACTCCGACGTGTGTCTGAATCTCAGACAATGGGAGACTGTATGGAAAACACCACAGCAGCTAAGCCCTGATGTGCAGATTGCCAAGCATAGCGTGAGCGCACTGACATCATCAAAAGCGCAACCTTCCAACGTCCCTAGGCCCTTAATTACCATTAACATGGGAATAATAATTTATTATCGGGAGTCTGTTTGCCTTCACCTAGCTAATATAGACTAGGAATTTTTTGAATACGACAGTATGTTGGGAAAGCGTCAGTCCCCGAAGGGGGAAGACGCTGCGGAGGTCATCTGCTACCCAATGGGGGGAGCTTGATGACAATAAAACATATGGACTAACCCTGAATAGGGGGAGTACTACATACGATAGGCTGGTTAGCTGTTAGGGAAGACACGGGACCACCTGGAAAGGGGGAACACACTGTGGTAGAAATGCATATGGCATCATCAAAAGAGGGGATTGCTCATAGCTGGCACCGAACCTCAGTATGCGGGTTGACCACAAGGGGGCATACCAGTACAACACACTGAGCCATGCACTTGACTCCTCCGCTGAGTCAGGTGCTGGGGGCCTCGGAGGAATTCTCTAGGGTTCGCCTGAAAAGGGAAACTTAGTAGTAGAATAATGAAAGTGCACGTATCTCCGGGTTAGGGAGCCTGGCGCAGCAAGCGTTTGTTGACACTGAGTCTAATTTTCTCCAGATTGATCGGGGTTACCCAATAATCCTCCCTCAGAGGAATGCGCCAGGGAGGGGCTGTCGCGAGGAGTGAGAGCTCGGAAATCCAGGTCCGGTTGGGCCAGAGAGGCGCAACGAACAAGACCTGCTCCTCGTCCTCCCTGACTTTGCACAGTGTCGATGGCCAGCTGTGGGCCAGTGCATCCGTGCCGAGGGGGGCCTCGGTCAGGGAATAAAACAGCTGGCAATGAGCGTTCTCGGGGGAAGCAAACAGATCTATCTGGGCTTCCCCGAAGTGCGCCCATATCAACTGGATCGCATCGGGGTGGAGTCTCCATTCTCCTCGGTGCACTAGCTGCCGTGAGAGCGCATCGGCTGCACGGTTGAGCTCGCCCGGAATGTGAATGGCTCGCAGCGATTTCAGCCGTGTATGACTCCAAAAAGGCAGACGGCGAGCAAGCGGGAGCGTATACCCCCCATACGGTTGATATACGCTACCGTCGCCATGCTGTCCATCCTGACCAGCACGTGTTTCTGCTCCAGCACCGGTAAAAAGCGGTGGATAGCTAGAAACACTGCCAACAGCTCCAGGCAGTTGATATGCCAATGCAGGCGGGGTCCGGACCACGAACCCGCAGCTGCATGCTTGTTGCACACAGCCCCCCAGCCCGTGCTGGAGGCATCCGACGATACGACAACATGCCTGGATATTAGCCCTAGGGGCACACTGGTCCGTAGAAAAGCTAAATCCATCCAGGGACTGAGGGTGCGGCGACACAGCGGAGTGACATGCACCAGGTGCGTACCCGCGCGCCATGCCCGTCTGGGGATTCGATCGTGAAGCCAACGCTGAAGTGGTCTCATATGGAGCAACCCGAGCGGCGTGACAGCGGCAGCGAATGCCATATGCCCCAGGAGCCTCTTAAAAGATTTCAGTGGAACCACTATATTCCTGTCGAGCTCTTTCAGACAAGAAAGCATTGACCTGGCGCGCTCAGTTTCTTGATCTTCAGAACGATTGGTCGTCTAGCAACTCCCATTGTCTGAGATTCAGACACACGTCGGAGGTCCCATATGAAGGGGAACAACAATGAAGAACAAACAGATTGACATAGGCAGTCAAGCTGTGTTGTGTAAACAAAACCCGGACTTACTCTTGGGACTATATTTTATTGACCTTGGTCTTGTCATGGACTTGTGTGGATTTGGACTCTAACTTCGTACATATTAGGAATTGGACTGCACTTGAGTCCACTCTGAGTCCTGTTCAAAATAGTTCATGCTTATTGCTGTATGTTAATATTTCTTTTGTACAAATGAGGATGGCTTGAGACTAATTTTAGTGTGAAGGCAGCAGATTCTCTCCAACAATCGACACCACATTTTTTTTGTGGTGTTCACCTGCCTGCCATCCACCTAAAGTAATCGTGACATTATTCAGAAAGTCACATTGCTGCCTGGCGCAGACTGGCCATTGAGGGCACCAGGAGGATTCCCAGTGACCTAGTGACTGATTTGGCCTGCTGCAGTCAGAGTGTAGGTATGACTTCTAGATTCAGTGTTTCCAAATGGGTCTGTCGCTGTGGGGTCCAGTCCACTTCTCTGCTACATCGATGGCTAACTGAGTTTTACTACTTCAGCTGACTCTGTTACACCCGTTTCACACCACAAGCGCAAGCAGGGCGTGCGCAGCGCGTATACAGAGCAGAATCAGCACGCAGGCGTTTGCCTTTCACACCGACTGCGTGTGCAGCATGCAGCTCATCGGCAGCAGCAGCACAGATCATCTGTCTATTCTATCTAGTTACCCATCTTTCTCCATATACAGCTACACTTTTAAAATTTTTAGCTGTAAACTTCAAACACTTCACAATCAAACTGTATGCCACTTCACACACACACATACACCCACAAACCAGTACAACTACACACACACACTTCAAAAAACAAGCAACATCTTGTTTGGTTTATTTATTTGTTTGTTTGTTTTTCTTCTGTTTAATGCAAAAGGGAGGTTTGAATTATTTGTTTTGAAATTTAATTTCTATTTTCCTGAAGATTAATTGTTTATCTATGGAAAAAAAGTGTGTTTTTTTGGTGTGAACTGAATAGCAGATAAAATGGTTTGAAGGAGTTTTTCTTTGTGTATACTCAACTTTGAGAGTTAAGTTTGTGATGAGCTATTTTCAGAGAATTGTTTTTGTTTGTTCTCTCTCTTAAGTAAACCATTCAGTCTGCATGCGTTCAGGGTGCATGCGTGAGGGTTGGCAACCCAGATGTCTATTTGTTTTTTAAGAAAAACAATTAAAGTGTGATATTATATTTATTTTAAACTTAAAATAAAATACAATTGAGGAGGGCGGTTGAGGAGGGGGATAGGTAAAATGAGGTGCCGGATCAGATTTCAGAGATGCCGGATTCGGATCCAGCGTGTTTCGGCAAAAATTAAGCCCTGCATATGCTATTTAGCTTGTTTATTAAAAGAAGTTGTGATCTGGCACTATATACAAAAAAAAATTAACTTGACTTTAAGGGGGTGGGGGGGTGGGGAAAGCCGTTGGGAGGGTGGGGCGCCCCCTAATACTATGGTAGGGGAAACACTGTCAACTGTGTATTTTATAGCCTATTTCAGGGCTATTCAATTAGTTTGTCATGGGGACCGGTTCATGAAAAGCATCCCAAACGAAGGGCCGGAGAGGTATGACTTGCAATATGAGTGAGGACGCAACTACATATGTTGCATTTTTGCTCCTTAAGACACCCACGTTGGCTTTTTCTACATTAAAATATTAATGTTTTATTTTGAAACTACATAATATCAGTGCATTTTACAATGTGGCTTTTTTTAACAAACCTTCAAATGTTATATTTCAAAGCACAACAAAAGCAGTGCATTGTTTAAGCAGGCTTCTTCTACATTCAAACACATTCATGTGTTTTGAACTGCATAACAATTATGGATGCAGCAATTATAGATTTTGGTTGTATGATTATAGTCTGATGAATAATAATAGTTTCACGGTAATTGCATCTAATGTAAATTTAAGCTTCATTTTAGGTAGACCTAATTATTTAGATTTACTGTTGTTATAATCTGTGTTCATACACTCTCAGAAATAAAGGTACAGAAGCTGTCACTGGGGCAAAAGGTACATATTTGTATCTGAAGGGTCTATAATGGTACCTCAAAGGTACTTTTTAGGCACATTTGTGTACGAATATGCACCTTTGAGGTACCACTGTGGACTCTTTGGGTACATATACCTTTTAAAAAGGTACTGCCCCAGTGACAGCTCCTGTACCTTTATTTCTGACAGTGTACACACATAATCATTTTAATAATAATTCGTCTAACATACTGTATCTTTCGTTTACATTGCACTGAAAGCCACGATACAACCTCACCGCAGTGTTTTCTAATGCGTGCGCCCGGAAAGCCGCGAGCGCGTTGTTCCGCTTGCGCGCACACATTGGCGTATATTCTAAATTAGAAATAACAAACAAGCGCGCGGAAAGGACATGATAGTGAAATGGCCCGCCGCTGTAGTTAATCCAGTGTGCGTGCGCATTGGCCTCGGTGTACAAGCTCGCAATTTTAACTAGCGCACAGGTGGCATAACTGTTTAGTGGCTGCAGTTTCGTTCTGTGCAACAGAAACGTGGCGTTGAGAAGCCTTTACGATTAATCAACCGTGACTAATTAAAGCGCAGTGAAATCGGCAAATCGTTGCATCCCTAACAACGATATCAGTGCATTGTACAGAAGGCCTTTTACAAAAATATCCAAATGTTTCGGCTGCCTGCTGCACTTGGCTAATGTCAGTTGACTCACGCTCTGCGCAGCCTTCAACTGCAGCTCGTGCTGTATTGAACAGACACACGTCACTTCATAACTGTAGCGCCTGTTTTTCGACTGAACTAAATTTATTTCTGATGTCTTGTTCAAACTAATTGGGGGGCCAGAAAAAATGGTCTTGGGGGCCGGGTTCGGCCCGCGGGCCGCCAATTGAATAGCCCTGGCCTATTTATTTAGACAGCTATATGTGTTATGCTGTAGTTTAACTGACTGTTACCCTATTTTAAACCATGGAGCTCTGAGCATAATTCGAATTACAATTTCGCTTCCACGACCACGTCTTATTAATGCATATACTTGTTTTAATTAATGTTATACTTTAATAATTAACTATGAAATGGAATAATTCGTTCCTGAAATAGTTCTACTAAATCTATGCAACTAAAAATTTTTACTTACAAATCAATTCATGGAATTTAAGCCTGCATGAGCAACAGAACACGTACAGGTACGAAATTCAAATCGAATAGATTCTAAAAATCATTTTTAATCGAAGTCATAATATGTAGGCTAGCTTAAAGAGAACTATTCTAAACACCTGCCGTGAATTTGTCTGCATGTCATCAGGAATCCGTAGCCCGCAGCCAAACAACAGACCTGCGGTGCGTGTGTATCCTACGGCTGGGGAATGCGCTATTTAAAAAACCATAAAAGCATATATAACCAACAAACCAACTTTTTTCCATTTGGAAAATTTAAGTTATAAATAGTTCTTATAAAAGATCCATTTTTAAAACTTGATGTTTGCATGATGACTCCACACCAAAACTGAGGCATTCATTTAATAAACTATATCTATGCAAATTAATGCAATACTACATGTAAAAAAAAAAAAATATATATATACCAGTTACCTATAGCCTACAGTATATACGTAAATCAACATATTGCCTTGTTGTTTCTTTACGTGCAGCGCGCGCATTGGAACACGAGTGACAGAGAAAAGGAAAGCACAGAAAGTCTAAGATAAAATAAAGTGTTTAAATCACAATCTTTAAACAATGACTTATGGTAAAATGTTAACAGAGATTTGTGATTATTAACAATTACAGCAGAGCAATTAAATGCATATTTTCCGCGGAGCGATCGGCTTGCTTTTTTTAGACAGAAGAAAAAAAAACATGAATGGAAAAAATAGCCTATACAGTATGCTGGTTCTTAAGAAGGATTCAGGCAGTGTTTTCGTTGTAATAAAAATTTCTAATTTAAGTGCTAAATATCTAGGGTAGGCCTATTTATGTTATTATTTTTTCTATGCTGTTGGAAACGCAGGTCCACGGAGATGTTCTGTTGTTAATATGTTCTGTATGCTGTTGTTCACATGTTAAAATAAACCAGTATTTTCAAAATACCTCAGTGTTCTCTTTCAAATTAATGTTATGTTTTTTGAAAACTGTTTAAATTAACTGCCCAGTTTTAGTGTGTTTCATGTTTTTTAATTTCGTTTAATTTTTTTGCATTTTTTGCGTGTGAAAAATGCACACATATCAGCAACAAAAATAGAAAAATGTAATATGAGCTATATTTAAAAAGCATTGCACCAGATCATTTTAATGCGTTGTGCTGTGCTCTCAGTTTTCTGCGCATTTAGTGTGCGTGTGCGCTTCTCCGCCATGTTTGCTTGGACACAAACAAATCAACAGTTTGGCTACTTTATTAGAGAAGTACGAATTCGCGTTCGATAATACAATTCTTATAAGCAGGGCTGGATTAACCAATCGGCATTATGGGCACAGGCCGTCTATTTATGCTAGGTGCAAATAGCTCACTTTGTGGTTTTCATTTCTGTGCAATGATTCGTGTGTAGATATCTTTATTTATTTTTCATTAATAATTCATAGTGGATGTTGGAAATGGGGAGGCCAAAAGGAGATTCTTATTTTGACTGGTTAATCATATGTCCCTCCTCAAGCTTCGTGTTTCATAACATTTTAGCTAAATCAAAAGAAAAATAGTCAACTATTTAAAAAATATTCACTCTAAAAAATCCGGGATTATTTTTTCTACCCAAGTCTTGGGTTGAGGAATTTGGGTAATTTTTGGGGGTTATTTTGAGAATGTGTATTTAAACTTTCTAATCAAATACAAAATGTGGTGAGAAAAATATAGAAAAGGTACACTTTTGGAGTAAAATTTGATATAAAAATAAAATATACAATAAAACATTCATGCACAGAAAGCTAATTTAATCACAGGTACAGATGGTACTACTTAATTCTATGCATTAGCCAATGCATCCGCTACATCCCGCTACATTCCAGTGTCCACCCTTACGCTCCACCACAGCCGGAAGAACTTTAAACAGTTTATGTACTTGTTGCATGCAGTTGATGTTCCTCAAACCAATATTTTTTTATGGCAGCAACCAACTCAAACTTTGTAGTTGGTTTTGCTACTTTTCGAATATAACCCCCCAATCTTCATTCCTGAAATAGTTCTACTAAATCTATGAAACAAACAAAAAATGAACTTACAAATTAATTCATGGAATTTAAGCCTGCATGAACAACAGAACAAGTACAGGTACAAAATTCAAATCGAATAGTTTCTAAAAATTATTTTTAATCAAAGTCATAATATGTAGGCTAGCTTAAAGAGAACTATTCTAAACACCTGCCGTGAATTTGTCTGCATGTCATCAGGAATCCGTAGCCCACAGCCAAACAACAGACCTGCGGTGCGTGTGTATCCTACGGCTGGGGAATGCGCTATTTAAAAAAGCATATAGCATATATAACCAACAAACCAACTTTTTTCCATTTGGAAAATTATGTTATTAATAGTTCTTATAAAAGATCCATTTTTAAAACTTGACAGAGAAGATAGAGATCAGTCTCATACAATAAGCATTGAGCTGTGTCGTCAGCCAGTCGTTTCCCATCATGCTTTTGGTGAGCGCAGTCGTTTGAGGGCAACTGCAGCCTACTGCTCAATCCAAGACGTCTGCCCTACCGTCACAAGTGTTTTATGGCGCACGTCCGTGTGACATCAGAGCAAGGCGCACGCAAGTCGAACACGTTTCTAACCGGCATGCATCTCTTGTTGATCACTGGTGATCGGTTCTGTGCAGATGTTGGCCATTTCTAACGACCCTAAAGTTCCAACTTCTACAGTAAACAACGCCACTGAAGCGGCGCCGACGGATCCACAATGCAGTTTGTCAATGCCTGACGTCACCCATTCAAAGTGAATGGGAAGCGTTGACGCCCCGTATGAATGGGGCGAGATGTTCTGCGCAACTGGTGTGTGTGTGTGTGTGTGTGTTGGTGCGACCGGACTGTTGGGACAAATCACCTGAATACATACCGACACTATTGGCACACATCGTAACTATTGGGACAGTGCTGATGTCTAGATAAGTCCTCCTGCGTTTTCTCGTTATGTCTCAATAATTACGGTGAACCCGTTTTTCGGTGTGTATCAGTGTGTGCTTAGAGTGTATAATTTCCCACTATCGATGCCTCGCAGCAACTGCCGTCCCATACACATTTCAGCTTGTCCAAGTCGCGTTTCATTGGTCGCGCGGCTGAACCTCCTCGTCAGCGATTGGCTGGATTTTATCGTGTTTCATTGGACGAGCAGCGGAACTGTCGTCAGCGATTGGCTGGATTTGATGTCAATCAATGGCAGCGCGCTTCTGGTTTCCAATTGGCTGCCGAAGCCATGCGAGGGAGAGCTTTAATTCCGACGAAGTAAACCATTGATAACAACGAAAGAGAACCATTTGTGCATCTTAAAGGTAAGAACTGCTTATAAGGTGCAGCATCATTAGCACATTAAATGGTGTCTGTGACCCAATTTGTTTATATTACAGTTATAAGACACGTATATTTATCGTATCGTATTTATCATGTATATATCGTGCAATAAATGTGCAATACTTTCTCACACGCACTTGTACACAGCACCTTATAATAATATACAATGCAATACTTTTCCTTACGCATTTGTACACAGCACCTTATAACAATATATAATGCAATACTTACTCTTTTGCACACAGCACCTTATAACCTGTATATTTATAACAAATCTGTACATACATTTCAACATCCAGATCGTTGGACTGCATCTCTGTTTAATGTCTATTGTCTTCTTTTATAATATTTATTCTGTGTTGTCACTTGTCACTTTATGTACACTGGAAGCTTCTGTAGCCAAAGCAAATTCCTTGTGTGTGTGAAGCACACTTGGCAATAAAACTGATTCTGATTCTGATTATTTCTTAGAGATTTTACTACAGTCTGATAACAGCTATAATTGTGCTAATATGACAACTCAGTTCACTACAGTCTTTGAGTTCATATTTAATGGAACAGCCTTAACATCTGTGGTCATGAAGTCATTTGAAAGACTGGTTCTATCATATCTGAAAGACATCACCGGTCCTTTGCTGGACCCCCTGCAGTTTGCCTATAGAGCAAACCGGTCTGTGGATGATGCAGTCAACATGGGACTGCATTATACCCTTCAACACCTGGACAAACCAGGGAACTACGCAAGGATTCTGTTTGTGGACTTTAGTTCTGCCTTCAACACCATCGTCCCATCACTGCTCAAGCACAAACTGACCCAGCTCTCTGTTCCTAGCTCTGTCTGTCAGTGGATCACCAGCTTTCTGACAGATAGACTACAGCTAGTCAGAATGGGCAAAATCACGCCTGACAGCCGCACCATCAGCACGGGTGCCCCCCAAGGATGTGTTCTCTCCCCACTGCTCTTCTCCCTGTACACCAACAACTGCACCGCAAAAGATCGCTCCGTCAAGCTCCTGAAGTTTGCGAACGACACTACTGTTATCGGCCTCATCCGGAACGGTGACGAGTTTGCATACAGACAGGAGGTGGAGCAGCTGGCTTTATGGTGCAGATACAACAACCTGGAGCTGAACACGCTCAAAACGGTGGAGATGATAGTGGACTTCAGGAGAAACCCCCCTGCACTCCCCCCACTCAGCATCATGAACAGCAGTGTGGCTGCAGTGGAGTCATTCAGGTTCCTGGGCACCACCATCTCTCAGGATCTGAAGTGGGACACTCACATTAGACTCTATTGTGAAGAAAGCCCAGCAGAGACTGTACTTCCTTCGTCAGCTGAGGAAGTTCAACCTGCCACAGGAGCTGCTCGTGCAGTTCTACTCAGCTTTCATCCAATCCATCCTCTGCACTTCAATCACCGTCTGATTCGGCTCAGCAGCCAAATCTGACCTCCGTAGACTACAGCGAGTAGTCCGGACTGCTGAACGAATCACTGGCACTACCCTTCCTACACTTCAAGAACTGTACTCTTCCAGAGTGAGTAAAAGGGCTCGCAAAATCACCCTGGACGCCTCACACCCAGCATACTTCCTGTTTGAACTGTTACCGTCTGGCCGGCGCTACAGAGCACCGAGCACAAAAACTGCCAGACACAGGAAAAGTTTCTTTTCTCAGGCCATCTACCTCATGAACAGTTCATATTTTTCCTATTAATAGGAAATAAACGTGCAATATTCTCTCATACACACTTGTACACAGCACCTTATAATAATATACATTGCAATACTTCTTACGCATCTGTACACAGCACCTTATAACAATATACAATGCAATACTTCTCCTTACGCATCTGTACACAGCACCTTATAACAATATACAATGCAATACTTCTCCTTACGCATTTGTACACAGCACCTTATATTAATATATAATGCAATACTTCTTATGCATCTGTACACAGCACCTTATAACAACATACAATGCAATACTTACGCTTTTGTACACAGCACCTTATAACCTGTATATTTATAACAATCTGTACATACATTTCAACATCCAGATCATTGGACTGTCTGCATCTCTGTTTAATGTCTATCGTCTTCTTTTTTTATATATTTATTTTGTGTTGTCACTTTATGTACACTGGAAGCTTCTGTAGCCAAAGCAAATTCCTTGTGTGTGTGAAGCACACTTGGCAATAAAACTGATTCTGAACAGTACTGGTAAGTTGGATATTTTTGGCTTAATTTTAAACATTTTAAAACTTTTTTAATGATGCATGTTATTTTAAAAATACACGTGTGTTAAACTGTATCTGGTATTTTCAATACCCCAGTTTAGCCCTGTCATTAAGGCATTAAGTTTAATACATTTTTGTCAATACAGTCAGATGTGTGATGCTAAATTCAGGTGTGAACGAGGTCTAAACTTTTTGAGCTTGTCCACTGTAGACTATTTAATTATAATAATAATTATTATTATTATTAACAACGTAATAATTGTTATGGTTTAATAACCAATATAAGTTGGTCAGGATATCAAAAGGGACACTCTTAGGAAGGGAAGTTTACTGTGTCATATATTTGACAAAAGATTAAAAGAGCAAAGATTAGCTTAACATCACAAAATATCCAATATTAGGTTAGTACTTTGTATTTCAGTCAGGAATGTTTTAATTATGCAGTATTTTTCCCACAGCATCGATACTTCTAAAAAGGATGGATAACTGGGATGTCTGGATGATGATCACAGAAAGCCAAAATCAAGGCAGTAGTTCTTAAAGGAAGAACCTGTATCTGTTTACTACAAGGGATATCTTTCCAGAAATTACCTACAACTATGGTGATTCTTCTTGGCCATGGCGTTCAAGGGTGAGTGTGTGGTCTCTCAAAGACTGTTTTCTATTATCAGAGGCCAGCTTAGTTGTATTGTGTTATGGATTTTATTTATTAGTTTACTTCTTGATGTTTGAAATTGTTCTAAAGAAATTGACCCTTTTCACATTTCCAGGTTTCTATGTAGCGGAAAACATCATAGTTGGGTAAACAGAGAGCGTAGTGAATAGAAGAGTACAACAAATAACCGCAGCCAGAGAAGAGAATAACATCAATTTACTTTCAGCCCTGTAGACGCTGCGTTAAAAACACCTCGCATAAGCAGTAATTCATTTTTTGTAAGAAAATATAATACGTACATACATACATGTACTACTGTCTCCTTCGAGGTTTGGACAGATCATCGCAACCTGACTTACATCTGCACAACTAAGAGACTTAATGCCCGACAGGCACGGTGGGCATTATTTTTTGGACATTTTGACTTTAATATCTACTATCGTCCAGGTTCTAAGAACGTTAAACCCGATGCGTTATCACGCCAGTTTGACTCTCCCGAAGAACTTTCAGTTGCAGAACCCATTGTATCAGAGGGCTGTGTTATTGGAGCCTTAGTCTGGGGTATCGAAAATACGGTTAAAAGAGCTCTCGCTCGGGTAACTGTTCCTCGTGGGTGCCCTGAGAATAGATTGTTCGTTTCAAGATCCGTACGCCCTGCTGTACTTCGTTGGGCACACGCCTCCAAATTAACGGCCCATCCGGGAGTTAAGGGGACTCTAACCATGATTCGGCAACGTTTCTGGTTCTGTCATGTCCTGTTTGCGCTCAGTCTAAGACTAGAAACCGCCCTCCCGTTGGGCTGCTTAGACCCCTACCCATTCCCTTGCGCCCCTCGTCGCACATCACTCTAGATTTCGTTACAGGCTTACCACCTTCTGTGGGTAATACTGTTATCCTTACCGTAGTTGACCGCTTTTCTAAATCGGCTCACTTTATCCCCATCTCCAAGCTCCCCTCGGCTAAGGAGACCGCGCTACTAGTCTTTAATCATATCTTTAAGATTCACGGATTACCAGTTGACGTTACCTCTGATAGAGGCCCTCAATTCACCTCTTGTTTTTGGAAAGAATTCTGCCGTGTGCCACTGCCAGCCTGTCGTCAGGTTTTCATCCACAAACTAACGGGCAAGCTGAACGAGTTAATCAAATTCTCGGCCGCCTTCTCCGCACTTTAGCAGCGCGGAATCTCTCCTCATGGAGCGAACAGTTGGGGTGGGCAGTTGGGGTGGGTAAAACACAATTAAACACATATTTTACAAACTCCTGAAAATGAGGCAGCAGTTTCAATTACACTTACATGTTATGATCTGGAGGAAGAAGACACTGGTCCGTATAAACTGTGAAATTTACTGACAAAGTCTTATACATTAATAGTCTTTGATTATTCTTTATTTTATAACTGTATAAGTTTTCACTTGTCTATCAATCTTCAGAAAAATGACAGGAACAAACTCAGCACTAGGTTGGCTATACTGTGGTATTGTTGTGAAAATTAACTTTAAACCTTTTTCCCCCCACAGCTGACCCTCTTAGGGATTGTAATCTTCACATCATGATCAATCCCATGATCCTCCGCGCTCCGCTAGTGTTTAAAGGGAAAAGCACGTTCACGTTTTACCAGATGCAGCACCTCATATTTGGCGATGTATCAATGTCGATACAAGCAGGCTAAAGATTTGAACACGAGATGAATGGTGGTGGGATTATGATGTCACTTTGTAGACAAACCAGCAGTTCGCATTGCACTGGTTTCCTTAACATAAGCCAATAAGATTATCACAAAACTAAGCTCTGTGCTCAACCATAGTTCATTAAACTTGCACCTTTTGTCCATCGAGATCATCTTCATAAAATAATATAACTTTTCAGAATGTTGAAGCCTGAATACAAGCACCACAAATAAAGGGTCTAACACCGAGGCTATAGACAAACTACACAACGATCGTCACCTCATCACCATCAACCTGTTCACTGTGAGATATTAAATGTCCGACCGCACCTGTCTTGTTTAGCAACTTCTTAGCAACCATCTTTATAATGACACCTAACAGCTTTAAAAAAAAACGGTGTGTTTTATTTCTTAGAATAAATCATGATAGTATCTTAAGCTTGAGTTAATCATACACCGAATTTTAGGGATTTTACAAATATCCCATCCAGAAAAAACCCCCCAAAAAACATTGACTTTAGAATTTTGGAAGCAGAAGTGCAAAATGCAAACTCACTTCTGGGTTTTTGTCTGCAGTGACATCATAGTTCCACCACTCTATAGGGGTGGGTTTATGTATTGGCTTTTTAGGCTCAATTTATATCTACATTCACTGCCTTTCTGAACCAGGCCTTTGCCTTTCCTTTTCACGTTTACAGGAATTATGTGAAGAGTTATCAATGGCAATGATTGAATGTAGTTTTAAAATTTCCATGTCGGGGGAAAGAGAAAGTAAGTTGTAATAATTTAATTTCTTTCTTGATACAAGCCAGGTTTCCATCCAAAACTGCACATGTAACTTATGTGGAAAATTGAAATATTCCAAAAACATTTGCGAACAATAATCATTTGCATCAAGCTAATTGAAGACAATAAAATAGTCACTTTGCAAACCTTCTTGCCTCTAACTTGTGTTTCTCTGTCCCATATTTACAGGAATTGCATGAAGAATCATTGGTGACTGAGATCAAATGCAGATAAAATAAATAGACCTGTCCTAAAAAAAAAATTTCAGTTAAAATACAAATTTAGATTACAAAATGAAACACTGACTGAATCCCTTTTATGAACCAGCATGCTGTTTGTTTCCAATTATATGTTTATTTTTTGGTTTTGGTTTTATTCAAATAAAAATAGCAGGCTACCTCAAATCGTTTGCTTTACAGAAGCAATTAATTAATGCTCTTCTCTAATTCTTATATCACAACGTCTGTCAACATTTTTTAATAGAAGTCATTATTTTAGGCAAGGCAAGGCAAGTTTATTTATATAGCACATTTTATACACAGTGTCAATTCAAAGTGCTTTACATAAACAGAAATAAAATTGAAGTATAAGAAAATAAAAACAAATAATAAAAAACATAAAAACAGATTAAAATGAGTTAAAACAAGTTATAAAAGAATGAAAAAGAAAAGAAAGACAAAATAGAGCAATCTGTCGGACGTAGCACAGTGCTCATTCAGTAAAGGCACAGCTAAACAGATGTGTTTTCAGTCTTGATTTGAATGTGCCTAATGTTGGAGCACATATAATAATTTCTGGAAGCTGATTCCAGCAGCGAGGGGCGTAATAGCTGAAAGCAGATTCACCCTGCTTTGACTGAACTCTTGGAATTTCTAGTTTATATGATACTAATGATCTGAGTGATCTATTAGGTTTGTATTCAGTGAGCATATCTGTAATGTACTGAGGTCCTAGGCCATTTAGTGATTTATAGACAAGTAGTAATTCTATAAAATCTATTCTGAATGTAACTGGGAGCCCGTGTAAAGACCTGAGGACAGGTGTGATGTGCTCTGATTTCCTGGTTCTGGTCAGAATCCTGGCCGCAGCGTTCTGGATGAGCTGCAACTGTCTTTTTGGGAAGGCCAGTGAGGAGCCCATTACAGTAATCCACCCTGCTGCTGATAAAAGCATGAACAAGTTTCTCTAAGTCTTCACTGGAAGCAAAGCATGTAATTCTTACAATGTTTTTGAGATGATAGTATGCTGATTTAGCTACTGCTTTGACATGACTGTTGAAACTGAGATCTGACTCCAGAGTCACACCAAGATTCTTGACCTTATTTTTTGTTGTATGACCCTTAGAGCCAAGGTATGCATTTACCTTGAGAACCTCATCTCTGTTCCCAAATGCAATGACTTCAGTTTTCTCTTTGTTTAACTGAAGAAAGTTTTGGCACATCCAATTGTTAATTTCATCAATGCATTGGCAGAGGGTGTCAATGGGGCTTTAGTCATTAGGCAGTAAGGCTATGTAGATCTAAGTGTCATCAGCATAGCTGTGGTAGGAAATTTGGTTCTTTCTCATTATTTGGCTCAGAGGGAGCATATAAAGGTTGAACAGGAGAGGTGCCAGAATTGAGCCTTGTGGGACTCCACATGTCATGGGTGTCCACCTCGACCTATGGTCACCTATACTGACATAGTAACCTCACCCTTCAAGGTACGATCTGAACCATTTGAGGACCGTCCCAGAGAGCCCAACCCAGTTTTTCAGCCTATTGAGAAGTATGCTGGTATCGACAGTGTCGAATGCAGCACTGAGATCGAGCAATACCAGCACTGTTAGTTTTCCTGAATCTGTATTTAGGCGTATATCATTGATTATCTTTATAAGGGCGCTCTCTGTACTTTAATGTGTTCTGAAACCAGATTGAAAGTTGTCTAAACACCCCTTGAAATTTAAGAACTTGTTAATCTGGTTAAAAACAACTTTTTCAATGATTTTGCCACTGAAAGGGAGATTTGAGATTGGCCTGTAGTTGCTCAGTAGGGTGTTATCCAGGTTGATCTTTTTCAAGAAGGGTTTAACAGCTGCAGTTTTAAGTGAGTTTGGAAAAATACCTGAGTTCACTTGGAATCCTACTGGGAGGGGGAGGGGGGGAGTCTCTCTACCGTTGCAAAGAGGGTATGGGTGTTATCTATGTTGCTGTTTATAAGGCTTGAGAAGAAAGTCTGTCTAGCAGTGTTTAGTTCCACAATAAAGGCATGAAGACTGTCTTTATAGATATTGTAGTGGACTACTAGTTTTGTCTTCCTCCACACATGCTCAGCTTTTCTTTTCATCATCTTTACAGATGTTGACCTTGTTCAAGGTCCTTTCTGTCTGCCAGTCCTCTTCCTGACTTTAACAGGAGCAATGTCATCTATAACATTCTTAACTTTAGAATTGAATAAATCAAGGAGAGAATCGACAGAGTCTGCAGATATGCTTGGTGTTAGTGATATGGCCTTCATAAACTGCTCACTAGTGTTAGTGATATGGCCTTCATAAACTGCTCACTAGTGTTCTCATTTATGCATCTCTTTCTGACAGGGACAGATCTGTCTTCAATGGCTGGAGTGATCAATACATCAAAGAAAATACAGAAATGATCAGATAGTGCGACATCCTTAACAACAGTCGATGAAATGTTTAACGGAGTGGTTATTTGCACTAAGTGTAAATAGCCCGCCTTGTTGGCAAAGGCTATTTACACTAACTCCGCCCACGGTAGGTTTAACCAAGGTCAAAGCTGTTGCGACGTTCCCTGACATGCCTCAATCGGGGTCAAATGCTGGTCAAATTAAGACTTTGAAATTCAAATTAAAGATTTGAATTTTGCGCGAGCGGAATCATGGGATCGGTTAGACGTTGATGCGGTGAAGCGAATCGGAGCGGAGGAACGCTTTAACCTGCTAATGTCTTGGTAAGTTCTGTTTTTAACTTTATTGCATTTTTTAAAGTTCTATTATATGTTTTTAACGGCCATGGATGTTACAAGTAGTATTATGTGTTTAGTTGGTTATTTCCACATCATGTAGAATGGTGTGTCTTGTTTTGTAACATTATGCTAATAATAGGGATGATAAGAATCATGATTTGCATCACTGAATTGGCATATCGCTGCGATATACCATTGAAAAAGCTATTTATGTAACACAATGTGTTCTACCTGTATTACTTACAAACACACAATATTGTATGTAACGTAAAATTGATTTCTCAAGTGCATTTTTCTAATCTCCACTGCTGCCATGCTTCCTATTCTATCTTTTGGGCATGTGACCATCTGATTTTTGAGCAAAATGAAATTTATATTAAGTTATTATAATTCTAAGATCGATTGTGTGCTGCATCCTTATTACTTTTTGCTTTGCTTTCCTGGTTAAAAACAGCATATGCTGGTGATGTAGATGCAGGTTTGCTCGTTTTGAGAACAGCATATAAACATGCCTTACCAGCACATGCTGTTTTTTAAATTTTATTTTTATTTTTTTTTACACGCACTTCAATCAATGTGCATAAATTCCGCTTGAGGTTGAAGTTTTGAGATTCACATATTTAGTGAGTGTCTCTAAATTTCAGCATTTGTACACATTTAAAACAGGAACAGTATGAGATTTCATAAAACCAAGTTTAAAGTGATCATATTAGTGTCAGGTATAACTTGCATCTTTTTATATTTTGTATATTTAAGGAAAAAACTAAACTAAAATGATATTTTCACTACCAATGGTAGTAACTGGTGTTGATGTTTAATTGTTTTTCAGGAAATTAAGAATATACTGGGCGCCACGGTGGCCTAGTGGGTAGCACGATCGCCTCACAGCAAGAAGGTCGCTGGTTCGAGCCTCGGCTGGGTCAGTTGGCATTTCTGTGTGGAGTTTGCATGTTCTCCCCGTGGTTGCGTGGGTTTCCTCTGGGTGCTCCGGTTTCCCCCACAGTCCAAAGACATACGGTACAGGTGAATTGGGTGAGCTAAATTTTCCATGGTGTGTGTTTGTGAGTGTGTATGGATGTTTCCCAGAGATGGGTTGCAGCTGGAAGGGCATCCGCTGCATAAAACAAATGCTGGATAAGTTGGCGGTTCATTCCGTTGTGGCGACCCCGGATTAATAAAGGGACTAAGCCGAAAAGAAAATGAATGAATGAATGAAGAATATACTGTTAAGTATCAGTGTATTGTTAGTTCCAGTTTACCTTTGAATGAATGGAATACTTGGGAAAATTTACAACTGAAAATATTAACATTGCATATTGTGATTTTAGGTCTATTAAATTATTGGACGTGTCCAAAAAAAATTTTTTTTATACCAAACTGATTTCTGAGTTTGAAAATTATTGTTTAAGTTATTTGTAATATGAGTAAACTATTGTTTAATAATTAAAGTATATATTTTCAACCTTTTCACTTATCAATTCAGTTTATTTCCTCAATAATGAATTTATTTATTACTTTGATGCTGCTATGCATATATATTTATATTGCCTATTATTTGTAAATGTTCCAGTATGAGTAAAACAAATGTATATTAAAATCTTTTTATGTTACCTGGTAAGAAAGTCATCTATAAATGCATCATTAATTATTTACTGATCCATTAATATCTGAAGATAATGTCATACCGCCACCTACTGGGTGATTTTTATTTAATATCTGTACCATTTTTTATTCAATATTAAGTTAACAATTTCATAATCTTATACTGAATAAAACTGTGTACTGATTGTACTGTAATAACTATTGACCTTGTTTCTTTTTGTTTAGGTTATTCATGCTTATCTGCACATCCTGGCCTCAAAATCAGAGACTAAAGTGTTTGTCTTTCAGTGTTTCCTTGTGCAATTTTGGAGGAAAAGAGACTATAAAACATGGATATATGATAAGGTATATATATATATATATATATATATATATATATATATTCTCTTTTCCATCTATAATCACTTTGAATATACAAATCTTTTTTAAATAACTTTATTTCACAGGTGTAATTTCAGGATTTCCAATGGGCTTTGCTACCAGTATGCAGGTTCAGTCACTGGTTCTAAGTTGCTTTCAACATTCCAGAGCACAAAGTCTTTCTACCTAATTCACCCAAAAGTACAGCAAAGCAACATGGATTCCTGTTCCATTGGTGGTATGTGATATATGCTATACTGTGTTCAAGATTTTGTAGTGTATATTGGTTCGGCATCTGGGTTTTCAATTAGGCTTAAGACCGTTTGCAGCTCCTTTTCCTGCTTTATTTGTTGTCCGACGTGAACACGACATGCAAGTTTTCTTTTTTAATTATTTATGCAAAATAAATGTACAGTTTGTATATTTTTTTGAGGTAAGTGTGTGTGTGTGTGAGTGATTCTTAATTATTGTCCTTTTACTGTAGTGCTGTACAGGGACTCTTTTTCTTTCTAACAGCAATTTCACTATGACATGAGCTTGTTTTTAAATAGAAATTAAATAGAAAGGGCTGGACATCGAGTTCAATTTATGCATGCTACAAACTGCTGGGTCAAGTTGTGGTGTTTTTCTGCTAATGGTTAGTTGCCAAATATTTGATGATAGCATCCAGAATTAAACTTTTTATAATTTTTTTATTTTGTCATTGTTTTTTTTAGGGCAACACAGTGGCACAGTGGGTAGCACATTCGCGTCACAGCAAGAAGGTTGCTTGTTCGAGCCTCGGCTGGGTCAGTTGGCATTTCTGTGTGGAGTTTGCATGTTCTCCATGTGTTGGCGTGGGTTCCCTCCAGGTGCTCCGGTTTCCCCCAAAGTCCAAAGATATGCGCTATAGTTGAATTGGGTAAGCTAAATTGGCTGTAGTGTATGTGAGTGTGTGTGCAAGAGTGTGGCTGTGGCTGGAAGGACATCCGCTGTGTAAAACGTGCTGGATAAGTTGGCGGTTCATTCCGCTGTGGCGACCTCTGATTAATAAAGGGACTAACCCCGAAAAGAGAATGAATGAATATTTTACTTTAAAATTAAATCCAAGGTGTGGAGCTGTTTTGGCTCATTTCAGATGAAATGAACAGTTCATCCAACAATGCAAATGTGCTGTTATTTACTCATCCTCAGGCCACAACCTGTAGGTTAACTTGTAAGCCAGTGGGACAGTAAAACATATTTTTACCCATGGTTCTTGGGGATTCATATGATACAAATTGATGGTCAATATCTTTTGGAAAGTCAAAGCCAAATTACCTACACCTCGGATGGTCTGAGAGTGAGTAAAGTAATTAATTAACTAGGTAAACTGCATTTTTAAAATTGTTTTCACATAAACATAAAACGTCACTTGCCACTATACTTCAGGTTTCCTGTAGACATTTCTAGTGTTAGTCTAGTTGTAATGTTACTTTACACTGCATGTCTAGACATCTCTTTAGAAAATGTGATCACAGATAATATACAGGTGCATCTCAATATATTTGAATGACATCGAAAAGATGATTACTTTCAGTAATTTAATTTTAAAAAGTGAAACTCATTTATTATAAAGATTCATTGCACACAGACTGATTTTTTCAAGTGTTTATTTCTTTTCATTTTGATCATTGTGGCTTACAGCTAATGAAAACTCAAATCAGTATCTCAGAAAATTTGAATATTACTTAAGACCAATAAAAAAGGATTTGTATCCCAAATGTTGGACTACTGAAATGTATGAACAAGTACAGCAATCAGTTCTTGTTTTTATGATTTACTTCAGTAATGTGACATGACATGGAGGAAGTCGGTTTATGGCACTGCTGAGCTCTTATGAATCCCAGGTTGCTCTAAGAACCTTCAGCTCTTCTGTGTTGTTGGGTCTGGTGTCACATCTTTCTGTTCACTATAGATTATATGAGTCTTAGGTCAGGTGAGTTTGCTGGCCAATCAAATACAGGCATAGCATGGTCCTTAAACCAGATATTAGTCTTTTTTGCAGTGTGGACAGGTGTCCAAGTCCTGCTGGAAAATTCAAACCTTTATGGAGATGCTAATTTGATTTTCCAGCAGGACTTGGCACCTGTCTACACTGCAAAAAGTATGTGTTTTAAGGCCCATGGTGTCCCTGTATGTGATTGGCCAGCAATCTCCCCCGATTAAAAACTCTTATGAAAGAAACTGTTGTGCATCGTGAAGAGAAGGATATGAGACAGCAAATTAAACAACACAGAAGAGCTGAAGGCCACTATTAGCGAAACCTGGGCTTCATCAGCAGTGCCACCAACTGTCACATTGCTGGAGTAATTCATGCAAAATAGTCCTGAACAAGTATTGAGTGCTGTACATATTCATAATGCAAGATTTCTATGTTAAATCCTTTTCTTTTAATGATCTTAAGTAATATTAGTTTTCTGAGATTTCATTAGCTGTAAGCCACAATCATCAAAATATAAAGAAGTAACCAAATACATCAGTCTATGTGTAATGAATCTATGAGTTTTACTTCTTTAATTGAATAACTGAAATTACAACCTTTTTTGATGACATTGTCATTCATTGAGATGCACCTGTAAATTGATAAGAACTTTAGTATATACTTTATATTATACAACTTCATATTATATTTTGACCATTTTCTTGTTAAAGTAATGTTCCACTTTTGCTGTTGTACAATCTTTTGTAGTAATAGTGTACAAACATTTTTCAACTTATCACATCATTAGGCAAACCTTCATCTTGTCATCAAAGTTCACTGTTGCTTGTGTAACCCCTCGTTCTACACCACCCAGCCCGCTCCGAGCTGGTATCGAACCGGCGACCTTCCGCATGGGAGTCGGTAGCTCTA
>CAIGQQ010004210.1:4245856-4272279 GCA_903798035.1 Danio albolineatus
CTTGTGAGGACCCCCATATTTTACACAATTGATGAACAGAGTTTGGTTGCTTATGTGTTGGCTTTTTAGGCTCAATTTATACTTGCCATTTGCTCTCTTGTACAAAAACTCAGATAACAAATTAAATGAAATTGTAGTTGTTGTCCATGAATTTTTCATTCGTTTGCTGTTCCCTAACACCTGAAATTGGCCAGGTAATATTAGTTCATTAGTTAAGTGTAGTAATTACTTGGCAAGCTTTCTGACCCAATCTTGTGCCTTTCCTTTTTACGTTTACAGGAACTATGTGAAGAGTCATCAATGGCAATGATTGAATGCAGTGCAGAAACATCCACATTAGGAAAAGAGACAGTAAGTGATTTTAATTTCCTTGTTAATAAAAGTAGTTACTATCCAAAACTGCAAATATAACTTATTGCAAACAAAATAGTTTCCTCTTTGACAATGACAATGTTATATGTATAAGGGTTAAGTGCCATTTTAGACTATTTGTCCTTGGCTGTTATCTCAAAAACGTTGTTGTGAAAACTCTCTTTGAGTAAAACAGACCCCTTTCTATTAGGGATATCAATTTCTACAAAATAATGTGATCCATGATCATTTAAATTAGCGATAAATTATCAATTAATCATTAATCACCACTCCATAAAAACAATAGATAAAGTTTTGAATGATTTGAAATATTAAACAAATCACCCTAGCACTTTCCATTTGGAGACATACAGTTATTAATAGCTTAGTCCTTATAAACAGTCTGTTTATAAAATACATGATTAATGAATTTAGGTTACTGAAGAATAAAACCAATATGCAATATGCTCTTTGCATAATGATTACAGCAAAATAAGCTAAGTGCTTATTATATATATATATAAACTATAATCATATATAAACAAAAGAAAGTTTAAGTAGTGGAACATTTTATAAGTAAAAAAATCTAAATTTATATACAGTACAGTAGTAGGCTATAGGCTAAATAAAGGCACCTTAAAGCTTCTGTGAAGAACAGACCATATATGATTGGCGACACAATCTCAATAAACACTTGGTGCTTGATGTCAAATAGGCTACATTATTAAAGGGCATTCCTTGCGACATTGATAGGATCTGTTGATGTCAAGTTATGTTTCCTTTTTAATATTAAGATATTTCCTCTGTCATACTACTATTATCCCTCATCGCCAGTAAAATAACCAGTCTTTGTATTTTATGTATTTTAAATGTAGATTTTCCTGCCAGTTTGATGCAGGCAAATTAAATTTTGGCCAATCTTACTTGTTACTTTTTCACTTGAAAAATGTTTACATTTTTTGTTGGTCAGTTATCTACAAAATAAAGAATGAATAACATTTGTGGTGAAGTGTTTCAAAAGAAGTACTGCTATTCAGCGCCAAAACACAAACTGTTTTGTTAAATAAATAAAAGAGTAATATAATTAAAATTAAAGTGAAACATTCACAGTTTTAGGGAAGCTTATATTAACCTGTTTTCACTGTTAATGACAAAATCATCCATTGTGCTGGCCAGTTTCACTTTAATTCATTTAATCAAGTACTTTGAAAGAGCAGGACAGGCTTTACAAGCTATTTGGAGCACTGAACGTGTTCCCAGATTACCTAAGAAGAACAAACTCGGTCTGAAGGATGAGAACGCTCTGGTTACCAAAGTAACCCTCGTTCCCCGAGGGGGGGAACGGAAATGCTATGTGGAAAAATTGCACTATGGGGATTTCGTTCAGAAAGCCAATCATCTGAAAGAGTATGTAAACGGGCCAATGAAATGCCAATGAGTTGGCAGCTTCAGCTTGCGCAGCTGATGCTCGTTGCAATCAATTTGGCAATAAAAGCACAGCGATAGCAAAGTTGGGCATCCTTTTTTAGCTGAAGAGACTTTCGCCCCAGCAGCTAAGGGGATTTCTTTGTGGTGACGGAACATAGCATTTCCGTCCCCCCCCCCAGGCTGAGTAGAGCGTGAGCACACCTGCATCACCGGAGGCGCGGCCTTCCAACTCGTTCCCTGGCCCTTACTTATCCCACTTCAACAGAAGATTTACGGATTTAGATTTTTTTTTTGGGAGTCGCAAGATATCTAGTAGTTTCTAGGAATTGATACGACAGTACATTGGGAAGCGTGCAGTCCCGATAGGGAGGACGCTGCGGAGGCCATCTGCTGCCCAAGTGGGGAGACTGGTGGCGAGAGAACATAAGGACTAGCCCTGAAAGAGGGGGAGTACACATATGAATATAAGATGGTTAGCTGTGAGGGAAGACATGGGTCCTACCTGTGAAGAGGGACAACATCGTGGCTAAATATGCATATGGGATCGCCAGCGGGGATCACACATAGCAGGCACCTATACCCAGAACGCGGGCTGACCAGCGGGCATACCTACAACGTAACGGGCCAGCGTCTGACTCCTCCGCTGAGTCGGATGCTGGGGGCCTCGAAGGAATCTCTGCAGGGCTCACCTAAGCGGGGAACTTTACTGACAGAGTAAAAAAGGTGCACATACCTCCGTGTTAAGGAGAATGCCCTAATACCCTTGAGGAAACCGGCTCCACTCGCAGATTGTAGAATCTTGCAAATGTGTTGGGTGTCGCCCAGCCCGCAGCTCTACAGATGTCTGTTAGAGAGGCACCGCGTGCACACGCCCAAGAGGAAGCAATGCTCCGAGTGGAGTGCGCTCGCACCCCCGGGGGACACGGCTCGCCCTGGCTTTGATAAGCGAGTGAGATGGCATTCACTATCCAGTGGGCCAACCTCTGTTTCGATACGGCACTTCCCTTCTGGCCACCGCCATAACAGACGAAGAGCTGCTCAGATGATCTAAACCTCTGAGTGCGTTCCACGTAGATTCACAAAGCGCGAACTGGACAAAGAAAAAAAAGGGTCTCATCTGTTGAAACAACAACATGCCTGGACGCCTGTCCTAAAGGCACACCGGCCTGTAGAAATGAGGGGTCGTTCTAAGGGCTGAGGGAGCGGCGACACAGCGCAGTGACAGTCACTCGGTGTGTGCCCGCGTTCCATGCGTGTCTGCGGACTCGATCGTTAAGCCAGTGCTGAAGTGGTCTTATATGGAGTAATCCGAGCGGCGTGACGGCGGCTGCAGATGCCATATGCCCCAGGAGCCTCTGAAAAGATTTCAGGGGAACCACTATTTTGCTGTCGAACTCTCTCAGACAGTTCAGCATTAGCCGAGCGCGCTCCCCAGAGAGCCGCGCTGCCATGGTGACTGAGTCCAGCTCCAACCCGAGAAAAGAGTTCCTCTGCACGGGGGTGAGTTTTCTCTTTTCCCGGTTGACCTGAAACCCCAATAGGTTGAGGTACCGGAGCACCTTGTCCCTGTGCATAATCAACTACTCCTTTGAGTGGGCTAAAATCAGCCAGTCGTCGAGATAATTGAGTATGCGGATGCCCGCGAGCTGCAGGGGCGCTAGGGCACCCTCCGCGAGCTTGGTGAAGACCCGCGGAGACAAGGAGAGCCCGAAGGGGAGGACCTTGTACTGCCAAGCTCGACCCTTGAACGCAAACCGCAGAAACTGACGGTGGCGTGGAAGAATGGAGACATGAAAATACACGTCCTTCAGGTCTATTGCTGTAAACCAATCCCGAGGACAAACGCACCGGAGGATGCGCCTCTGCGTGAGCATCTTGAACGGGAGTTTCTGAAGACAGTGGTTCAAAACGCGCAGATATAGGATTGGTCGTGACCCACCGCTCTTTTTGGGCATGATGAAGTACCGGCCCTCCACCGGGGAAAGAGCAGCTTCCCTCTTTTCCGGATGGCCTGTCTCAGGGACGCTGCGCGGTCCGTTTACCAGACTTAACGGCGCCCTGGGCAGGGGGGGCGGCCTGCTTACGAGGTGCTCGACACGCCCGCTTCGATGGCCCGGCGGGTGGAGCGGTCTTACGATCCCGCCGGTAGATGACTTTGCCCATCGCGTCAGACTGCTCACTCACCGCCTTGAACTCCTGGGTGAATTCACTGACGGTGCCAGCCTGGGATATGGGGGAGCCAAGAAAGCGAACCTTGTTGACTTCGCGCATATCTGCCATGTTTAGCCAGAGGTGGCGCTCCTGGACCACTAGTGTGGACATCATCCTTCCCAGTGCACACGCAGCGGACTTCGTGGTCTGAAGAGCGTAGTCGGTTGCGGTGCGCAGCTTGTGTAACAAGCCTGGGTCGGAACCACCCTCGTGCAGCTCAGCCAGCGCCTGCGCTTGGTAGCGCTGGTAGGTGGCCATCGCATGCAGGGCGGAGGCAGATAACCTACAGGCTTTGGACGAGAGACAAGGACGACCCCGCCAGGAAGAGGCACCACGCAGACAAAGATTGACCGCAATGGCACGCTCAACCTGAGGGATCACCTCATACCCCCTGGCAGCTCTGCCATCAAGGGTGGTGAGGGCGGAGGTGCACGCAGCACGGGCAGAGAAAGGTGCCCTCCAAGATTGCGTGATCCTACTGTGCACCTCCGTGAAGAAGGGGACGGGAGGCCTCGAAGGTCTAGCCTTCTTATCCTCCATGTAGCACCCATCTAGTCGGTCCGGCCGTGGGGCTGGGGGATAAACCATCTCCAAACACACGGCCGAAGCAGCCAAAGCACGGCTAACATGTCCGCTTCTGGATCCTGGATCTGGATCCCCTGCAGTGCAGGGGACAGCTGGGGTGGCTTGCCCTTTTGCAAGAGCAAGCCGCAATCTTAACTGCGCAACAGTCATGCCATCGCAATGACGACATAAACTGCCCGCGAGCACCGCATTCACATGCTGGACCCCCAAGCATGAAACACAGTGCTCGTGCCCATCATCCGGGGACAGGAAACCACTGCATCCAGAAACGCACGGTCGGAGCGACATCTTAAAAAAAAGACGTGCTGCACAACTTTAGTTGCTCTTTCAGGGAAAACTGCAACAATACAAACCGCTTTGGAGGACCGGACCAAAGAACACCAGGCAAGGGAGAAACCCAACTCCCTTGAGCACACTCTGGACCGGGAGACCGCTCTCGTTCGTCACTTGTCTGGAAACTAGCTTGAGGAACCCTCATCCACTCTCTCAGAAAGTCTCTGAAGCGAAAAGGATGCCCAGCTTTGCTATCGCTGTGCTTTTATTGCCAAATTGATTGCAACGAGCATCAGCTGCGCAAGCTGAAGCTGCCAACTCATTGGCATTTCATTGGCCCGTTTACATACTCTTTCAGATGATTGGCTTTCTGAACGAAATCCCCATAGTGGAATTTTTCCACATAGCATTGAAATTCCCCCTCCCGAAGGGGATCTCAGAAGCTCTTTGTGAGAACGGAGAGGCTCACCGCATGTCTGGCCGAGACGCACAATTTTTTAAATTAGAGTCTGCATGTGCCAATTCGTGTCAGTCTGTCAGATGAAATTGCTTAAACCACCTTAATATTTTAGAGAAACTAGTTGAAGTTTGCATAACCAATGATTGATCTTATCCACCCGTGACCCACTTATAATTAAACATCATATAGCCTACTTTTTTATTACCTGACCCGCAAATTATCGGCACCACCTGCAGATATAACCGCGATCCACTCAAAACAGGGCTTTATGCGTCCCCCACATAACATGAACTGCATACACTTGATTATATAATGTGTAAAGTCATGGACACGTGTCTCACAGCACAAATCATAACTTATCCTTTAATGTCCATGCTTAATCGATCATCGATAAGGTCTATCGATTAAACACGTTACTGACAATCACATTTTTTTTTTTTACTTTACACCAAATTGATGCTTATGTATAAAAGTTGTGGTATGTCTAGCATGTGAATTGGATTTTAATAAAAACTCTTCCTCTGTACAGTGTCGCCATGACATACACAGTGCTGTTATTTCCAGTTTGGATTCTTGCGATGATTGTAGTGGTCCTATGTCAAGTAGAAAATGGCTGACTTCAACTTGAAAATGTAAGTATCTATGTCACAAATAATTAGCGTAGAAATGTATGTGTCATCATTTTTTTAATCTGTGTTCTTCAGTACAATATGGATTTCTCCTGTAATTTCTTGGTATTTTATAATTCTGGTGTTTTTTCAATTATGCCATATCCATTTTTTTTTACATTTGTTGCTTTTAAGTAAATAAAAGATTATATTAAATAATACATTTATGTAAAATTGAACCTAACAGTACTGGGATTATTTTCATTTTATCATGCAATGCAAAAAAACAACACATTTAGAATAGTTGCATATTGTGCTATGTAAAATAAAATATTGTACAGCACAGCAAACACTATAGATTAGATAAAACGTACACACATTTACAGGTGCTGGTCATATAATTAGAATATCTTCAAAAAGTTGATTTAGTTCATTAATTCCATTTAAGAAGTGAAACTTGTATAATGTACACATTCATTCCACACAGACGGATATATTTCAAGTGTTTATTTCTTTTAATTTTGATTAACTAAAAAATGAGAAATATGAAAAGAATGTGAAAAGATTCAGTATTGAAGAAACCTGGTGCCACACTCTAATCAGCTAATTGACCCAAAACACCTGCAAAGGCCTTTAAATGGTCTCTCAGTCTAGTTCTGTAGGCTACACAACCACAGGGAAGACAGCTGATTTGACAGTTGTCCAAAAGATGACCATTGACACATTGCACAAGAAGGGCAAGACACAAAAGGTCATCGCAAAAGAGGCTGGTTGTTCACAGAGCTCTTGGTCCAAGCACATTAATAGAGAGGCGAAGGGAAGGAAAAGTTGTGGTAGAACAAGAGTGTACAAGCAATAGGGATGACTGCACCCTGAAGCGAAGTGTGAAACAAAACCCATTAAAACGTGGGGGAGATTCACAAAGAGTGGACTGCAGCTGGAGTCAGTGGTTTAAGAACCACTATGCACAGATGTATGCAAGACATGGATTTTAGCTGTCGCATTTCTTGTGTTAAGTCACTCTTAAATGACGGACAGCATCAGAAGTGCTCCAAACTTATTATCTCTGATGAAAGTACATTTAGAATTTTATTTAGAAATCAGGGTCCCAGAGTCTGGAGGAAGGTGCTTGAGGTCTAGTGTAAAGTTTCCACAGTCAGTAATGGTTTGGGGTGCCATGTCATCTGCTGGTGTTGCTCCACTTTTGGTGTTTTCTGAGGTCCAAGGACAACGCAGTTCTATACCAGGACGTTTTAGAGCAGTTCATGCTTCCTGCTGTTGACCAGCTTTATGGAGATGCAGAGTTCATTTTCCAACAGGTACCTGTCCTTGGCACCTGCACACTGTGCCAAAGCTACTAGTACCTACTTGAAGGACCATAGTATCTCTGTTCTTAATTTGCCAGGAAATCGCCTAACCTTAACCCCATAGGAAATCTATGAGCTATTATGGAGAGGTATATGCGGGATGCCAACAATGCAGAAAAGCTGAAGGCCACTATCAGAGCAACCTGGGCTCTCAGAAAACCTGAGCAGTGCTGAACACAGACTGATCTACTCCATGCCACGCTGCATTGCTGCAGTCATTCATGCTAAAGCAGCCCACACTAAGTATTGACAGCTGTGCATGCTCATACTTTTCATCTTTATATTTTTCTGTTGGCGAAGATTTCTAAAAATCCTGTCTTTGTATTGGTTTTAAGTGATGTTCTAATTTTCTAAAATACCTAATTTGGGGTTTCAATAGTTTCAGCAAAAAAATAAACACTTGAAATATATCAGTCTGTGAGGAATGAATGTGTACATTGTGCAAGTTTCACTTCTTGAATGGAATTAATGAAATTAAATTTAATGTTTTGAAGATATTCTAATTATATGACCAGCACCTGCATGTAGCTGAAGAAATACACCATTGAGGCAGCACTAAGGAACTGCTCTCTTATTGAGTATGATGCAGAAAGCCCACAATCTGACTGTGAAATAAGTCTTTATAGTTTTTTTTACAATGTCAGTAAAAATATGTATTTCTATATATTTGTGTTTATCTGTTGCAGACACCAAATCAAGGAGAGTTATGATAAAAACATGGAGCAGACTAAAGTGAATGCAGTCATGAAAAAATGTAAAGGGACACATCACCACAAAAGCAGAGTGTGATCAATGCAAGATAACAGAAGACCATGTTCTTAATGTTCGCATGATTTATTCACCCTTATGCCATCCTAACTGTATATGACATTCTTCGTTCAGACGAACACATTAAGAGTTTTTTTTATTTTCTCTGGACACTTAAATACGATAATGGATGTAAAGTGTAGGCCTTTTTGGAACATTGAAAAAATTACAACGGTCTCATCATAAAACTGTTCCAATACATGTCATGTCTATTGAAGCGGATCGATAGGTTTGTAACAAAAATATTTATTTTTTATGAATTATGAACTCCAGTTGCTGCTTGCGCATTGGCATCAGATGAACCTAACCGAATCAAAGAACAAATAGAAGATGTCCCAAACTCAGCCAACTTGACTTTTTGCGAACAAGCATACACACGCTGACAGATACAAAAACCCATTGGTCTGCTTCAAAAGACACGTTAACCTCCCGGATGTGTATGGGAGTTTGACGACAGATATTTGTGCTGTTTTGACATTTAAAAAGGGGACACAATTCACTACCATTACAATGTTTGAAAGTGCCCAGAAAAATTCCTTCTGAAAAAAAAATCTGAAAGAAGGTCATGTACACTGAAGATGGCATTAAGGTGAGTAAATCAATTTTCATTTTTTGTTGAACTAACACTTTAAGGGGCAGAACCCTTAAAAATGTTGTCATTAAGTTGTTGTTTTATTAAAAAGCCTTGTTGAATAAATGCATTTGAGACAGCGATTTGATATTGATCTATTTACATATGTCTCTCCATCCATCCAGCCATCCATCTATCCATCTATCTGTCTGTCTGTTTATCTATTAGCTAGTCCAGTTAAACACTTAACTGTCCTCATAATTCAGTGTTAGTAAAGTGTGTCGGTGTGTATGAGTGAAGTCCAGTTAAACACTAACTGTGCCCATAATCCAGTGTTTGTAAAGTGTGTCTGTGTGTATGAGTGAAGTCCAGTTAAACACTGACTGTGCCCATAATCCAGTGTTAGTAAAGTGTGTTGGTGTGTATGAGTGTAGTCCAGTTAAGCACTAACTGTGCCCATAATCCAGTGTTAGTAATGTGTGTCGGTGTGTATGAGTAAAGTCCAGTTAAACACTGTGCCTGTGCACTGTGTTAATATTTCCAGACTCTTTCACAATAATAAAATTCTGAGTAGACAGCAGTATTCCCTATGCAATATGGAGAAGATTTATATTTCTTACTAATCTGTAGGACAAAAGGAAAGGTGGATCCCCATATCCCATGATGGGACTTTTTTGGGAAAAAAAGTCCCAATAAACCACCTGTGCCTCTATAGGTGTGTGTGTCCACCATGTTTGCTTGGACACTAACAAATGAACAGTTTGGCTACTTTATTAGAGATTAGAGTAATTGAGCTAAAATTTTATGAAGCTTGAGAAGTGAAATATGATTGACCAGTCAAAATAAGTAATTATTTGATACTACTTACAGGAATTGTATCGAGCGCATGTTCGTAAAAGAAAAATAGTCAACTATTTAAAAAGATATTGGTTGTATATTGAATATCTCCTTCGCATTTCCATTTCATACAAATAGAGCAAGAAAACTACAGCTATAATTTAATTATTTATAAGTGTTAATAATAATAATGATGATGATGATGATGATAAACATAAAATATTCGTTTTTTTCTAAAGTTCTAGTTCTACTTTTAAATAAATCATTTTTATTTATTTATTCCCTCTAGTTTCCCCTTTCTAACATTATGTGTGAGTTAAATCAGTTTGGCCGACCAAAGCTTGACCAGAAGACCCAAGCAGGGACCATTATCATACAAAAAGCAGAATGGGGGTGGGGAACTTGAAGCTGCTCTCTGGCAAACTGAAATACCAAAGGCCTCTATCCATTCCGTTAGCGTGGGGAAAAAAAAAAGTTTTAATGTGCATTTTTAGCATCTTTTGCATAATTTAGGCTATGTTTATCAACACTAAAAATGAAATCAGCTAAAAATAAAAGTTGGCTTATAAAGGTGTATGAAATATGTATGCTATAAATGCTATAAACAACCTTTAAAACAAAAATTACAATAAGCTGTTAGTTAAACAATATCTCTACAGAATGTCTACCTCAGCGAGAAAGAAAATAAACATCTCATTCCGTGCAACCTTTGTCTTTGTTTAACAGCCAAGTGCATCCTAAGTATTTATATTTCGATCCAAGTTTGGTTTTAAAAAGGAGTTATTAAAAAGGAGTAAAAAAATATACTTTATATTTCTTAATTGCGAATCAGTTCAATTTTTGCCTCTTCAGAACATCAGTGTTCTCCTTCAAATTTCAATGATGTTTTAAAAAGCTGTATTGCAGCAAAATGAGTCGATCATTCTTTAAGTTTTAATTTGTTTAGATTGTGCTGCGCTCTCTGTAATCTGCACATTTTGAGTCGCAGCAGTGGGCGGAGTCTCACTGTACCCTCAACGCGGGGTGTGTGTGTGTGTGTGTGTGCGCGCAGTGGCACCTGTAGTAATACTTTTAAAGGAGTAATAATATGCAGTTTCGCTATTACTGACTTTATCAATGAAGGTTATGCAGCCATTGCGTTTATTAACTCATACAGATATGGCTTCAGCGCCAAACGAGCACATTAAACCATATTTTATTCTCCTTATTACTTTCCGTTTTATTTCAAATAAAACATATCTTTAAAGTTTTAGGTCAAACTATGCCCACACATGAAAGCTAACCATTCATATAACCGGTAAAACAAATATAGTGAAATCAGCATAACAGATTCATTACGCTTTATTACACAACCAATATCAGTGTTAGGAAAAAGTTAAATATTACAATCTAATGTCATTTAAAAATAGTAGCTAAATGTGTTATTTAGTTTACATTTTAAGGCATTAGTGTAGCAAAACAGAGTATCTACTTACCTCAGAAAAAAAGAAAGAAATTCAGTTAGGCATGGATAACACACAACTGAATAGGCTATAACTTATTATTATAAAAATGTAAAAATAATTATTGATGTTAGGCTATCATGATGATGTTAGGCTATCATTTGTTAAAACGCCACCACAAGCAATTAGGTTAGGCCTACCCATTTTATTTATCTATTTAACCTATTTTAATAACTTGTTTTCAGGTTACATTTTCATTTTTTAGGGCAATGAACTTATAGCCTACAAGTCAAAATACAATCGATATGCTTTAGCCATTAAAATAGGCCTACAGTATATTTTCTTGCATTTGATTTGGCATAAGCAAAGCAGTATAGGCCTATAGCCTAAATTGCATATATATTTTTTTTAAACTTAATTATTCAGATAACCGCAGCGCATGTTAGAGGTTGA
Source organism: Danio albolineatus (assembly GCA_903798035.1). NCBI lineage: Eukaryota > Metazoa > Chordata > Actinopteri > Cypriniformes > Danionidae > Danio > Danio albolineatus. The sequence goes on from CAIGQQ010004210.1 coordinate 4,257,250, forward strand.
TGCGCAGCAAATACACTCACACACGCACTATAGTGGACCTGTTTCATTTATATCCCTGTAAACTTGACTTCGCAGGCAGATCATCTTTAAACTGAAAAGACATTTTTTAAGTGTCCTTACTTGGGACTGCTGCTGCAATATGGGATGTTTCTTTTCCCAACTGTTAAAGTGCGCTTTAGCGATTTGAAAATGAAAGAATTAAAAAAGGTTCTGCATTTTGTAAATTGTATAGCTTTTAATAATATTACTAATACTAAATATAATAAATTATATTTATTACAGTGTAGACTACTGTGGGACTGTGCAGTGTCCAACTAAACATTTTTATAAGGCTACTCTAATATTAATCCCGAACTGAAAAACTAATGTGAATATGACGAGAGGTTGCGTCTCTGCTAAAATTAATTTAACAGCTAATTTCTTTTTTCCCCATTAGAGCTCAAGAGAGTTGTATTTAAAGAATTAGTTAACCAAAACATGAATTGAATTAGGCTGTTTGGCTTCATGTCACATGATGTACACTAAATAAAAGGCTCTGCGAGATTTGTTTCGTCACTTTCTCTTCACGATCCGGACTTAAGGCGACGGTGAAGCTGAATATTAAAAGAATAATGCCAATAATAGCCTATACATTAATGAGTTTATTAATATTTTGTTATAATTTGAAAACCGTCTACTTACTATTATTAGGCTTTGTAAATGTGTTTTTGTGGAGGAACATTTTTGAATCCCCTGTAGTTTTACCACTTTAACATGTGTTGGGTAGGATTGTTTGTTCATCTTCCACGTACCAGCCGAGAACATCCATTCCATTTTCCACGACAGCAATTTCAATGTAGCGAGTGACCCCGTCATTTTCCCTGCCTGCTTGCTTACTTTAGATCTCATTCTGTCTTATGGAATTGAGGTCATCAATGTAGACATTATATCACAAAGTGACGATATTACAGACCACTACCTCTTACTATACAAGCTATGTTTACCTGACATTAGCAGATCTGCACCAATATATTGCCTTAGTAGAACTATCATTCCGTCTACCAAAGATTAATTCACAAATAACTTGCCTGATCTTTCTTTATTTCGAAATGCACCAGCAAATGACCTCGATGTAGGAACTAGCAGCATGGATAGTGTTACTAGCACACTAAATACTGTGGCACCCATCAAATTAAAAAAAGGCTAGAGAGAATAAAACTACACCACGGTATAACAGTCATACGTGCACTCTCAAAACAGCAACCCATGCCTTGGAACGTAAATGGAAAAAAAAACTAATTTAGAGGAGAGAATTGCGTACAAATACAGTATGTCCAGCTATAGGAGGGCTCTAAAATCTGCCAGGACTGAGCACCTCCGTAATTTATAGAAAAAAACCATAACAAACCTAGATTTCTATTTAACACCATAGCTAAATTAACAAATAATCAGTCATCTTTGGAACAAAATATCACACTGCAAATTAGGAGTGAAGACTTTATGAATTTTTTCAGTGATAAAAATAGAAGACTTTAGACAAAAAAATAGATGTTAAACTTTCTGCACCACTTTATACTTCAGGTCCAGTAAACAATCCACTGAATTAAGTTAGCCTACAGTGCTTCAAGATTATAGAACAGGAAGAGCTAGATAAAATTATAAATAGTTCTAAACCAGCTACGTGTATGCTAGACCCAATTCCAACAAAATTACTAAAAGAATTGCTACCTGTAGTAGGAGAACCTCTTCTTAATGTTATCAACTCTTCTTTGTCTTTAAGCCATGTTCCAAATTCTTTCAAGCTAGCTGTTATTAAGCCTATTATTAAGAAACCACAACTGGACTTCAGCGACTTAGCTAATTATAGGCCTATTTCAAATCTTCCATTTATGTCTAAAATACCACAAAAAGTTGTTTCTGCCCAATTTTGCTCCTTTCTGCAGATAAACAATGTTTTTGAGGTGTTTCAGTCAGGTTTCAGGCCTCATCACAGTACAGAAACTGCATTAGAGAAAATAACCAACAATTTACTCTTAGCTGCTGATCCAGGGTGCATCTATTAGTTTTACTGAATCTTAGTGGCGCATTTGACACCATCGACCACAATATCCTGATAGATCGCTTAAATTCTACAGGTGTCCAGGGAACGGCTTTACAATGGTTAAAATCATACTTAACTAATCGTTACCAGTTTGTGAATATTAATGGGCAGCTTTCACAAGTCAGGCCAGTAAGTATGGGGTGCCTCAAGGATCAGTTTTAGACCCTTTGCTGTTTACAATATACATGCTGCCCCTGGGAGACATTATTAGAAGACACAGGATCAGCTTTCACTGTTGTGCAGGTGATACTCAATTATATATTTCAACTAAACCTGATGAGACGTCTGAACTGTCTAAACTAACTGAGTGTATTAAAGATGTTAAAGACTGGATGACCAACAATTTCCTTCTCTTAAACTATTAAGAATTATTACTTTTTGGACCTAAATCCTGTACACAGCAGATCTCACAACTCGACCTGCAACTAGAAGGATACAAAGTTAGCATTAGCTCTACTGTAAAAGATTTGGGTGTCATATTAGACAGCAATTTAACTTTTATATAAAGTTAAATATCACCCATATCACAAAAACTGCATTCTTTCATCTGAGAAATATTGCAAAGTTACGAAGTATGCTATCCATCTCAGATGCAGAAAAGCTAGTTCACGCTTTTATGACTTCTAGGTTGGATTACTGTAATGCTCTGTTCGCTGGTTGCCCAGCCTCCTCTATAGATAAACTTCAGCTAGTACAAAATGCAGCTGCCAGAGTTCTCACCAAATGTAGAAAATATGATCATATCACCCCAATTTTATCCTCCTTACACTGGCTGCCTGTTAAGTTTCATATTGATTTTAAAATATTGCTTCTTACCTATAAAGCTTTAAATAATCTAGCTCCTGTTAATCTAACCAGCCTTCTGTCTCTACTATTTAACCCGCTCTTTAAGATCTCAAAACTCAGGGCTTCTGGTAGTACCTAGAATAGCAAAGTCAAGTAAAGGAGGTCGAGCCTTCTCATTTATGGCTCCTAAACTCTGGAATAGCCTTCCTGATAATGTCCGAGGCTCAGACACACTCTTGCACAAGACACAATCTTTTTAGTAAAGCATACACTCAATACATCACATAGCCGTATGATGCATGAATGTGCCCCACGCATCTCGTTTATATACACTATGAACAGCAGCTACGCTAATTATTCTCTTTATTCTCTATTTCCACCTGGGGATACTTATCCCGAGGCCCCCAGAGACTATGCAGTGCCACAGATGTGATCCAAGACCCGCGAAGAGATGATCCCAAGGTTCCATAATCCTGGACCACGCTGTATCCTGAGCAGCTGTTTAGTGCATGGCGGAGTAGCAAGCATGAGACTGATTCCTGTGACCCTCCAAGGACAGACGAGCCTCGAGTTCTCCAGCCTCCGGCACCTAGACAGCAGCTCTGCACAAGACGTCTGGCCATAGGAGAAATGGTCATGTCCAACTGAGCCTGGTTTCTCTCGAGGTTTTAATTTTTTTTTTCCTCGCCACTGAATTGCATGGTTCAGGACTTGTAGAGCTGTGCATCGATGGATGTGCTCTTGAGTGTTTGGACTCTCAGTAGTGAATATTAAACCACACTGAACTGAACTAAACAGAACTGAACTCCAACACTTAAAACTGGACTGACACTGTTTCAATTTACTATAACCTTCTATGTGAAGCTGCTTTCACACAATCTACATTGTAAAAGCACTATACAAATGAAGGTGAATTGAATTGAAATCATCTCTGGGCCTCTGCAAAATTAATTAAACAGACATTGGAGGATAGAGAGCAGGTAACCAGGTGGAGTAGAAAAGTAAATGCACACAAAAAGAAAACAATTTAAGAAGAAAACAGAAAAATGTGGGGTGGCGCAGTAGGTAGTGCTGTCGCCTCACATCAAGAAGGTCGCTGGTTCAGGCCACTGCTGGGTCAGTTGGCATTTCTGTGTGGAGTTTGCATGTTTACCCTGCGTTCGCGTTGGTTTCCTCTGGGTGGTCCGTTTTCCCCCACAAATCCAAAGACATGCAGTACAGGTGAATTGGGAAAGCTAAATTGGGTAAGCTAAATTGTCTGTAGTGTATGTGTGTGAATGAGAATGTATGGGTATTTCCATGATGGGTTGCAGCTGGAAGTGCATCCGCTGCGTAAAACATAAGCTGAATAAGTTGGCAGTTCATTTTGTTGTGGCCTCCCCAGATTAATAAAGGGTCTAAGCTGAAAAGAATGTGAATGAATGAAAGCTAAATGTTATAAAATTTTCCAAATGTTCAGGGGTTCAAGTTCATGCCAGTTGTTGATCTGTAAATAAGAGTACTTTTGAGGGTTGTGGAAAGGGACTAGAGCAAGAGCGTCTTTGTCTACACCTGTCGTGGTTCTCCCAGATCATAATCCACTGGTCTTTTTATTGCGGATGTATAATCACAAACAACGTTTAGTCCGGTGGGAGTTGATGGCTCAGAAATACATCCTGGAGATTAAGGACAAGAAGGCTAGTGAAAATATTGTGCGCTTTTGCGCAGGTAAGTTTGTGTTAGATTTTGGGTATTCTTAAAAGGGGAAAAATAAATATTGTCATAAAAAAAAAATAATAATAATTTTTTAATCTTTTTTTGGGGGGTGGGGGACTGTTACACTTGACTCGGTGGGTTGTTTTAGGGTTTTTCTTTTTGGTTAACCCTCCCTTATTTTCTTGGCTCTTATTCTAGTTCTTCCATAGGTGGATTCACCTGCTTCTTGCGGACTAATTGTGAGAAGTTTAAAAGACTCTGACGAGGAGAAGAGAGACATCATTAGTAGACCAACCAGCATTATTTTGTTCCTTTGGTCGTATGTCTTTCTTTTGGAGATTTATTGAATTGTCAGATAATTGTTTATTTGTTGTCTTTGAGCAAGAATGTTATCAGTATTATGTGTTGCAAGAATAAATTAATTTAAAACGTTTATAATGCATACTCAGTTCTTTTATGCTGCTTTGTCTTTTAAACAAGCCATCTTAAAGAGAGGTCATAACGTTTGTCATTTTGATGCATGTAACTTTACTGACATTGTATGTGTACTACTGTGCTTTTGATTTAAGGTTGCCTTTTTTTAGATTTGGTGGAGGGCAATGGAAGAAAATCATCTTCCAAACTTTTTAGACCATCAGTTGCTTGAGAATATTTAAACATATATTTAAAATAAATGTAGAAAGATATTTTGAAACATAAGACAGATAAAAATTTCCCTCAGCAAAGCACAACCAGTTGTGTACATTTTAGATGGGAAAATGTAATTAAAGATATAAGTTCTGAAGGTTTGTTCAATTCTTTATACATTCAGGTATGATGAACTGCTGACATTTTAATTTGCTTTGCACAAATGAAACTAGTTACATTTAGCTTAAACTAAAGTGTTATTTAATCCACCAGTTAACAAACAAGTACTAACGAGTAATTAAGGTATTCATTATTCACACTAACTCATGTGACCCATGTTGTAAAATTAGTTCTTGATTAGAGTATCTTTAGTTCTTGATGAAGTAATGTTTAGATTACATATTAGTACATCATTCATGTACTGTTATTGTAAAGTGTTACCAGTTCACCTTAATAATGGACTTTCACTCATTCATAAAAGTAGTGTGTTCGTGTTTTACTTGAATTTTGGTGTTAGACAGCTAAACTGACACAGCTAAACTGAATTTTGGTGTTAACAGCTAGAACTGTTTTTTTCTAATGCTATATTTCAAAATACATATGAATACAGGGCATCCTGTTTGCGCATTTGCACTCATAATAAAAGCAAACCGCTTTAGCCATTTATAAAAATGTACTTTTGTTACACAGTTTTAACTAATCGATGAGGTAATACACATAAAATGTAATTCTTATTCATTAGTGAATACGATTTAATCAAATTGCTTAGGATAATCATCAATCTGATCATTGGTATGCTGGATAAGGAAGGCCCATCCTTCCTGTCAAATAGCGTAACACGTCAAGTCATATCCTATTTACGCTCTGGCACTCATAATAAAGCAAACTCTCTTAGCCAGTTTTGAAAATTTACTTTTATTACACGGTTTTAGCCAATTGATAAGTTAATAAACATAAAATTATTATTATTTTTAGTTAACTGAAACTATTATGAAAACATTTAAAATTAGATTAGTTAACTATCTGAGTACATGTATTTAAACAAATTGTAGATTTATCATCTTAATGCTGGTCACATGATCTTTGTGCAATCTTTAACACTGTCTGTTATTACAACTCAAGCTTATCTGCTATTGGTATCATCATCCTTTAATTACTGGATTCAAATATCAGTTATAGGCTGCCATTTGTATTATGCAAACCATGTCCATGTTTCCACAGGCATTCCATCAAACAGATTATTGTAACAATTCAGGTGTTTTGGAAACAAGATATATAGTAAATCTGTGGCACCTATTTAAATGTACTATTTAATGCAAATAACATATTTAAATAGTCTATGCAAAGTTTGAACTGACAAATGGCATTTACCACTCAGTAAACTATAGACTCTTGTTTCATTGTGGATACAAATCAAAGACTAAACAGTTTAAATACTATAAGTGCAATGCTTTTGTTTTTAGGGATCATTCACCTAATGACGAGATCATGGGCATCGATGAGAGCACCATAGTGAGATCCATTAAGGTTCCCCGAATTCCCCACTACAGCACAGGTTCTGCAGCGGCCTGGACCAGCATCAGAGTAATCTTCTTTGTTTGGGAATATGCTAAATAACATCTCTGCCACTGCTTTGTAGTTCACTCTGCTTTTATACTGTAGCTTCTGTTTGAATATAATAAAAGAACATATATGATTTTGAGCTTTCTTCTCTGATGAATAACAAATGTAACCCAATGGATTCTAGCAGTATAAATATGTATCATAAAATGTTTTTAGTAAAAATGCATTCCTCTTATGATATGGGACAATCCTACATAGAGTCCTACATAGTGGCTAATTGGGCAAGGCACTTACTTGCCACCACCTGTAGAGTGCGTCGCTGAGTATGCTGTTTTTCTTAGTCAGTAAAAGTTGGATGTAGGGGTCGTAGTGCATTCGGAACCATGCGTCATCAAAGATGTCAGCCACACACTGACCACATGCACAAGCTCCAAAAATGTGTTTTTGAATAGAGGGTTGAGAGAAGATAAATAGACAGGTGATCACACTCACACTTAAGGTGATGCATCTTGTCCTTTTAGTGGCAAAGCACAGCATTGTTTATGCATATCTTGATCCCTTTAACACAAAAGGTAATGAAATTAGGCTTAATAAATGATTAGGAAAATTATATATATATGTCAAAATTAGCACGTTAACGCATGTGATTAGTTTGAAATATTTAACGCTTTAAAAAAATTAATGCAAAATAATTTTGAAGCGTTTCCCCCCTTACACGCAACTTTTTATAAAGCATCTGCTTCACATTGCTGTGTCAGAATTCTTGCTTGTAAAATACAGCCATATTTTAAAATGCTTAATTTAAGCAAATTTGATGAATGCGATCATGCGTGTTGATGAATCTGAAGGGAGTTGCTCATCGGATGTGCTGCACAGTGAGTGTTGCCTACGTATTTTCTAGCAATTAGCACAGAACAAATGGTTAACATCGCTGAAGTTGTTTAGAATTAAATGTTTAGAGATGGTGTTGAACAAAGTCCCTGTAAAAATTCTAGTCTTTGGTGTGACAACGTGTATCTATGTGTGCCTTTGATGTACCTCTTGATGCTTCTTATGTCCTTGTTGCAGCACCAGTGGTTCCGAAATTAGGCACCAAATTTTATATGCTAATTTGGTACGGTGCATATGGGTTTCAGTACCCAATCCTACTTGTGAGAGATCGTTCTCACTATCAGGTCACATCATTCAAAAGAAAAGGGCTGTCTCAGCAACTGGCTGAATGTAAAGGAGGACTAAGCAAAACTTTTTCTACTTTATGTTCTCAAGTCTAAGCAATGCAACTTTACAATGAGTACAATTGTTTGTATTCATTACTTTATTATAATTTTCCAATTTCCATATTTGCAATGCTTGTATTTTGGATTTTTTTTTTTTTTTTGCAGTCCACTTAGAATCAAACATGGATATAATTTTTGTTTTTATTAGCATTGATTGTTTTGAAATCCAAATGGCACTTACATGCCTGTGTTTTTATTTCTGTTACAAACATGGCTTTCAAGCCAACAGTTTGAGGATCTTGATGGTTTATTGCAGGTATGCCAGCCAGCTACAGGTTCCATGGGAACTGTGTGGGCATGGGCTTTGGCTTGGTGAAATCAGCGGGTCCCATGTACTGTAGGTTTTGTAGTATGAGTCCCACATAGGAAGCCCATATGAGCTGATTACATAGGCCCCATAAGAGACAGGCATGGGCCAAGTGAGCATGGGTTTGGTCTGGGAACACATATATGGGTCTTGCATGACATATTTTTGGGCCAAATGGGCATAGGTTTGAACTGGGAACACAAATATGGGTCTTGCATGACATATTTATGGGCCAAGTGGGCATGGGTTTGATCTGGGAACACATATATGGGTCTTGAATGACATATTTATGGGCTGAGTGAGCATGGGTTTAAACTGGGAATGCACATATGGGTCCTGCATGACATATTTATGGGCCAAGTGGGCATGGATTTGAACTGGGAATGCACATATGCATATATAATTTTATTGTTCAATTTAATATATTTCTTGCAGTTCAAAGCATCATGTGTCTTGTATTTATTTTCCTTTTTAATTTTTCTTAGATTGTTTCCTAAAACCATTTGGCATGGTTGGGCTTAAATAAGCCTTGCAAGAATTGCCCAGTTGCCCAACATAAGATGCTTACAAAGTCCATTTGAAGCACATATGGGCATTCATGGTTAAATCCTGGTGCAAGCTCACTTTACACTTTAAACCCCTTTAGGCAGGTGGGGTCCAAATGAGTCTGACATAAATTACCCAATTAAGACCCTTTACAGGTCCCCCTAAAAGCCCACCTTGGCAATCACAGCTGGCCCTGAAGTAGATCCCGGGTGCAAGCCCACTTTTAACCCCTTCAAACTGGTGGGGCCCAAATAGGTCTGACACGAATTGCCCGGTTAAGACCCACATAAGACCCTTAAAGATCCTATTTAAAACCCACCTGGGCATCCACGGCTGGCCCCCATGTGGATCCCGGGTGCAAACCGACTTTAAACCCCTTTGGGCAGGTGGGGTCCAAATGGGTTTGGCATGAATTGCCCAGTTAGGACCCATGCAGTATCCTTACAGGTCCCACTTTTGGTACGTCTGGGCTTCCATGGCTGGCCCTAATATGGAACCCAGGTGCAAGCCCATAATGGGGCCCACATTTGCCACCCATGAAGCCCTCATCTTGGCCCACATGTCATTGCTGGCTAGGATGTTGTTTACATGAAGAAATCTGTGTTACAAGTTAAATTAAACACAAATTCTAATAAACAATCGTATTTTGCATTTAAATAGTTTCTTGTTTTCTTGAGTTTACATTAATTTACATTTTATTTTATTTGAATAGCTAAAATTAGTCTTTTAATTGCAATTAATTGCAAAAAAAGTGTGATTAATTAGTAACTTTTTTAACTATATATATATATATATATATATATATATATATATATATATATATATATGTATATATATATATATATATATATATATATATATATATATATATATATACATATTAGGGCTGTGAATTGATATAAAAATAACTAACTAATCACTTTGTAATTAATCATTATTAATCATTAATTGTGAAAAGTCATATTTATTACAGAAATTAAAACAGGCATGTAAGTTTTATTTGAATATCAAAACAATCAATGCCAATATCAAACAAAAATTATTTCCATATTGGATTCTAAGCTGACTACAAAAATAAAAATCCAAAATACAAACATTGCAAATGTGAAAATTGGAAAATTATAATAATAAAATATTGAATACAAACAATTGTTCTCATTGTAAAGTTGTATTGCGAGTTGAGAACATTAATTTTAAAGTAGAAACATTTTTTTGCGTACTCCTTAACATTTAGCCAGTTGCTAAGACAGCCCAGTCCTGTTGACATTATCAGGGGACAGTGTGGCCCTTTTCTTTTGAATCATGTGACCTGAGAGTGAGAACAATCTCTTAAAAGCAGAATCATCAAATCAGCATATGAATTTCGGTGCCTAATTCTGGTGCCATTGGTGCTGTGACAAGGACGCAAAAGCACCAAGGGGTACATCAAAGGCACCTACCAAAGACTATAGACTTCTTACATGGACTTTGGTCACACCATCTTAAAACATTTAATTCTAAACAGCTTTGAGAGAATGTCAGAGATGTTAGACTTTTGCTCTTGTTGCTAGGAAATGCACACATATAAACACACACACTCACAGACAAACACAGACAACGCGGGCAGTACAGCGAGCGCATCCAGTGAGCGACTCCCTTCAGAATCATCAACACACATGATTGCGTTTATCAAATTTACTTAAATTAAGCGTTCTAAAGTATGGCTGTATTTTACAAACAAGGATTCTGACACAACATGAAGCAGACACTTTACAAAAGTTGCGTGTAAGAGGGGAAACACTTCAAACTTAATGAAACATTTGAGGCCGCATGGAATCAACCGGGCAACATTTGGGGGAAACATGGGGGTTCGCTCACTATTCTGCCGCCCTTCTCGGCCGCCTCTATGGACGCGCCGGCCCTGAACACACGTGTTACTTTCTCTGCGATGCCCGGCGGCAGAGTAACAGCTCGTTAACTCACAGGCTCGTGCAAATGATGAGACGGACAAAAGTACTCGATGCATGCCCTTCTTTTACTTCTTTTAGTGCTTTCAGCTTCACAGTCCAAAACAGCTCCCGGTGGAATTACAGGAGTAAACTTAACACAAAACCGGATCAAACTTTCTCCCTCTAATTCAATTCTAATTCTTTCTCAAACTACACACCCACAATGCCCTGCGCCACGGACTACAACCCCGTAAAAGCAGTCTTAAAGTGGCCCCACTATTTTCCCTCTCCTGCAACACACGTTGGCCACAACAGAAAATAAAAAAAAACTGCCACTGCGTTAAATGCGTTAATGTTTTTAACGACTTAAATATTTCAATTTAATCGGCGTGTATATATATTAGGGCTGTCAAAATTAGCGCGTTAACGCAAGCCAATTAATTTGAAATATTTAACGCATTAAAAAAAATAACACAGTGGCAGTTATTTTTTTTTTTCCTGTTGTGGCCGATGTGTGTTCAGGGCCGGCGCGTCCATAGAGGCGACCTAGGCGGCCGTCTTCGGTGGAAGAATAGTGAGCGAACCCCCGGGTCCTCACTTTAATCCGCGACTTCTACCCCCTCCCTCCTGGTCCTCACGTTCATCCGCGAATCGGTCACTTTCTTTTTCACTTTTGGGTTGAGGGCGGCGTGATCACCGTTCGCCTAGAGCACCAGTTCAACTTGCTCCGGCCCTGCGTGTGTTTAATGAGCAAAGGAATATGGATAAAGGATATTATGGATCCATGTAAATGTACTCAGTGAAAGTGCCAGATGGTGTCGCAAGCTGTCAAAGAAAAGCTGTCCTCTCTAAGCTGATTCCAAGCACTCTCAAATGTTTCATTAAGTTTGACGTGTTTCCCCCCTACACGCAACTTTTCTAAAGCGTCTGCTTCGCGTTGCTGTATCAGAATCCTTGCTTGAGAAATACAGCCATACTTTAAGAACAGTAGTTGTGTGTGGTGATGATTTGAAGGGAGTTTTTATTCAACCAGCATGATTGTCTTTGACTGCAAATGACACACAGGCTTCTCTCAAAAAATAATATGATGATGTACAAGAGACATTATTGTTGAAAAAAATAAATATTCATACCCTTTACAAACTGTCACAATTTATTGGAAAATACAAATACAAATAGTCCAAGCTGTCCTAAAGCTTCCTAATAAGCCTGCCCAACAAACCAACAAGTAAAAAACTGAAGCTCTCTGCTGTTGACTCAACAACTACAGACCTGTTGCTTTAACATCTGTGGTCATGAATGTGTGTTCTCTCCCCACTGTTCTTCTCCCTGTACACCAACGACTGCACCGCAAAAGATCCCTCTGTCAAGCTCCTGAGGTTTGCGGACGACACTACTGTTATCGGCCTCATCCGAAACGGTGACGAGTCTGCATACAGACAGGAGGTGGGGCGGCTGGCTTTGTGGTGCAGATACAACCTGGAGCTGAACACGCTCAAAACGGTGGAGATGATAGTGGACTTTAGGAGAAACCCTCCTGCACTCCCCCCACTCACCATCATGGACAGCACTGTGGCTGCAGTGGAGTCATTCAGGTTCCTGGGCACCACCATCTCTCAGGATCTGAAGTGGGACACTCACATAGACTCTATTGTGAAGAAAGCCCAGCAGAGACTGTACTTCCTTCGTCAGCTGAGGAAGTTCAACCTGCCACAGGAGCTGCTCGTGCAGTTCTACTCAGCTGTCATCCAATCCATCCTCTTCACTTCAATCACCGTCTGGTTCGGCTCAGCAGCCAAATCTGACCTCCGTAGACAACAGCAAATAGTCCGGACTGCTGAACGAATAACTGGCACTACCCTTCTTACATTTCAAGAACTGTACTCTTAGACAGTGAGTAAAAGGGCTCGCAAAATCACCCTAGACGCCTTGCACTCAGCACACTTCCTGTTCGAACTGCTACCGTCTGGCCGGCGCTACAGAGCACAGAGCACGAAAATAGCCAGACACAGGAAAAGTTTCTTTCCTCAGGCCATCTACCTCATGAACAGTTAATATTTTTCCTATTGTGCAATAAACGTGCAATACTTTCTCATACGCACTTGTACACAGCACCTTATAACAATATACAATGCAATACTTCTTACGCATCTGTACACAGCACCTTATAACAATACACAATGCAATACTTCTTCTTACACATTAGTACACAGCACCTTATAACAATATACAATGCAATACTTACGCATTTGTACACAGCACCTTATAACCTGTATTCATTCATTCATTTTCTTGTCAGCTCAATCCCTTTATTAATCCGGGGTCGCCACAGCGGAATCAACAGCCAACTTATCCAGCATATTTTTTACGCAGCGGATGCCCTTCTAGCCGCAACCCATCTCTGGGAAATATCCATACACACATACACTACGGACAATTTAGCTTACCCAATTCACCTATACCATATGTCTTTGGACTTGTGGGGGAAACCGGAGCACCCGAAGGAAACCCACGCAACCACGGGGAGAACATGCAAACTCCACACAGAAATGCCAACTGACCCAGCCGGGGCTCGAACCAGCGACCTTCTTGCTGTGAGGCGAACGTGCTACTCACTACGCCACCGTGGCGCCCTATAACCTGTATATTTATAACAAATCTGTACATACATTTCAACATCCAGATTGTTGGACTGACTGCATCTCTGTTAAATGTCTTATCGTCTTCTTAGCCAAAGCAAATTCCTTGTGTGTGTGAAGCACACTTGGCAAAAAAACTGATTCTGATTCTGTTGGTTTGTGGACAGTCATGGCTAAGACAAAGGAGCTAAGTGTAAAATGTTTATCTGCACAAAGAAGACTGGTCTATTGTTTTATGGTCAGACTGAAATGTAATTGTTTGTTCATAATGAAATAGCCTTCATTTGCTGTAAAAAAGGAAAAGCCTTCAACCCTATGAACACCATCCTTACTGTCAAGCATGGTGGTGGGAACCAAATTTATTTTAATTTTTTTTCAGCCAGTTGACTATGGAATCTAATCACATTAAATGGCACCATTAAAAACTTTTTAAAAATGTACAATTAAATATGTTTTTTTTTATTTAAATTTTTTTTAAATGTCTCTAGTACAAAATCTTGTTATCTTTTGGGAGAAGCCTGTGAAGTCATAATACTTCAATTAAATTAATTAATATATATTTATTCAGTACTTCTTCAGTTTTTTTAAGATTTGCCATTAATCTAAGCTTCTTGAACAAAAATTGCAATCAAATGCAACATTATGATTATCATGTATATGTAGGCTACTCTTAATTATTTAATTTACTAAAAAAATATCAGGCAGCTTAAAGTCAACTTTAACTTTTTACCTTTAATAGCCATTTATGATGAGTTTTTACCTACCTTTGCTGATGCTGAGGGCAGAAGGATAAAATCACACTTCAAGTGTTTTATCATCAATTTTGTCTTTAGTCGCAAAGACTGCACCTCATCAATGAATCCTGAAGTTAAGGTTGTTCATAGTCCAACCTGTTTGTGTAAGTGTGAGTGCGTGCATCAGCCTTTACGGGGGAATGAGAATATTTGAATAACTACAAATAAGCTTGTATCCCTGCATGTTCACTTTAACAAGACTTCCAATTTTTGACCTTCAGTGTTCAAAAACATTGACATCTGATGTAAAATTTAAAATAGTTTGCTAAAATAGACTACAAATTTCTAGATCCCCCAAATGTACCTATACAAAGTCTCTACTATATGATAACAGATTCTCTTAATACAACAATATGAAACAATTATAACAAACACAGTCAAATGTTTTTAGAATGAACGTGTATGAAAAGTATTTCGACCAGTGTTCCAGTGTTGAGGAACACATGCTATATATCCCATGTCGGTCTCCAAAGTTTCCAGTCATCCTACTGTTTTTCATCTTCGTCCCATCTTATGTCCTTCTTCGTTTCTCCTTCAGTTGTATTTGTACTCACTTAACACATTCCTTCATTTAGCTCAGATATCTGTTCTGCTTAGGAAACCATCTCTGAACCCAGCAGTTGTGCCTTCTTCCTACCTTTCCTACCTCCTAAGTCTTTACCTTTCTTATAACTTTCTGTAGAGCAACCAGTCTGAGCAGGGCCGCTGCTGGCCAAAAGGGTGCCCCTACAGAAGAACAAAAACACACAAACATATGTATTTAAACATGTATTTATTATATATATATA
>CAIGQQ010004210.1:4277279-4314603 GCA_903798035.1 Danio albolineatus
TAATCCGTACACTTACGAACACTGTGCTCACTTCAACAGGGACTTTTTGCCATATGGAGAAAGACTTCAGACTTTTTTGTCCAGCTGAATGCTTAGGATATCTAAGCCATTCGAAACACAATCTCCTTTTTAAACATGTAGCTAGATTAAGGACTAAATGTAGTAGTTTTGGAATCAGTGAAAAACTAAAGATGCAAAATGGCCCAGTAGAGATCCCATCATGGTATACTATTGATTATAGCAAAGAATATGAGTGCTTTGTTAAACCCATAGGAGTCATTAATGTGGGACAGTTTAAAGGAAACTGCAGTATTACTTGGAATTTGGATACAAAAAAGGTTAGGCATTTTGATGATTCTCGTGACTTCCCGCCCTCTCGAGGAACAGGAACAAAAAATGGAAAAATAATACTTCCAGCAGAAAATTGTGAAAATCAGACCATAGCATTACCCGACATAGACAGGTATAAAGATCAAACTCTGCCATTAGCAGATTTCTTTTGGGTGTGTGGAAACAGAAAGCTTTTAGCTTCCTTACCTTTAGGATGGAGAGGAAAATGCACAAGAGTGAGGTTAGTACAAGAAGTCCAAATTGTAGAATGGGATTTAGAAGCTACATTTGGAAATGAAAACACAGTTAACCACAGGATCAAAAGAAGTTATAGCCCAGATCCACAAGTATATATAGATGCAATAGGGCAACCCAGAGGTATACCAAATCAATTCAAAGCAAGAGATGAAGTCAAATCAGGACTTGAATCAATACTTCTTTGGATCTCTCCAAATAAAAACACAGAATGGATAAATTATATTTACTACAATCAGCAGCGATTCATCAATTACACTAATGAGGCCTTAATATCATTAGGAGAACAATTAGATGCAACTAGTAAGATGACATGGCAAAATCGATTAGCACTCAATTGGATATTAGCAGATAAATCAGGTGTGTGCGTGTTTTTTGGTAGTCAATGTTGTACGTATATTCCAAATAATACTGCACCAAAAGGAACATTTACAAAAGCCATGACAAAATTGAAAAAATTGCAAGAAGAAATGGCTACTAATGCAGGAAAAGATGAAAAAATATGGTATTGGTTTGATCTGAAACTTGGAAAGTGGGGAGCGGGGTTAGCAAAAATGGGAATGTTTTTAGGAGTTGCAGTGGGAATGGGAGGATTATTGTTTTGTTGTGTTTTTCCTATATTACGATCAGTAGTCATCAAAGCCACAGCAAAACAAATGGCCATATTACAATATCAGGAAGGTGAGAGAAGTATGGTAGTAAATAATCAGAATGGGCTCCCTAAAAAAATGGATGTATCAATCAAATATAGAATCGAAAACAGTAACAAGTGATGAATATTCTGACAGTTCAGACGAGGAGGAGGATGATAAATGAGGATCCATGCCTTGGGTGTAAGTGCTAGTCAACCTCTACCCCAAAATGGCGGCTCTCTACGATACGCAAAGTATCTGGGCTGAAGATCAACGTACTCTGCTTATTATGTGTGTGATTGGTAAATTAGAATAGTGTATAGGGAACATGTATTATGCGTGTGCATGTTTAGTTGATGATTTATTGTTTCTTTTTATCTTTTACTATCTGTTTAATAAGTGTGACCCCCCAGAAGCAAATGTAGAACCACTTTTTAGCTTAAAACATTACTTCTTGTGATATAACAATAAAATAGAATCGAGTCTTTTACTGTGTCCTTGTCAAGAGTGGACGCAGATGTTTGGCTCGACTTCAAAGTAATTCCAATGTAATTCCAAAGTGCAATTACATGATCTGGTCATTGGTAATAATACTGTGACATATCTTTGTCACTAGGTAGTATGACTTAGGGCTGAATCATGAAGTTGCACTATGGACCATAAACAAGTATATTAAGACTTAAAGTCTTAAGAGGAGGGAATATGACGTGGATTTTTTTCTCTTTATAGTGTGCATGTAGCCTATGTAATCAAGTTGTATGTGTTTACTCTGCTTGTAGACTGATTTACCATTAGAATCATTAAGGTATTATGCAGAGTCAGGAGTGATGGCCTGAATGAACACAAAGAATGTCACAACAAATGCATGAGAACAAAGCAACATCTGCTGAAACAGTTAAATGTAAATGGACAAGGTATATAATTAACAGGTTAAGGCCGGGGGTGAAACTAGTTTAGATCTTGTGTGACAAATGTATAACAATGTGAAAAAAACAGCTGCAAAAAGAGTATATAAACAGGCCAAAGCATCAGTGAGAGAGATTTTTCAGGCAGAGATGCTACTGAGGGTCTCTTGAAAAGTCTCCTTTGTTGTCGACAATAAAGTACTCTTCTGAACTCAAAACCAGTAGACTCAGCTGATTATTGAAAGAAAGAAAAGAAGCCCACACGACATGCAGGAAATGTTCCTAGATTAAAGTATAAGTGCCAAACTGCCGTTAAAGTCCACAAATTAGGGTGCTTTCACACTTGGTTCAATTGCCTGGACCGTACTCAAGTTCGATTGTCCCTCCTTGCCACCTGCTTGGTTGGTTTGTGTTCACACTGTCTTTTTTCCTTCTGAACTTGCGTATGCTTGCGTCATCAAGCCCATGTTTTGTGTACGTCTGTTGCCAGGCGACGGACACAAAAGCAAAGCGCCTAAATGGAAAGACGTCCGCACATCGCGGTTGTTTCGCTTTTACTGAACCTTTTGGTTTAGAACATACAGAAAACGGCTCGCGTCTATCTGCCGCAAACATATTACATACGTTCAGAACATCACGCGATGTCCAAGTTGTTTTTGGAGGAGACAAGCAGACATTATCACTGTGTTTGCTTTGGCTCAGTCACGCATGTCAGCGTGTGATACTCAGACACACACACATACACACACATGCGCACGCGCATACACACACACGAATGAACATTATAAAACCTATAGTTTGCTGTACTGTTGACGGTTCACTTCCGGCTTTTGGTACGATTGCATTCATACTACAAGTGAACCGTACCAAAGTTCACATGAACCGTACCCCAGACCACCTCTTTCTGGCGGACTCGGGTACGATTCACGGGTGCGCACCCGAGTTCAGAAGACGTGTTCACACTAGCTAAACGTACTGTACTATGACGTCAAACGAACCCGGGTGCGGACCAAAAGTGCTAGTGTGAAAGCACCCTTAATAATTTGGCTAATAATTAGATGACTGATGTCAATGTTAACAGTCACTGTCTCCCCTGCGTCTGTGTTTTTGTGTCGCTTGTTTGAACATCAGCGCATGCCCAAATGGAAACTCCCATCTTTAAGCTAAACCTTCCCTCATTCCCTCCCCTGACACTCCCACCTAAACAGAGCTGGACACACCCACTTTCCTGAGCTTTTCCAGACTGTAGGTGTGAAAACACCCAGCTGAGCCAGGGGGGTTTCGTGGCCCTTTAAGAAGTATTGCATTGTAAATTGTAGTGGCAATTTCTTTAAGGAGGCTCTCTCAGTGGTCCAGACGACAAATTCTTACCCAAAGTGTCTTTTAAAGTTTTATTCTTTGCAAAGAAGGTCAAACAGTCATACAGCAACGCAGGTTTCTGCAGAGTGTGAGACACCGAAACAGAGTGTGTTCTCTTTTTATCGAGTTTGCTAAGCTCACAAGGTCATGAATGACACACAGAATGAATCACAGTTATATCAATGCACAAATTTAATCTTTGATTGTCTATATGTCAGTCTTAACTACCACCTGAACATATAGCTTGTTAAATCACCATGTATGTATCCAGATCTTGTCTGGTGATAATCAGATGTTAAGTGGTCACACATAGCCTAATGTAAACAGTACATCCATGGAGAAATAAAAGAACAGACCTTTATAATTTATATAAGTGAATTTCCACCACAATATTGTTATAAGGTGCTGTGTACAAGTGCGTATGAGAAAGTAATGCACGTTTATTGCACAATAGGAAAATATTAACTGTTGATGGTCTGAGGAAATAAACTTTTCCCGTGTCTGGCTGTTTTTGTGCTCGTGCTCTGTATCGCCGACCAGACAGTAACAGTTCAAACAGGAAGTGTGCTGGGTGCGAGGCGTCCAGGGTGATTTTGCGAGCCCTTTTACTCACTCTGGAAGAGTACAGTACTTGAACTGTAGGAAGGGTAGTGCCAGTTATTCGTTTAGCAGTCCGGACTTTTTGCTGCAGTCTACGGAGGTCGGTTTTGGCAGCTGAGCTGAACCAGACCAGTGATTGAAGTGCAGAGGATGGATTGGATGACAGCTGAGTAGAACTGTACGAGCAGCTCCTGTGGCAGGTTGAACTTCCTCAGCTGACGAAGGAAGTACAGTCTCTGCTGGGCTTTCTTCACAGTAGAGTCTATGTGAGTGTCCCACTGCAGATCCTGAGAGATGGTGGTGCCCAGGAACCTGAATGACTCTACTGCAGCCACAGTGCTGTTCATGATGGTGAGTGGGGGGAGTGCAGGAGGGTTTCTCCTAAAGTTCACTATCATCTCCACCGTTTTGAGCGTGTTCAGCTCCAGGTTGTTGTATCTGCCCCATAAAGCCAGCCGCTCCACCTCCTGTCTGTATGCAGACTCGTCACCGTTCCGGATGAGGCAGATAACAGTAGTGTCGTCCGCAAACTTTAGGAGCTTGACAGAGGGGTCTTTTGCGGTGCAGTCGTTGGTGTACAGGGAGAAGAGCAGTGGGGAGAGAACACACCCTTGGGGGGCACCCGTACTGATGGTGCGGCTGTCGGACGTGATTTTGCCCATTCTGACTAGCTGTTGTCTATTTGTCAGGAAGCTGGTGATCCACTGACAGACACAGCTAGGAACAGAGAGCTGGGTCCACAAACAGAATCCTTGCGTGGTTCCCTGGTTTGTCCAGATGTTGTAGGGTATAATGCAGTCCCATGTTGACTGCATCATCCACAGACCGGTTTGCTCTATAGGCAAACTGCAGGGGGTCCAGCAAAGGTCCAGTGATGTCCTTCAGATATGCTAGCACCAGTCTTTCAAATGACTTCATGGCCAAAGATATTAAGGCAACAGGTCTTTAGTTGTTGAGTCCGGTGATCTTTTGCTTCTTCTGTATTGGGATGATGGTGGAGCATTTGAAGCAGGATGGAACTATGCGCTGTTCCAATGATCTGTTGAAGATTTGTGACAAAATGGGAGCCAGCTGGTCAGCGCAGGTTCTCAGACAGGCTGGTAAGACACCATCTGGGCCTGCCTCTTTCCTTCTCTTCTGTTTACTGAAGACCTGATGCACATTATCCACACTGATCTGAAGTGCAGTGGCGGAGAGGGAGATGGCTGGAGGTGTTGATGGCTGTGTAGAAAGATGGTCAGGGTGGGTGTGGCTGGAGGTGTTGATGACTGCGTAGAGAGATGGTCAGGGCGGGTGTGGGGTGTCTGTTCGGAGGTGTCAAATCTACAATAGAACATGTTCAGCTCGTTTGCAAAATGTTTGTTGCCATTGATACTGGGGGAAGGTGTCTTGTAATTAGTGATAACTCTCAGGCCTTTCCACACTGATGCAGGGTCGTTAGCAGAAAACTGGTTTTCCAGCTTTTTGGCATAGTTCTTCTTAGCCACACCAATCTCCTTTGTCAGTGTGTTCCTAGCTTTATTGTACAGAATCCTGTCCCCACTCCTGTAGGCATCCTCTTTGACCTGACAAAGCTGTCTATGTTTTGGTGTGAACCATGGTTTATCATTGTTAAATGATAAGTAGGTCCTGGTAGGGATGCATAACTCCTCACAGAAACTGATGTATGATGTTACAGTCTCTGTGAGCTCGTCCAGGTCGGTGGCTGCAGCTTCAAAAACACTTCAGTCAGTGCATTCAAAACAGGCTTGTAAGACCTGCTCTGTGTTGTTGGTCTATCTCTTAACAGTCCTTAATACTGGCTTAGTAGTCTTAAGGTTTTGCCTGTAAGTTGGTATAAGATGAACCAGGCAGTGATCGATGAGCCCTAGAGCTGCTCTGGTGACAGAGCGATATGCATACTTTATTATTGTGTAGCAATGGTCCAAAATGTTATTGTCTCTGGTGGGGCATGTAATGTGCTGTTTGAATTTAGGCAGCTCATGTGTGAGTTTGGCCTGATTAAAGTCACCAAGAATGATAAAAACAGAGTCTGGGTGTTTTTGTTCTGTCTCTGTGATTAGATCAGCCAGCAGCAAAAGAGCAGTACTCACGTGTGCTTGCGGTGGGATGTAAACACTGATGAGGATGAAAAAGGAAAACTCCCACGGAGAGTAGAACGGCTTACAGTTAATGAAAAGCACTTCCACGTCAGGACAGCACATCTTCTTTAACACAGTTACATCCATACACCACCTTCTGTTGATGTAAAAGAATGTACCACCACCGCGCGTTTTCCCTGTTGCCTGCGTATCGCGATCTGCTCTGTACAGCTGCAAGTCCGGTAGGTGTAATGCACTGTCCGGAATGGCTTCGTTTAGCCAGGTTTCCGTGAAACACAATGCAGCAGAGTTGTTAAAGTCTTTATTTGTGCGTGTGAGCAAAAGTAATTCCTCCGTTTTGTTAGGAGATTCGCCAGATGGATGCTAGGCAGCACCGTTCTGAAGCCGCTTTGTCTAAGCCTGACTAGCACGGCGGCTTGCTTCCAACACCTGCGCGTCTTGTAGCGTTTCCATAGAGCTGCTACTCTGCCGACGACAATGCTCCGCAAAACGCCAGAGAAATCAAAAACCGGCTGGTGATCAATTGGTCTGCACTGCAGAATGTTCAGCAGCTCATCCCTGGTTTAACTTATCGCAGTGGATGAACACAAAACAGGAAAAACAAACAATAACAAAGCAACAACTGGGGATCTCCGCACAGAGACAGCCATCCGCGGCGCCATCTGATGACGTATATAAATATATAAATTCATATATAAATATTCGTCTACATCAAAATAAACACTAAAATGTCTTCTGCAGAAGCATCCCTAAATTCAAACATTTACACAAGGTAAGGAATAAAACCCTCTCTGTACCTGTGGAGATGGACAGTCCTCAGGGCTGCATCCTGTGTCTGTACCTGTGCAGCTGCTGGTGCTTCTGAAACAGTGCTGGTCATTCCTCATCTTTTGTGACAAATTTAAGCATTGAACCTCCATCTAGAATACAGAAGAAACTAGTCATTTAAAGAAAAACTCATGACATACCATTAAAACAATGAGCTAGTCAAGCACTCTTCATAATGTGTCTAAACTACAACCAAAATGTGGATGTAACTTGCACTACAATCTATGGTGGCAAACACTGACCCTTGCTGTCAGTGCAAATCGAAGATATTTGTGGTTTTAAAAAATTATAAAGTGTTTTAAAAATAGTGTAATTTGACTCATTTTATATTTTATACTATTGATCTTTCAGAAATCACAGAATGAGTCAGTGTTTCTAGAACATTAATAATTTATAACAACAAATTCAGTCGACTAACTCAATTGTCAGGGTTTGGGGTGGTAGGAAAAAGAAAACGTATTTATTTAATAAAAGGAAAACAAAATAACTTAAACCTCCCCTTGGGTGGAAAACATGGAAAATACACAACTAGACAAGACCTGGCATGACACATTCCATTATAAACTATATCATTCTCTTCAAACAGGCCCTGAATTAATGACGACGGACCAGCACAGGACAGAATACACAAGGTGAATAAATAGGAAAGACAAGCCAATGAACAGACAGGTGGACAGGTGAAAATAAAAATAAAAAACAGGATAACAAGGTGGGTGGGACAAGACGTTAGACAAGAGCATGTGGCACAAACACACAAGCCATGTGCTCACACATAAACAGGAGTCGAACACGCAGCCAATGAGAGAGCTCATTGACTGTGTGCTCGCACGAAACAAAGCACTAAAGCAAGTGGTTATAAATGTAAACATGAAACCATGTGCTACACAACAAACACAACAGAACGCAAGACACATGTACACGATAAATAAAGATACCTACCGTGTGCTCACATGGAAGGGACATACAAGAACAGCTTGCCAATCTGTCCTCTGAAGCATCGTGTTTGTCTGTTTTCCTCATTTACAAGTTACTTTGGATAAAAGTTTTTAAAGATTTTAACTCTAAAAGTTAGCATTTAGCTCTGTTAAATGAATAAATAAAAATGTAATGTTGAATCAATCAATGATCTAGGTTGGTGGTGGTGTGATCATGTCAGTGATGCAGCATTATTTTCTCTGTACACTTTGGATTGATTATTTTCCAGCAGAGCATTGTTTAACCACCACAGCCTACCAGTACTATCTATCTATCTATCTATCTATCTATCTATCTATCTATCTATCTATCTATCTATCTATCTATCTCCAGAACATGTCTTTTTCAAGGTTTACATTTGAATACCAGATTTTCAAACCAATGAACACCACAATATAGTTTCTGCTGTGAGTGTAACAGCAGCACTTCTTATGTGCATATATAGTAGGTCACCTGATTTCCATGAATTTGACTTGCATCAAACACACTCGCTTCACACACAAAAAAAAGCATTGTGAAAAGTATTACCCCAAAATAAAAAAGATTTGTTTATTAATTCATCCTCAATTTATTCTTAAACTCATAGACGTAATTGACTAATCTTTAATTAACTCTAAATTAAGGTCTTCATGGATCCACTTAGATCTGAAAACCTGAGGTCTGGCTAAAGACCAGAGTGAGTTTTGGTCCAAATCTAATGTGTGCCACAGGCCAAGTTTGGTGTTAAATGCCTCTGGTCTTAGGTAATTTAAAATGTCTAAAATGAGTTTACCAAATGGACCTGATTATGATGCCTTTAATGAGTGTCTATTTAAAATATTTTAATAATATTTGTATATGTGAATGTCCTCAAGCTGGTGTGTGCAGTGAGAATGACGAAGCACAGAAGTGTGTTGAAGATAATGATGGAGATGCTGTAGTGCTGTGGACAAGACCCTGCATCCCACCACCTGCCTGTGTCTGTCCCAGATGTTGCTGTGGTATCTTTATTTTCAACCTTGTGTCCCAACCCTGTTCCAGTCTGACTGCAGCAGTGAGGCACGATGATGATGATGACATGCAAAGTCCTGCTGATTATTTGCAGAATATGGCCTTGCTGTGTGCAGATGCAGCAGAACATGGGGTTCTGTCTGTAATACATGACAGTTAAATTTGAATAAAGCTTAGTTTCATGTGTTGTTGACATGTATGCATTTGTCATGGTTAATTTTATAAAAAATTTTAATAATATATTGATGTTTCCTTTAGGCGTCACAGTGGCGCAGTGAGTAGCACAATCACCTCACAGCACAGTCTTTTGTTGTTTAAATTGTACACTGAAATATACAACACTATCACTTCAAATGAATTATATTTGAAGTCAGAAAGTAACAAATACAATACAAATACAATAGTAACAAATAGTAATAAGTTTAGTAACACTTAAAATATTACTGTATATTATGCCAACACGGCGCCACGGTGGCCTAGTGGTTAGCACGTTCGCCACACAGCAAGAAGGTCGCTGGTTCGATCCCCGGCTGGGCCAGTTGGCATTTCTGTGTGGAGTTTGCATGTTCTCCCCGTGGTTGCGTGGGTTTCCTCCGGGTGCTCCGGTTTCCCCCACAGTCCAAAGACATGCGGTACAGGTGAATTGGGTAAGCTAAATTGTCCATAGTGTATGTGTGTGAATGAGAATGTATGGATGTGTTTCCCAGAGATGGGTTGTGGCTGGAAGGGCATCCGCTGCGTAAAACAAATGCCGGATAAGTTGGCGGTTCATTCCGCTGGGGCGACCCCGGATTAATAAAGGGACTAAGCTGAAAAGAAAATGAATGAATGAATTATGCCAACACATCCACCTCTGCCTTTAAGACATGGCTCGTGTTTATAATGATATCCTTCCTTTAGGGTCATGTAATCAGCCAGGTTCCCTTTCTAGGGAACTTCAACACTGCGTCTAACCAGAACGCTAGGGGATCACCTCTTTTATACGTGTCTTGAAGCACATGTGAAATCAATCTAATGAAATTAAGCGGTGACGTGAACGTCAGACCAGAGAGTATAAAAGCCTGCCCTAAGCACTCATTGATAACTTCTTTGCTTTCAAGAAGCACGCACATGAAAACACCCTCTTGTTGTAAAGCCATTCATTACTGACTTGCATACACAAAGACAAAAAAACTGACGACTTACCTGTAGTAAATATGGCAGAGAGAAACTTCAGACGTTGTGTGCCTCCTTGTCCCCGTTTTATCACGGCTGAAGACACACATGAAATGTGTTTGGAGTGTTGGGGAGAAGAGCATGCACAGTCAGCATTTGAGAATGCAGACTGTGTACACTGCGATGCCCTATCTCGTAAAGTGTTGCGTAGCCGCCGAGCGTTCTATGAGAAGACGCGGGCGGCTCGCGCTCCCCGTGGTTCGGGTTCCGCTCACGCCGAGGCTGAGCGTAGACTTCGATCATGGGGATCGCAGTTAGATCTTGCAGACGAGATGGAGACGGATTCTATCCTTTCTTTGTCTAGGTCTGTAAGGTCTAATCCTCCCTCGGCAGCTTCGGAAGCACGCTCTGCGGTTACTTCCGGGTCTCGGGGGAGGGCGGCGTCATCGGTCTCCGAGGAGACAGACACGCCTCCGCAACAAACACAAAGAGGGGCGGGGGATCTGCCACCCCAGTCAGTTGAATTTGAAGAGTTGGTGGAGGTTATTTCACGTGCTGCTGACAGGTTTGATGTCATAGACTGGCAGCCAGCACGTGAACAACAACAATTAAGAATTAGTGGTATGCTGGATGAGAGAGAGCTACCAAACATTGATCCTCCACTGAGGGACCTCCCCTTTTGTCCCGAACTGCATGAAGCTGTAATAAAATCATGGAATAAGCCATATTCAGCTAGGTTAATGACACAGAGAACAGTCATTTGTTCAGCAGTTCGTGGACTGGGGGAAAAAGCATGTAAAAAATGCCTAGTATAGAGGAAGATTTAGCACGTCATCTTCGCCCAGATTTAAAATCTGCTAAAGTCCCTCCTTTGTCATCCAGACCACTAAGAGTCACCTCTGGTCTGGTTGGCAAAGCATACATGACGGCGGGTCAGTCTGTGGGATGCTTGCACACGATGTCAGTGTTGCAGGCATATCAGGCTGACCTCATTAAACAATGTTTAGATGGTGGGGGAGCGACGCCTGAACAGCTTCGAGAAGCTCTTCGGGCGTCAGATTTAGCGCTGAGAGCCACGAAGGAGGCAGCCTCTAGTATGGGGTGCTCCATGGCGACCCTGGTAGCCACTGAGCGGCACCTCTGGCTGACACAAGCAGAGGTGTCAGAAACTGACAGAGCCATCTTAATGGATGCACCGATATCTAGCTCAGGGCTATTTGGGGACGCCGTGGACCGTGTAGCTGAGTCTTTTGACAGAGTGAAAAAGCGCTCTGGCTCCCTCAGGGGCTTTCTTCCCCCGCGATCCAAAAGTCGGGGGGTTGCAAAGGAACAGCCCCAGCCGTCATGTAGCTCTTCATACCGTGCAGTGCAAAAAGAGAGTGTGGCTGCTCGGGCTCCCCCTCAAAAAAAAAAAGGGCCTGGAGAGCACACTCTCAGCCTGAGTCTTCCTCGAGGTCACCAAAGAGAACTGTGGTGATTTCGAGGAAGGCGAAGGATAAGAGGAAGTCCTGACGTGTTGGGAGTCAGGCTTCCCAGGGCCCCCCCTGGACATCGAGAGCACCATTCGGTGCCCTCCCTGATCCAGGGTCCGTTGAGAAGGGGGCAAGCCACCTCACCACTTATAGTGGTGGGGGGCTCAGTGTCTCCCGGGGTGGGTGTTCCTCAGTGTCCGAGGGCATTGGGGGCCCTACCCCCTCTTCGGAGGGCCCAAGAGCAACCAGAGGCCAGTCTCGAGAGGCTGGTACCCCTGGCACATTTTCTGGCAGTGTGGAAACACCTGCCGATGGTGTCTCAGTGGGTCCTGTTCACGGTGGAAAACGGCTACAAAATACAGTTTTGTGCACGCCCACCTCACTTCAACGGTGTCACACCCACCGTAGTGAAGTCAGAACAGGCTCTGGTTATGGAACAGGAAGTACTGGCTCTGTTAAGAAAAGGCGCGATAGAGCGTGTTCACCCACTCGACAGACAATCGGGGTTTTACAGCCGGTATTTTATAGTTCCCAAAAAGGATGGGGGACTGCGTCCCATATTAGATCTAAGAAATCTAAATCAGTCCGTCAGGGCCCTCAGGTTCAAGATGTTAACAATCAAAAATGTGGTGTCACAAATTCAGCCCGAGGACTGGTTTGTCACAATAGACCTGAAAGACGCATACTTCCATATATCCATCCTTCCCCAACACAGGAAATACCTCAGGTTCGCTTTCGGGGGCGAAGCGTTCCAGTATCGGGTTCTTCCATTCGGCCTAGCTCTGTCACCTCGAACCTTCACCAAAATAGTCGAAGCAGCACTAGCTCCACTTCGTATGCAGGGTATACGTATCCTAAACTATATAGACGATTGGCTAATTCTAGCTCAGTCTCACGATATGGCAGTTCGACATCGAGATGTCGTTCTCACCCATATCAGAAGGTTGGGGTTTTGGCTGAACACCGCAAAGAGTGTGCTTGTTCCAGCCAGGACGACCACTTTTTTAGGTGTGCTATGGGACTCCATGACGATGCGAGCACGTCTGTCCCCGCCACGAATCGATTCGATTCATTCAGCCGTACACAGGGTCAAATTAGGCCAGGTCATCACTGTGAAACAGTTTCAAAGATTGTTGGGCCTCATGGCAGCAGCAGCCAGCGTGATTCCGTTTGGCCTGCTGTACATGAGACCCCTGCAGTGGTGGCTCAAATCCAGGGGGTTTTCCCTCAAGGGGAATCCTTTCCGCATGATCAAGGTTTCGCGGCGCTGCCTTCGAGCCTTAGCGATGTGGAAAAAGCCCTGGTTCCTGTCTCAGGGCCCAGTGTTGGGAGCTGTTTGTCATCGCGTAATGCTTATGACAGATGCTTCCCTCACGGGCTGGGGAGCAACCCTAAGGGGACTCCCCGCAGCAGGACAGTGGGGAGATCAACATCGCTCTTGGCACATAAACTGCCTGGAGATGATGGCTGTGTTTCTGGCCTTAAAACACTTTCTCCCAGATCTAAGGGGCCGTCATGTTCTAGTCCGTACGGACAACACATCGGCGGTCGCTTACATCAACCTTCAAGGGGGTCTGAGGTCTCGGCTGCTATGCAAGCTGGCACATCGGATCCTCCTGTGGGCCCAAAACAAAATTCTGTCTGTCAGAGCAATGTACGTTCCGGGCCACCTGAACATGGGAGCAGACCTCCTGTCGAGACAGGGGGTGAGATCAGGGGAATGGAGACTTCACCCCGAGGTGGTGGAGACCATTTGGAAAGAGTTCGGGAAAGCGCAGGTAGACCTGTTTGCTTCCCAAGCGACCACACAGTGCATACTATGGTTTTCTCTATCGCATCCAGCCCCGCTGGGACTGGATGCCATGGTACAGACGTGGCCGAGGCTACGTCTGTACGCTTTTCCCCCGGTTGCTCTGCTCCCAGGAGTCCTGGAGAGGGTCCGTCGAGACGGAGTCCAGTTATTGCTGGTAGCCCCGTTTTGGCCAACGAGAATTTGGTTCTCAGACCTCATAGCCCTGCTGGCGGGTCTCCCGTGGGAGATCCCTATCAGGAGGGACCTTCTGTCCCAGGCGGGGGGGATGATACTTCATCCTCGCCCCGACCTCTGGAAACTGTGGGTGTGGCCTCTGAGGGGGCCCACCTCATAGAGTTTGGTTTGTCAACCGAGGTTGCTCAGACCATACTAAGCTCCAGGGCTCCCTCCATAAGGAAGCTTTATGCCCTCAAATGGGCTCTCTTTTCAGCTTGGTGCACAGAACACCAGCTGAACCCAGTCAGTTGTCAGGTAGCCTCAGTGCTGGAATTTCTCCAAGATTGCCTGTCTGCTGGGCTGGCTGCATCCACTCTAAAAGTGTACGTGGCAGCCATAGCGGCTTATCGTTCTCCCCTAGATGATGAGTCACTAGGGCAGGATCCGCTAATTCGTCGCTTCCTCCGTGGAGCTATAAGGCTAAGGCCTGTCAGCACACGCAGAGTACCGACGTGGGACTTAACATTGGTGCTTGAGGGCATCTCTGTTCCCCCATTTGAGCCATTACAAGAGGCGTCAGATAAATTTCTGACATTGAAAACAGCTTTTTTGTTAGCTATTTCTTCCCTGAAAAGGGTTGGTGACCTCCAGGCTCTGTCGGTTGCACCTTCGTTTTTGGAGTTTGCTCCGGGCATGACTAAAGCCTTTCTTTACCCCAGACCGGGGTATGTACCGAAGGTTCCCACCCATGTGGCGAGACCTGCTGTGCTACAGGCCTTTAATCTGCCCCCATTTCAGTAGTCGGACCAAGAGAGACTAAATCTGCTCTGCCCAGTTAGGGCTCTGGATACATATGGCCACAGGGTTGCTAACTGGAGAAAGAGTGAGCAGTTACTGGTCTGCTTTGGATCCTCAAAGAGGGGGAGTCCAGCCAATAAGCAGACCATAAGTAATTGGATAGTTGAGGCTATCACAAGTACATACAAGGCCGCTGGACAGACAGCTCCCAAGCTTGTCAGGGCCCACTCTACGAGGGCTGTAGCGGCCTCAAAAGCTTCGATTTCGGGCTCTGCCCTTTCGGATATTTGTTTGGCGGCAGGGTGGTCGACGCCACATACATTCGTGCGTCACTACCAACTGGATATAGACCCCTCACCAGGGTCCTCTGTTCTCACTGCATAAATGTGCGTTCACAGTCAGCAGTGAGTCTGGCCTAGTGGGTATTGCATTCCCCTAGCGTTCTGGTTAGACGCAGTGTTGAAGTTCCCTAGAAAGGGAACGTCTCAGGTTACGTATGTAACCATGGTTCCCTGAGAGGGAATGAGACACTGCGTCTTCCGCCATACTCTCTCCTGCCTGTTACTTCTTTCAAGCTAAATTTGAAGTTATCAATGAGTGCTTAGGGCAGGCTTTTATACTCTCTGGTCTGACGTTCACGTCGCCGCGTGCCCGCGCGTGGTGACGTCACCGCTTAATTTCATTAGATTGATTTCACATGTGCTTCAAGACGCGTATAAAAGAGGTGATCCCCTAGCGTTCTGGTTAGATGCAGTGTCTCGTTCCCTCTCAGGGAACCATGGTTACATATGTAACCTGAGACGTTTCTGTTAGACAAAGTGCATCAAGCTTTAGATCGGTTATCAAATTATTACCAAAAAGAGTTTTAGATGAGAGTGTAAGGCTGTTTTTTTTTAACTACAGCGGTTCTGAACTGTAGTTCTGCCGGATGACTAAAAGTTATCAGTATGATGGTAAAAAACTGTACATTCTAGTCAAACCATCCTTTTGCAATCTTATACCAAAAACGGAAATAAGGGGAGTATTAATAGCTTTAAATGTGGGAGAGCGTTGCTATTATTTGATTATATTGTATTGCAATATGGAGCCATTAAATGTTGATGTTAAATCAAAAGTAATTGACAAATACTTGAAAATGAGATTATTTAATGACAATAATTATCTATGGTTACCACTGAATTAGTTACAAATAACTGTATGAAACAATAAAACATGAAATGATATAAACATATGTACCCATCTTAAATGTAGATTAAAGTTACCTGAGAGAGAGAGAGAGGGAGAGAGAGAGGGGGAGGGAGAGAGATAGAGAGAGCAAAAGCAGAAGCCAGAAGGGCCGGAGAAGAAAGAAGACACAGCTGAGTGTAACACCTCTTTTTGTACTTTCCTTGACCATGTGACCAGAGCCTAAATACTGAGACATTCAAACTGACCAATCGACACGTGACTACATCATCAAACCCCCACAGTCCACAAAGCAGTTCCTGATTTCATCAGGAATTTGTGTGAGCCCTCTTTGGGGAAAAACACATGTTCTGCCATATAAACAAATGCATATAATAGTTTTCATCCTTACAATTCCTCCCCTGGCACCGTTGTGACACATAAAGGGGCAAAATGTTACATTAATGATGAAAATATGCTTTCTGCTGTTTGCTGTTGTCATCTTCCGACTTGTTGCAGGCATAATGTTGGTCAATCTTTGTTGTTTCTCAGCCCTCTGTGAGAGGTAGTACTGGCAGTGTTCATATGCAAATTGTCCTCCATACCCCCACAACATAGGTGCTGATGAATGCAGGGAATCCCTGCTCTTCCTTTGAAGTCCATCCCAAGGCGTGAACTTTCTCTGCATAGATCCTGTATTTCAGAACAGCAAATGGCACAACAAGCAGAAAAAGCAAACACATGGCATTTGTAACTGATTAAAGGATTGATGTGGTCAGTTTGAGTTAATCTCAAGCAAAATGTTCTTAAATAAAATATGGTCAAGATGAAGGCAAAATAAGATGAAACAAGCTCTTTACACAATATCTGGAAACATAAAAATTTATCGCTTAACAACAAATCAACAATAGCTGGTTGAGTGTATCAGCAAAATATTCAGTGTAACCAAATACAGTGAAATAAATGAATCAATGTTCAAAGACAATCAAACTTGTATTCAAATGGATTAAATACAAAGTGAACACAAATAACACTAATGTTACAAAAGCAACAATATTTCAGCATTTTGGATTTAGAATCCCAATTTACATTTTGATTTAACAAGTTGAAACAAATAATAAGTAATTGGTAAATGATCAAATGAAATAAAAATAACAAAGATGAAAATTAAAATAACAGGATGAAAATCCATAGTTTTGATAAAGTCTGATTGAAAAGACTTTAGCAACATATATTCTATATGAAGCAGTGTCAGACACATCTGAATTTGACTATGTGTGTGAAGATTTGAAAAGTTCTCTGTGTAGCAGTGTTCCAGCTGTGGCTAGGTGTTTGTGTAAACATGCTCCTAACAATGGGTGGAAGTTTTACGACAGTGTTGTAAAATTTAGTCCTGTTGTAACAGGGAGCCAGAATGGAATATGATTTGTGAATGTAATAAGGCTCAAAATACTTCCAAAACAATGTTTTTTTAAGGAGCATGATAAAGTGCAAAGTTTAAGGCTGAATCCTGTAAGAAAGCATTTTCATAGTTATTGAAATGATTACACTGTAGCCACAAGGCAGTTCTATACTCGTGTTTGTAGTTTAAACTGGAGCTATATTGAGGGATAGCACAGTTTTCTATGTTTAGGAGATGAGACTCATCCAACATAGGATCACAAGTACCTTAAAATTAATTAATTTTAGCATACAGTTATTTCCATTTTTCTACATGACATGCGCTCTAGAATGCATCTGTGGCATCTACAAGCTCACACCTAAGTGATTTATCCACTTACAGTAAGAAAATCATGTTTTAAGGAATTACTTAGTCTATGTGTACTTTTTAGTAACACAAACAACTATTGTGTCTATGGTAATGAAAATATGTATAACACAACACATTTGGAAATGCAAACAAGATCAGCAAATATCAACTTTAATGCTTTTAGGCTGCTAGCCCGCCAGCAAAGGAAGTTAACAGTTGCAGGCCTTGTATTAACAATGCAGTCAGTTCACTAAGAGTGTTATTAACAAATGAGTTTTTGTTACGTGAAGACTAGTGATGGGTCGTTCTTGAACGATTCGTTAATTTTGAACGAATCTTCAATATGACTCGGGAACGACGAGTCATCACAGGGAGTGATTCGTTCATCCGCGCATGCGCACATTTTTGCAGGTGGTTTCGTTCGTTTTTCAAGTCTTTTGAGTCATTCATCAGGTGAAAGACTGAAGCCAATCATATGTATTGAGAGCCGGAAAAGGATTTGATTAGTTCATCTCTCGAGTCCTCGGGTTTGAGTCCGATTGTTCATCACGTGAAAGACTGAAGCCAATCATATGTATTTAGAGCCAGAAAAGGATTTGATTAGTTCATCTCTCGAGTCCTCGGGTTTGAGTCTTTCTTACTTGACTGGACACTACAGCATAATTGGGTGTAGAAATTAGTAAATGGTTCCAAATCCTCTTTAGAGACAGGTGCATCATCATTAATTATATGATTATTATTATTATATTAATAATATGATTATTCATTCATTCATTCATTTTCTTTTCGGCTTAGTCCCTTTATTAATCCAGGGTCGCCACAGCCGAACGAACCGCCAACTTATCCAGCATTTGTTTTACGCAGCGGATGACCTTCCAGCCGCAACCCATCTCTGGGAAACACATCCATACATTGTCATTCACACACATACACTACGGACAATTTAGCTTACCCAATTCACCTGTACCGCATGTCTTTGGACTGTGGGAGAAACCGGAGCACCCAGAGGAAACCCACGCAACCACGGGGAGAACATGCAAACTCCACACAGAAATGCCAACTGGCCCAGCCGGGGATCGAACCAGCGACCTTCTTGCTGTGAGGCGAACGTGCTAACCACTAGGCCACCGTGGCACCCCCTAATATGATTATTATTATTATTATTATTATTATTATTATGTGTATAAACTGTAGCTCCACTGTACACTGCAATGAGAACTCTAGTCAGTAGTAATACTTATGTAAAACTGGATTTTTGTTGCATCATGGATCATATTTTAGACTTTTTATAAAATGATCAAACAATGTTTTATTTAATTTAAAGCTTATTTGTTTTTATTAATTAAAAAGCCTAGCTTGATGTGCACTTTTTATATATTGTGATTTTAAAGTAATAATCTGTTTTGTTGTAAATCTTTTCTGGTAAAAATAATAAAAATAATAAAACAATAAACAACCATTAAACAGTGTTTATAGTGTTTCTAATGCCTGCAGCATCATATGTTACAAACGGTTCACAAAGACAATTTGATTTATTACGTAACTCATCTCTTATGCTTTCTTTCACGTTATGTGACAAAAGAACGAACAACTCGAATAAACTAAGTGATTCATTCATTCGTGTATGCGCACGTTGTGTAGTGTAGGAAAAGTTTAGTTCATCTCTCGAGTCCTCTATCGGGTTCATCACGTGAAAGACAGAAGCCAATCATATGCATTCAGAGCCGGAAAAGAATTTGATCTGTTTATCTCTCGAGTCTCGAGTCCTCTGGCTTGAGTCATCACGTGAAAGGCAGAAGCCAATCATATGCATTTAGAGCCGGAAAGAGATTTGATCTGTTCATATCTCGAGTCCTCGGGTTTGAGTCATCACGTGAAAGACAGAAGCCAATCATATGCATTTAGAGCCGGAGATCCGTTCATCTCTCGAGTCCTCGGCTGTGAGTCATCTGGCTTTACATGCTGTCACGGGCTAAACAAACGAAAGACTCAAAAACCTGAAGACTTGAAAGGTGAACTAATCATGGCTCCTTTCGGCTCAGACTGTGTACATTAGTTAAGATTATATGTGACTGTCAGTGTGACGAGAACGAGGTGAGCTGAGCAGACAAAAATACCTTCTCCACCTATCAGCTGGTGTGTGGTGTGCGGTTCTGGCACAAATTGGCTGCCGTCGCGTCATCCAGGTGGATGCTGCACACTGGTGGTGGATGAGTAGATTCCCCCCGATTGTGTAAAGCGCTTTGAGTGCCCAGAAAAGCGCTATATAAATGTAAGGAATTATTATTATTATTACCTTCATACATAAAAGACCAGGTAAACAATGAATTATTTTTTATTCCTTATAGCATTATATTTATGACTTGTTTAAGTGTGATCAACCTTTGGGTTAGTTGTAGATTTGTTTGGAAGCAAGTCCTAACATTTTAATAATATTTTTGGCGAAATTAACGAAATGACTCGAAAAAAGATTCGTTCGTCTCGATGAACGAGACTCAAAGATCCGAGTCAGTAAAATGATCCGAACTTCCCATCACTAGTGAAGACCACTGATTTTTGCTCTTAAATGGTTTCTGTTTTCTTAGATAATAAGGTGGAGGTCTTCCCTCCCCCGATGCCCAGCATTTTTCCTCTCTATGGCCTAATTTGTTACAGGTCATACAAAGCCTGTTTTGTTCGCCTGAGGGTTGATTGCTGCGGTCATCTGAGGTTTGAGGATTTTTAAGACTCTCTGCTTCTACACCATGCGTCTTTGCTGCGCTATTTTGGTGCTGCATCACCTTAAGTACTAAAACAGGCAAACTTTTTTGAGCTGAACAAGTCATTTCAGATCTATTATAAGTAACTTCATCTAAGAAGTGAACATGCTTTTCAGTCCCATTTCTGTTAAGCATTTTGGGAGACACAAACTTCTGTGCTTTCAGACTAGCTTTTAAATCTGCAATAGTGTCTTTTTGACTTTTGCATTTTTCAGTCAGGGCTAACTGTTCAGCTAGTAAATTATCAAGCTGTAACTGGAGATCCAGTATTTTTGCCTCTGACTTTTCTGCCTCTGATTTGTGAACATCAATTTCTTCACGTTTAGCAGTTATACTTGAATATATTTCTGACGTCAAGTTACGCAGTCTCGAGTAACACATGTAATTTAGAGCTTCAATTATATCACAACGTCTTGATTTCTTTCCATTTTTGCCAATTACATCCCACCATGCAAACAATGCAGACTCTGAGTATGTTAACTTTGTTGAGTTTACACAGTGTAAGTTCAACCTTTTTGGTCCATAAAGCAAACAATGCATCACTTTCTTTAGAAATTGACCCTTCCATCCTTGAGGAGGTAATCTGAAATTTACTCAATTTTAACTAATAAAAACTTATTACAGAAATTTATATAAATTTATATAAATTTGTAATTTCTGTTCCATGCACTTTAAGCAAATGGAAGAACAATAAAAGCAGACTTACCCACTCTTGTGGTTAGAAGGCCAGTTTTAATCCATCCACCAAGTCAGCTGTGAAAGATCCAGCTAAGACCGGCTAAAGTAAATTTCAGAAACTCACTGCGAAGGATCCTGGGGTTTCTTGCACCATCTGTAAGGCTGTTTTTTTTAACTACAGCGGTTCTGAACTGTAGTTCTGCCGAATGACTAAAAGTTATCAGTATGATGGTAAAAAACTGTACATTCTAGTCAAACCATCCTTCTGCAATCTTATACCAAAAACGGAAATAAGGGCAGTATTAATAGCTTTAAATGTGGGAGAGCGTTGCTATTATTTGATTATATTGTATTGCAATATGGAGCCATTAAATGTTGATGTTAAATCAAAAGTAATTGACAAATACTTGAAAATGAGATGATTTAATGACAATAATTCTCTACGGTTACCACTGAATTAGTTACAAATAACTGTATGAAACAATAAAACATGAAATGATATAAACATATGTACCCATCTTAAATGTAGATTAAAGTTACCTAAGAGAGAGAAAGAAGGAGAGAGAGATGGAGAGAGCATTGGGAGAAAGCAAAAGAAGGAGAAGACAGAAGGGCCGGAGAAGAAATAAGACAGAGCTGAGTGTAACACCTCTTTTTGTACTTTCCTTGACCATGTGACCAGAGCCTAAATACTGAGACATTCAAACTGACCAATCAACACGTGACTAGATTATCAAACCCCCACAGTCCACAAAGCAGTTCCTCAGGAATTTGTGTGAGCCCTCTTTGGGGAAAAACACATGTTCTACCATATAAACAAATGCATATAATAGTTTTCATCCTTACAAGAGTGATCTAATGTTTAATAATCCAAGTTTAATCTTTTGATTACCTTTATTTTTTATTTGATAAACATTAATTAGATTGTTACCTTTGGATGGGTTTGGGAGTTTTTTATATTTAGAGGTCGGGTAAGAGACATGTTCTCTATGTTCTTAAATCTAGGAGGCTCTATGTGCTGCAGATTATCTGAGTTAGGTAAACTGTGCAGGCTTGCAGACGGTTGGTTAAGCGGGTGGGATAATGACCATCTCTATTCAACAGGTCAGGTCTACCCCAAAAACTTGGTCAATTGTCTACAAAACCTATGTTATTCAGTGGCACCACTTTGACAAGCAGCCATTTAGTGATGAGTCGGCTGTGGAACGTCATGGTTACTTCCGTAACCCACATTCCCCAAATAGGGAATGGAGACGTGTGTCTGAATCTCAGACAATGGGAGTTGCTAGACAACTAATCACTCTGAAGATCAAGAAAACGGGCCAATAAAATGCCAATTGCATTGGCGGAGCTCCTTCAGAATTGCCTGCTGAAGAGCCGATCACTTAGCTCCCAGCTGGAGACTCAGGTGCTGTGGCAGTGGAGACACACGTCTCCATTCCCCATTCGGGGAACGTGGGTTATGGAAGTAACCATGACGTTCCCCTTCATATGGGAACTCCGACGAGTGTCTGAATCTCAGACAATGGGAGACTGTATGGAAAACCACAGCAGCCACAGCAGCTAAGCCCGTCACGCTCCTGATGTGCAGATTGCCAAGCAAAGTGTGTGCGCACTGACATCACCAAAAGCGCAACCTTCCAATGTCCCTAGGCCCTTAATAACCATTAACATGTGAATAATAATTTTATTAGCAGGAGTGGTAATTTGCCTTCACCTAGCTAATATAGACTAGGAATTTTTGAATACGATAGTACGTTGGGAAAGCGTCAGTCCCTGAAGGGGGAGGATGCTGCGGAGGTCATCTGCTACCCAACAAGGGGGAGTTTGATGACAACAAAACATATGGACTAGCCCTGAATAGGGGGAGTACTACATACGATAGGCTGGTTAGCTGTTAGGGAAGACACGGGACCACCTGAAAAGGGGGAACACACCGTGGTAGAAATGCATATGGCATCACCAAAAAAGGGGATTGCACATAGCTGGCACCGAACCTCAGTATGCGGGTTGACCACAAGGGGGCATACCAGTACAACACACTGAGCTATGCACTTGACTCCTCCGCTGAGTCAGGTGCTGGGGGCCTTGGAGGAATTTTCTAGGGTTTGCCTGAAAACGGAAACTTACTAGTAGAATAATAAACAGCGCACGTATCTCCGGGTTAGGGAGCCTGGCACAGCAAGCGTTTGTTGACACTGAGCCTAATTTTCTAACCAGAATTTTCAACCTCTGTTTTGATACAGCACTTCCCTTCTGCCGACCACCATAACCGATAAAGAGCTGTTCACAAGATCTTATGTTTTGCGTTCATTCCACGTAAAGGCGCAAAGCGCAAATGGGACAAAGCAGTGAATGGGCTGAGCCTACCTCTTGCAGGTTCACCACCTGATCTCTAAATGGGGTGGTAGGAACCTTGGGCACATAGCCGGGCCGGGGTCTCAGGATAATGTGAGAGTAGGCCGGCCCGAATTCAAGGCACGATTCGCCGACCGAAAATGCCTCCAGATCCCCGACTCTCTTAAATGATGCCAATGCGGTCTGCAGAGCTGTCTTTATAGACAGAAATTTAAGTGATACTGACTCGAGTGGCTCGAACGGGTCCCTCTGCATACCTGCCAGGACTACAGAGAGATCCCAAGAGGGCACGAGAGTGGGGCGGGGTGGATTTAAACACAGCGCACCTCTGAGGAACCGGATGATTAGATTATGCTTCCCGAGCGTGTTGCCATCCACCGCGTCATGATGAGAGGAGATGGCAGCCACATAAACCTTCAGTGTGGAGGGCGACAGCCTACGCTCCAACTTCTCCTGAAGGAAGGATAACACAACGCTAATCTGGCAAGTTCGGGGTTCTCCTCTGCGAGAAGCGCACCACTCAGCAAATAGACTCCACTTCAGGGCGTAGGCATGCCTCGTAGAGGGTGCTCTAGCCTGAGTGATGGTGTTAACCACAGAGGGTGGTAAGTCACCTAAGTCTTCCGAGCTCCGTCTATATACCACACGTAAAGGTTCCATAGATCTGGGCACGGGTGCCAGATGGTGCCCCGTCCCTGAGAGAGGAGGTCCTCCCTCAGAGGAATGCGCCAGGGAGGGGTCGCCGCGAGCAGTGAGATCTCGGAAATCCAGGTCCGGTTGGGCCAGAGAGGCGCAACGAACAAGACCTGCTCCTCGTCCTCCCTGACTTTGCACAGTGTCTGCGCGATTAGGCTCACTGGGGGAAACGCATACTTGCGCATGCCTGATGGCCAGCTGTGGGCTAGTGCATTCGTGCAGAGGGGGGCCTCGGTCAGGGAGTAAAACAGCTGGCAATGAGCGTTCTCTGGGGAAGCAAACAGATCAATCTGGGCTTCCCTAAAGCGCGCCCATATCAACTGGATCGCAATCGGGGTGGAGTCTCCATTCTCCTCGGTGCACTAGCTGCTGTGAGAGCGCATTGACTGCACGGTTGAGCTCTCCCGGAATGTGAATGGCTCACATCGATTTCAGCCGCGTATGACTCCAGAGGAGCAGACAGCGAGCGAGCTGAGACATGCGGCGGGAGCGTATACCCCCCATACAGTTGATATATGCTACCGTCGCCATGCTGTCCATCCTGACCAGCATGTGTTTCTGCTCCAGCACCGGTAAAAAGCGGCGGATAGCTAGACTACTAACAGCTCTAGGCAGTTGATATGCCAATGCAGGCGGGGTCTGGACCACGAACCTGCAGCTGCATGCTCGTTGCACACGGCCCCCTAGCCTGTGCTGGAGGCATCCGTTGATACGACAACATGCCTGGATATTAGCCTTAGGCGCACCCGGTGCGTACCCGCGTGCCATGCCCGTCTGGGGATTCGATCATGAAGCCAACGCTGAAGTGGTCTCATATGAAGCGGTGTGACAGCCGCAGCGGATGCCATTTGCCCCAGGAGCCTCTGAAAAGATTTCAGTGGGACCACTATATTCCTGTCGAGCTCTTTCAGACAAGAAAGCATTAGCCTGGCGCGCTACCATAGTGAGAGGCGCGCTACCATAGTGATCGGATCCAGCTCCAGCCCGAGATGAGAGATTCTCTGCCCGGGGCAAAGTTTGCTCTTCTCTCGGTTGACCCGAAACCCCAACTGGTCGAGGTGCCGAAGCACTTTGTCTCTGTGCATAATCAATTGATCCCGAGATGAGGCTATAATAAGCCAATCGTCGAGATAATTGAGGATGCGAATGCCCGAGAGCCGGAGAGGCATGAGGGCACCCTCCGCAAGCTTGGTGAAAACCCGCGGAGACAGAGAGAGCCCAAAGGGGAGGACTTTGTACTGCCATGCCCGTCCCTCGAACGCAAACCGGAGGAATGGGCGGTGACGTGGAAGGATGGAGACATAAAAATACGCGTCTTTCAGGTCTATAGCTGCAAACCAATCCCGAGGACGGACGCTGCAAAGCAAGCGTTTCTGCGTGAGTATCCTGAATGGCATCTTGTGCAGATGGCAATTCAGTCTGCGCAGATCTAGGATTGGTCTTAACCCCCTGCTCCTTTTGGGCACAATGAAGTACGGGCTGTAAAACCCGGACCTCATCTCGGTTGGAGGGACCTGCTCGATAGCACCCTTCGCCAGGAGGACAGCAATCTCCTCTCGCAAGACAGAGGCGCTCTCGGGAGTGACCCGTGTAGAGTGAATGCCTGTGAATTTGGGAGGGCGAATTTAATCACTTAACCGAGTCTGACCGTCCGTATGAGCCACCGCGACGCGCCGGGCAGCACTAACCAAGCCGGCAGGGCACGCGCTAATGGCACCATTGGAGTGATCATTGACGTGCCAGCAGAGGGGCAGCTCGGGAAGGGAGTGCTTGCCCCGAGAAGCGGTGCGTCTCTAGGAAGAGCTGAAAATAAGAGAATGTCTCTTACTATCCTCCCTGGATCCCGCGATGAGACCGGAGTGAGAGAAAGGAGTCCGTTCTGCTGCACTCTGACGGTCTATGGCGAATGGGCCCGGCGCTGCGAGCTGGAAGGTGGAGCGTCCCAGACTGACGGTGCTCGGGTTTGCGCATCCGGAGAGAGAGGAAACTGCTCTTTTGTTGTAAATTTGGTCGCCGCAAGCCCGGAGGCCGGCAGCGGAGTTTTCAAAGTCGATGTTGTTGACTGAAGTTGTTGTAGTCCTCGGCCCCCCACCGAGGAAAGAGCAGGTCCCGTCTTCTCCGAATAGCCCGTCTCAGGGACGCTTCGCGGTCCGTTTACCGGACTTAATGGCGCCCTGGGGCGGAGGCGTCATAGTCCCGCGAGTCGCTTGGCATTGCCGCTTGGCCGGTGGAGCGGGCAGTGGAAGCAGAGCGGATGTTGAAGCTGCGGGTGGATGCCCTCGGCGAGGAACAGCCGCAGTGGATGGGGCAGCAGGAGGAGCAGTTTTCCGAGCCCGCTGATGGATGATCTCGCCCACCGCCTTGGACTGCTCTTTCAACGCGGAGAATTCCTGGGTGAATTCCCCCACGGTGTCGCCGAACAGGCCTGCCTGGGAAATGGGAGCGTTAAGAAAGCGAGCTTTGTCAACTTCTCTCATCTCGGCCAGGTTCAGCTAGAGGTGGCACTCCTGGACCACTAATGTGGCCATCATCTTTCCCAGGGCACGAGCAGCCGATTTGGTGGTCATGAGAGCATAATCGGTTGCCGTGCGGAGCTCATGCATCAAGCCTGGGGAAGAACCACTCTCCTGCATCTCGGCCAGCTTCTCGGCTTGGTAGCGTTGATAGGTGGCCATAGCATGCAGAGCGGATGCAGCCTGGCCCGCAGCAGTGTAGGCTCTGGCCATGAGAGACTCAGATAACCTGCATGCTTTGGAGGGGATTTTGGGTGGACCTCTCCAAAGGCAAAGATTGACCGCAATAGCGCGCTCTACCTGGGGAATTGCCTCATATCCCCGGGCCGCTCCGCCGTCAAGAGTGGTGAGTGCGGGAGCGCACGAGGACCGGACAGAAAAAGGTGCCCTCCATGCCTGTGTGAGCTCACTGTGTATTTCCGGGAAGAAGGGGACAGGGGGTCTGGAAGGTCTCGCCCTCTTTCTCCCCACGTAGCACCCATCTAAGCGGTTCGGCCATGGTTCTGGGGGACAAGCCATCTCCAGTCCTACGGCCGAAGCAGCCTGGAATAACACGGCCAACATGTCCGATTCCAAATCCGAGGCCGCGCTGACAACCCTGGATGGTGGAAGGGGGTCTGGATCCTCATCGGAGCATGTCAACCCGCCCTCCGATGCAGTGATGGACATCACGTCTCCGGTGTCATCTAATGAGGGCGCGGCCAGCCCGGAGGCAGAAACAGAGCGCACTGAAGATGAGCGAGGAGTCCGCGGGCCCGGAGGCGACGGATTAGCCCCCACAGTAACCCTCAGGCCTGCCCGAGTGCTAACCGCTTGGCGGGGAGCAGCAGGGGTGACTCGCCCTAATGCAAGGGCTCGCCGCGACCTCAGTTGCGCAACAGTCAAGCCATCGCAGTGCGGGCAAGAACTGTCCGCGAGCACCGCATCAACATGCTGGACCCCCAGACATGTGACGCAATACTCGTGCCTGTCATCCGGAGTGAGGAAACCAGACATGTGACGCAATACTCGTGCCTGTCATCCGGAGTGAGGAAACCACCACATCCAGAAACGCACGGTTGGAACGACATCTTTAAAAAGACGCGCTACACAACCGTGTGCCCTCTTAGGGAATTCTGCTCTAGTAGAAAACTGCTCTTTTAAGTCACCAGCGAAACGCCGAGGGGATGGGAAACCTAGCTTAACCGCCGCTCTAGCGTCTTCCCCCGCACTGGTGAAGGTAGGGCTTTCTTCAAACTTGGAAGTCAGCTTAGCAGAAGGGTTCTTCAGTCTCGTTAATTTTTACTGAACTTACAATT
This sequence comes from Danio albolineatus, assembly GCA_903798035.1. Taxonomy (NCBI): domain Eukaryota; kingdom Metazoa; phylum Chordata; class Actinopteri; order Cypriniformes; family Danionidae; genus Danio; species Danio albolineatus. The sequence continues at coordinate 4,304,866 of CAIGQQ010004210.1, forward strand.
AGATCTACTATGTTGCTGTTGAGGCGCCACGGTGGCCTAGTGGTTAGCACGTTCGCCTCACAGCAAGAAGGTGTGAGTGTGCATGTTCTCCCCGTGGTTGCGTGGGTTTCCTCCAGGTGCTCCGGTTTCCCCCACAGTCCAAAGACATGCGGTACAGGTGAATTGAGTAAGCTAAATTTTCCATAGTGTATGTGTGTGTGAATGAGAATGTATGGATGTGTTTCCCAGAGATGGGTTGTGGCTGGAAGGGCATCTGCTGCGTAAAACAAATGCCGGATAAGTTGGCGGTTCATTCCGCTGTGGCGACCCCGGATTAATAAAGGGACTAAGCCGAAAAGAAAATGAATGAATGAATGTTGCTGTTGCTGTTTTGACTATTATGGTAGAGCAAGTACCAAGAACTGCTACGGCCAGTATATCCACAGACATACCATCTTAGAATATAACATGCTGCTGCTGCAAACATAATATATGTAACCCCATAGCAGATCTATCACAGGTGGACTGGGGTTGAGGGAGGGTCTCCGACAATGCACCGCAGCTTAACAGTGTAAAACAACGCGGAGCATTTAAGCCAATCAGGAGCAAGCTCATTGGCTGCCGAGATGACAGATGGCGTGCGCATAAAGTTTCATGGCAGAAATTTCACATCTTTGGACTTGTGAGGGAAACCGAAGCAGATGAAACTCATACAAACATGGGGAGAACATGCCAACTTCAACTGACCCAGCCGAGGCTCAAACCAGCGACCTTCTTGTTGTGAGGCGACAGCGCTATTTATTGTGCCACCCATTTTGTTTATTATATACATATATATTGTTATACATATATGTTATAATAAGACTGTCAGGGTTTTGTCCCAGGTTATTTTAGTTTTCTCTTGTAATGTTTTTTTCTTTACCACTACATTTTTTTTCCTCATTTTGTCTTTTCTCTCTGTTTTTTTGTGTCTGCAATCACTGTTATTGATTTCACATGTGCCTTGTTTAGTTGTCTATATTTAAGTAGCCTCAGTTCAGAGATTCGTTGCTCGGTTATTGTGGTTCCAAGCCTGTCACACACTGTGAGTTTTTCTTACTTGTTTTTTGAGCTTGCTTCTTTTGCATCATTAATTATTTAGGGTTTTGTGGATTTTTTCTGTTCTGAAGTTTTTTGCCTATCTGCTGAGTTTATGTTTTTTGGAAACCAAAGTTCCAAGTTTTGTTAACCATTTTTCGTCTTCTATTGAAGATTGTTTTCTGTTGTTAATAAACATCCGCAAGGAATCAGGTAGTGTCTCACTGTTGGGTTCTTCAACGCCCAGTGGCTCATTGATAACACAACGGCACTGTCACACTGGAGACCTGGGTTCTATCCCTGAGCCTGATAGAATAACGGAGCCAAAACATGAACCCAAAGACCCCAGGATCCCAGGAGCTTCTGGCCACGGTGGCTCAGCATGAGTCTGCAATTCAGCGACATGAAAATGCCTTCGCCCAGCAAGAAACTTTAATGATTAAACATTCTCAGTTACTGTCAGATCTCATGACTTCTGTTCGTCAACTCTTTGACAGGGTGCATGTTGATTCCACTCCAGCTCCTACTCCTACTGCTGCTTCAATACCCCTGCCCCGAGTAAGCTCTCCTGTGATGGAACCTCGCCTACCACCTCCCCAACATTCCTCAGGTAATCCCAGTGCTTGTGATGGTTTTCTAACACAATGCTCTCTAACCTTTGAACTGCAGCCCTCATCTTTCCCCTCAGACCGTTCCCCAATTGCATTTGTCATCACACTGTTATCTGGTAAGGCCCTCTCCTGGGCCACTGCAGTCTGGAAGGCGAAAGCACCTTGTTTGTTCAAGTTACGCAACTTTTGAGACTGAATTCAAGCGGGTGTTTGACCACCCTATCAGTGGTCGGCAAGCCTCAAAAAGACTCCTAACCCTAAGGCAAGATACTGGCAGTGTGGCGGAATATGCCATAAAGTTTCAAACAATGGCAGCAGGAAGTGGTTGGAACAATGAAGCCCTTATGGTCTGTTTTCAAAATGGGTTATCTGAGACCATCCAGGATGATCTGGCCACCAGGGAACCCGCCCTAAATCTCGAGACACTAATTGATCAAGCTATTAGACTAGATAACCGGCTGAGGGAAAGACTTCTGGATCGATCCACTGATTCCACTCAGATGCTCACTACAACTCCACCTTCCACATTACTGGTAGATCAACACGATTCTGAACCAATGCAGTTGGGCCAGACTCGCCTTTCTCCTAAAGAGAGAGACCGTCGTATGAAGGAGCAGTGTTGCCTTTACCGTGGTCTATCTGGTCATTTTTGCTACAACTTCTGGGAAACGCTCCATTCCGTGCAGGAAAGGAAGGACTGTAACGGGAGTTACATACAGTTCATCACCTTCCAAAAGTGGTTTGTTCCTCCCTGTCACTCTCACTTGGTCAGACCAACATTCCCATCTTCAAGCCTTCATTGACTCTGGTGCTGCGGGAAATTTCATGGACATTACCCTAGCCGAGAACCTCAATATTCCAAATGATCCCCTTCCAGAACCACTGTCAGTCACAGCATTGGACGGCAGACCATTATCTCCGGGTGAGGTAACACATTGTGGCGAGACTGGAGGCTCTCCAAATTGTTTTTTACGCACCACTAGAGGGACCTAGTCTGACCTGCCTTTCCTAAACTTCCGGGGTCAAGAAGGAAACAGAAGTTCAGGTGGAGAAAAAGAATATAAATAAGGGGTTTTTCAGGAGTAAAGGGTGTGGTTGAGTTGACGGAAACAGTGGTGAAGAGGAATCGAATCGAGTTGAGTTGAGTTTTTTTTGTTTGGGTGTGTTTGTTAATGTGGACGCGATTGAGGAAGAAAATTGTGCGAAAGTGAAGACTTATTGCACTTTGCGGGTGAAGACAACAAAAGCGGTGTCGTACAGCAAGAGTGGACGTGGTGAGCCCAGCAACATCACCAAGTGATCATTGTGTGCGAGGGGTCTCCTGAAAACTCGGTGGAGATAGTGGAGAGCTGGATTCGTACCTGAAGCCAACGCATGAGTTCGACTGGTGGGAAGAGGCATCCCAAAGGAAAACAGATCGAGGGGTGGACCTGTACCAATCCACATTGATATTCGGGTCAGTTTCACTACATCCATTAAATCATACACCCACACTAAAAATCTTCCCCTTACTGCAATGCCATTAAAACAGACTCTTACTGTATTTTTTTCCCCAACCTAGTGCGCTCCATAAACGATCCCGATTTAGTATTTACCCTGTTTCTTGTTGTTGTTGGTTGTTTGCTTTGTTATTTTCTGTTTATTTCTGCTACTATAGAGTTTGTGGATTTTTGATTGAGTGATCTCGTAATGATGTTAATGCTGTTTTGTAAAATACATTATTGTCCGAGTCAATTCTAAGGTGTTTGAATTATTGTTTGAAGATAATATTTTTTTTATATATTTTGAATTGTGTAATAGTGGTATGGCTTACCGTGGCTAACCGGAGCATATATATTATTGGCAAGGTAAACTTGCCTGGCGCCCAAAGGTTGTTTAAAAACAAAACTGTTAATCATATATATAATTTTAATTTTTTTTTGTTGAGGTCCGCTGGGAGTAGGACCAAAAGGCCTGCAAAAGCACATTTGTCAATTCCCATGTGGACTAGTGGTAGGGAGTTAAACTGCAATGCTGGCGACTCGAGTTCTAATCCCACCTGGAATGGTTTTCTGAAATTCATTTATTTTCTTCTTTTCTTTTATTGAAATGAAATTAAGACTTATTCATCACACCTCCACCGTTACAACATCTTACTTCTGACCTGTCCCTTTCCATCCACCAGCACCAAGAGAAGCTCTGTTTTCACCTCATACATTCACCTGAATTCCCGATTATCCTTGGACACCCCTGGCTGTTTCAACACAACCCGCACATTGACTGGGTTACTGGAACCCTCCTGGCCTGGAGTCCCACCTGCCAAGCCACTTGTCTGAATCAGAAACCCCGTAACCCCATTTTCGAGTCTCGAGAACCCTTAGATTTGTCTCAAGTTCCAGCACAGTACCACCACCTTAAAGCTGTCATCAGCAAAAAGAGAGCTACCTCCTTACCACCTCATCGTGCTAATGATTGTGCCATTGAGCTGCTTCCAGATTCCAGCCCCCCCAGAGGTAGTATTTTTTCCTTGTCCCTTCCCGAGCACATTGCCATGGACAACTATATCAAGGAATCCCTCGCAGCAGGAATCATCCGGCCTTCCACCTCTCCAGCAGGCGCTGGTTTTTGATGGTTTGATGGAAAGAAGGACGGTGGTCTTAGGCCATGCATAGAATACAGGTGGCTAAATAAAATCACCAACCGCAACCGCTTTCCCTTGCCATTGATGTCTACAGCTTTCGAGATTTTACAAGAAGCCTTCATTTACACTTAGCTTGATCGGCACGATGCTTTCCACCTTGTGCGCATCAAACCAGGAGATGAGTGGAAGATCGCTTTCAACACACCTACAGGCCACTACGAATACCTAGTGATGCCCTTCGGTCTTACCAATGCTCCCGCTGTTTTTCAAGCCCTCATTAATGATGTCCTACGAGACATGTTGAACAAGTTTGTATTCATCTACTTGGACGACATCCTCATCTTCTCGAGTTCAATTCAAGAGCATGTACATCATGTCTGCAAAGTCCTCCAACGGCTTCTTGAAAACTACCTGTATGTTAAGCCTGAGAAATGCCAGTTCCATGTATCCAAAGTCAAATTCCTTGGTTTTGTCATCCAACCAGGGCAGATCCAATTGGATCCACAAAAGGTCCAAGCTTTGGTGGATTGGCCTTCTCCTTCATCAGTTAAGGAAGTACAGTGGTTCCTGGATTTTGCAAATTTTTATAGAAAATTCATCCTGAATTTTAGCACTGTGGCGGCCCCATTATCTGCCCTCACCAAAGAGAAAGTTGCTGGCTTTTGGTGGGGTCCTGAAGCTGAAGATGCTTTCAAAAAACTCAAGAGGCGCTTCACATCGGCACCTATCTTCCTTATCCCAAACCCTGACAAACCTTTTACGGGTGAAGTTGATGCTTCTGAAGTAAGCATTGGAGCAGTGTTATCCCAGAGAGGTGAGGATAACAAACTCCACCCTTGTGCTTTTCTCTCTCACCGTCTCACCTCAACTGAGATAAACTATCATGTGGGTGATAGAGAACTACTGGCAGTAAAGCAAGCGCTTGAGGAATGGAGACACTGGCTGGAGGGAGCCAAACACCCATTTCAAGTACTGACAGACCACAAAAATATTTAGTATGTTTAACAGGCTAAGCGTCTTAATCCCAGGCAAGCCCGATGGTCCCTGTTTTTCAACCGGTTTCATTTCACACTCACCTATCGTCCAGGGTCAAAAAATCTGAAACCACATGCATTGTCCTGAGTATATGTGAAATTCCCTCAAGAAGATCGCAATGAACCTATTGTCCCCAGTTGAAAGATCATTGCCCCCATCAGGTGGAATCTGGAAGGCCTTGTCAGGAAAGCCCAAACCAAAGACCCCGACCCAGGCGGAGGTCCTACTGGTTGTCTATATGTCCCCAAAGCTGCTCGCTCCAAGGTTCTCCAGTGGGGACATTCATCCCAGCTCACATGTCATCTGGGTTCTGCCCACACTCTTGAGTTTTTACAGAGACGGTTTTGGTGGCCTACCATCAAGAAAGATGTGACTTCATATGTCAATGCATGCCATACTTGCAACCAAAGTAAAAGTTCCCACTGTTCACCTCAAGGTTTCCTGCATCCACTTCCCATACCTCACAGACCCTGGTCACACATTTCTATGGATTTCATCACGGGACTCCCTCCATCTCAGGGGAAAACAACTATTCTGGTCATAGTGGACAGATTTTCCAAAGCTGCATGATTCATTCCCTTGCTTCAACTTCCTACTGCTAAAGAGACAGCTGAACTTACCATAGAGCACGTGTTCAGAGTCTTCGGAATTGCCCAGGACATCGTTTCAGACCGAGGACCTCAATTTTCCTCCCGATTCTGGCAAGCCTTTTGCCAGTCCATAGGGGCTACTGCCAGCCTATCCTCAGGTTTCCACCCAGAGTCCAATGGTCAAACCGAAAGACTCAATCAAGACCTTGAGACCACCCTGAGATGCATGGCAGCTAACAACCCCACCACCTGGTCCTGTTTCATCATATGGGCAGAATATGCACATAATACTCTCTGTTCATCAGCTACTGGTATGTCTCCTTTCGAGTGCCAATTTGGGTATTCTATTTGGGTATTCTATTCCCAGAGCAGGAGGTGGAAGTGGCAGTCCCCTCTGCCCTCCAGTTTGTCAGACGCTGCCGTCAAACTTGGAGGAAGGCTCGTCTCAAACTTCTCCGAGTATCTCAACAATACCAGCACCAGGCTAATCGTAAACGCAGACCTGCTCCCATTCTGCGCCCTGGCCAAAGAGTCTGGCTTTCCACTAGAAATATTCCCCTACGAGTAGATTTTAGAAAACTCTCCCAGAAGTTCATTGGACCCTTCAAGATAGCAAGGAAAGTAAACCCAGTCACTTACAAATTATATCTACCTAAATCATTAAAAATAAATCCTACCTTTCATGTTTTACTACTAAAACCAGTCATATCCTCTCCTTTTTCTGTGACAGGTAAACCTCCCCCTCCTCGCTTATTTGGAGGCCAACCAGTCTACACGGTCTGCCGGATACTGGATGTCCGCCAAGTGGGTCGAACCAAGTAGTATTTTGTGGACTGGGAAGGCTACGGCCCTGAGGAGCGTTCCTGGGTTCCTGCCAAGGACATTTTGGATCCTAAGTTGATTCGAGTCTTTCACACTCTCAAGCTCCAGTCTCTCGGCAAGAACGTCAGAAGCCATTCCTAAAGGGGGGGGGGGGGGGGTCCTGTCAGGGTTTTGTCCCAGGTTATTTTAGTTTTCTCTTGTAATGTTTTTTTCTTTACCACTAGATGTCCTCATTTTGTCTTTTCTCTCTGTTTTTTGTTTCTGCAATCACTTTTATTGATTTCACATGTGCTTTGTTTAGTTGTCTGTATTTAAGTAGCCTCAGTTCAGAGATTCGTTGCTCGGTTATTGTAGTTCCAAGCCTGTCACACACTGTGAGTTTTTGTTTTTTTGAGCTTGCTTCTTTTGCATCATTAATTCTTTAGAGTTTTTTGGATTTTTTCTGTTCTGAAGTTTTTGGCCTATCTGATGAGTTGATGTTTTTTGGAAACCAAAGTTCCAAGTTTTGTTAACCATTTTTCGTCTTCTATTGAAGATTGTGTTCCGTTGTTAATAAACATCCACAAGGAATCAAGAAGTGTCTCACTGTTGGGTTCTTCAACGCCCAGTGGCTCATTGATAACACAATGGCACTGTCACACTGGAGCCCTGGGTTCTATCCCCGAGCCTGACCAAGACAAGTATAATTGTGTTGACAGCTGTCATCAGCCGTCCTGGTGAACTTCTACTGCTGCACAATAGAGAGCAACCTGACCAACTGTGTTACAGTCTGGTATGGAAGCTGCTCTGTTGCTGAGCGCAAGGCCCTGCAGTGGGTGGTAAAAACTGCCCAACGCATCACAGGGACTCCACTTCCTGCTATAAAAGACATTCAGGAAAAACACAGTCTTTGCAGAGCACATAGTATCCTCAAGGACCCCTCTCACCCTGCTCACAGACTGTTTTCTCTCCTGCCTTCCGGCAAGCGCTTCAGGCTCCCTCGGACAAACACCAGCAGACTGAGGAACAGCTTTTTCCCCAGAGCTGTCTCCCTTTTGAACTCTGCCCCCCACTGACTCTTCTGACCCCCCACTCTCCTCATAACTTATACTCCTCACAGTCACTGCACTACTGAACATTTGCACATTTAAAAATTGCACATATTCATTGCACTGATTCACTTATCTGAACTGTACACACCCACTGTACATATAAATTTGAAATTGTTTATCTATCTGCACACTTTGGATTATTAATAAGCAACCTACATTACACTGATTCATTTATGTGAACTGTACATACTCACTGTACATATACATTTGTAATTATGTTTATCTGCACACTTTTAATTATTAATAAGCAACATACATTGCACTGATTCATTTATTTGAACTGTACACACCCACTGTACATATACATTTGTAATTGTTTATCTATCTGCACACTTATTATTAATATCAACCTGTACGTACAATCATTTATTGTAAATCTGGGCTCATAACTAAGTCAACCTGTATATAATGTTCATAGTACATCCATCTGTAAATATCACCATAGTTTTTCTATAACTGCACCTTATAATTTATACCTGTATTCTGCACTTGCTGCTATTGCACTTCTGGTTAGACCTAAACTGCATTTCGTTGCTTTGTACTTGTACATGTGTAATGACAATAAAGTTGAATCTAATCAGTTTCACCAGAGACAAATTGTTGGACATTTGGACACATACACAACCCAATATCTTTCCAGTCTTAGATTTATGTGACGTTTTGCTGGACATTGTAGTGGGTGGAGCCACGGTGCTGCTGAAACACTTTTGGGTGTGCAGACGAGGGGGAAGCAAGCAGGCGTGCTTGTGAAACTCCGACAGCGCAGATTTCGAACTGCATTGCCTAGCATCCATCTGGTGAATCTCTGCTCTCTACTAAACAAAAAAAACAAACTCCTGCTCCTTTTTCTCTCAAAAATACTGATTTTTTTGCATTTTGCTGCTCTGTGTTTCACAGAAACATGGCTGAATGACGCCATACTGGACAACGAGCTTCATTTACCAGCCTAACAGATGCTTAGAGCAGATTGGGATGGATAATCAACACGGAAATTGCCCTATGGTGGGACATGCTTTTACATCAATGAAAGGTGGTGTACAGATGTAACTGTTTTAAAGAAGAAGTGCGGTCCCGACCTAGAAGCACTGTTTATTAACTTATTTTATTCATTCATTCATTCATTCATTTTCTTTTCGGCTTAGTCCCTTTAATAATCCGGGGTCGCCACAGCGGAATGAACCGCCAACTTATCCAGCATTTGTTTTACGCAGCGGATGCCCTTCCAGCCACAACCCATCTCTGGGAAACACATCCATACATTCTCATTCACACTCCTACACTACGGACAATTTAGCTTACCCAATTCACCTGTACCGCATGTCTTTGGACTGTGGGGGAAACCGGAGCACCCGGAGGAAACCCACGCAACCACGGGGAGAACATGCAAACTCCACACAGAAAGGCCAACTGGCCCAGCCGGGGATCGAACCAGCGACCTTCTTGCTGTGAGGCGAACGTGCTAACCACTCGGCCACCGTGGCGCCAACTTATTTTATATTTAATTTAATTTAATTTATTATATTATTTTATTAGCCTTTCTACATGCTGCATGAGTTCTGCTCATTCATCCTCATCAGTGTTTACGTTCCTCTGCATGCACATGCGTGCCTGGCAATACAGAAACTAGCTGATCAGATCATGGCAATAGAGCAGGAGTTACCAACCTTTTTGAAACCGAGAGCTACTTTTTGGGTACCGAATAATGTGAAGGGCTACCAGATTGATACACACATCTCAAATAACAAATTTGCTCAATTTACTTTTACTTAAATGTAATTGTCAATAATTAAAGATATTCATCTATGAGAAGACACTGATAATGTTAATGATTCTCACGATAGTTGTCAACAATGGTTTGTAGGTAGGTGTCACGGTTTATGGGTTTGTGTGTTCTTTCTGTATGTTTTGTGTCA
>CAIGQQ010004210.1:4314613-4326544 GCA_903798035.1 Danio albolineatus
TATTAAAATACTTGCATTTGGATCCTTCCTGTCTGGTGTCGTGACAGTAGGAGACAGATAAATATCAATATGCAACATTTTATTTCTATAAATCTCTGCAAGTATTTACTTTTTCAAATGACCATTTCTACAATATTTTCACTAGCCACTAACAATCTTTAACAAATCATGCACTAGCTATACATTGTTCGATGTTTGTACAGATTATCAATTGTGTAACATATATCAACTTTCAGATTTTACTGAAATTATCACAAAATATACAGCATCCCGTTTCCCCTACACCTGCACATCAGTTCAGTAAAAAACGGGCCCAGATTTTGTAACACCAGCCTGTCTAAAATCCTGTGCTGACCAGCTGGCCCTTCACCCTGATCTTCAACAGATCACTGGAGTTGTGTGAAGTGCCCTCCTGCTTCCAAAGCTACCCCTTCATCCCCATCCCAAGGAAACCCAAACTTAGTGGATTAAATGACTACAGACCGATGGTGCTAACATCTGTGGTTTGAAAAACTGGTGCTGGCTCACCTGAAGGACAGCGCTGAACCCTCACTGAAACCTCTCTTCAGTTTGCCTACAGAGCAAACATGTCTGTGGATGATACAGTCAATATGGGACTGCATTATGTTCTGCAACACCTAGACTGACCATGGACCTATGTGAGAATCTTGTTTGTTGACTTCAGTTCAGCTTTCAACACGATCATCCCAAAACTTCTCCAGCCCAAATTTATCTCTCTATGTCCACCTCTGTGTGTCAGTGGATCAACAGCTTCCTAACGGATAGGCAGCAGCTTGTAAAGCTAGGAAAATCTGCTACCAAATATGACCTCCAAAGACTACGTAGTATAGTTCAGACTGCTGAGTGAATCCCTGGTACAACCCTCCCTACAACTGTACTTATCCAGAGCAAGCATAAGGGTTGCCAAAATCACTCTGGACCCCTCACACCCAGCACAATCCTACAGACGAACTTTACTACAGTGGTGCCGAAACCCGGGAAGAAGAAGAAACTTTGATGCCAGAATGTCCACTTCATCTACTAGTCCATGTGTGGAAGTCATTCAGGTACTCGCGGTTCTCAACAGAAAACAACATCACACGCTGGTGGAGCTGAAGAAAGATCTAGAACAACGGTTCCAAGTCCTCGTGGAGGCCCAGCGGGAGGACCGCGAGCTAATCCAGAGTCTGCTGGCCCAGGAGATCCGGCCCACTCTGACATCTGCCACCCACCCTACCATTATTCTACAGAGTATAGCCGTTAGCGGGTAGTGAATTACATCACCATGCACACACCTCACCCTTACCATGTGGCTCGTATCCAATGCCATGACTTAAAGCAGGCCTTGGTAGATGGAAGTCTGGTTACACCCCGAATCCACCAAGGCTTGATATGTACCCCCTTTTATACTCACAAGTATCCGGTATAGCACGTCACGAGGCAATTAAATAAAATTGCAAATAAAACAAAAATAAAGTAGCATTTTCTTAACTCTGCTTGTCACTGTCCATTAACCTGGAAACTTACCATTGGGGAGACCATTGTGGGGTCTGGTAGCAGTGGCCTTGAGGGCTGTGATTTGCAGTGTTTGGCAGGTCCCCAAAATACTACAGACTGTCCATGCATCTCTTTGGACTCCTGACAAGTGCTACCACAATGATGGAGATGCATGACATCATTGTTAGCATGACAGTTTTCCAGCTCCCATAGTGATGCCAGTGCTCAAAAGCATTTGCAAAATCTACAGAACAGGATGAAGAGAATGGGCATGTATGAAGGAAGTTACAGTGATGAAAATGACTTTTGTTTGTTTGGTCTTTTGACACAATGCAACTGTCAAAGGTTGCATTGCATTATGCCAAAATGCTAGTATTATTACGTATGTTATTCTTTTTAAGAATTACAGTATTAAACATTTGAATTAATACTCCTTAACTGGAATTAACCACAGTCAGTGACATCAGCATACTTAATTTAAATAGTGCAAATTGTCTAGGTGATCTTGGCTGACATAGGACCAGCTTATAAATCTTTGTCCACAAAAGATTTGTGTGGAGAATCATCCACACAGATCCATCATTAAGAAATTAAAGTATTTAATTAATACAGTATTTTTTTTCTTCTGAGATACATAAAACATATGCATACAATCGAAATATATATATATATTATTGTATGCTTTAATTTTTTAAAATAATGTAGAACTACACAGAGGACAACAAAACACAGGGTTCTATGAAAAAAAAGTCAATGGGATCTGAAGAAAATACGATTAACAATCTAACCAGGTTTGTTGACTTTGTACAGATTTATCAGCAAACCCTTAATGCACTGTTAATGGAATTCTCTGATTCTGTACGCAAGAAAAAAGTTTAAATAATTTCTTCTTTAAAACATTTACCTTTAATAAAAGTAGTCCTGTTCAGTCTGAAACCTTTAGCATTATGTTGTGACTGACAAATTATGAATCTCTCCAGAGATATAAATATTGTTTAAAAAATGTAATTCACATTATTTAGACTAGGGGCCACCAAACCTATTCCTGGAGAGCTACCTTACTTCAGAATTCAGCTCCAGCCCTAATTAAACATACCTGAATTAAATAAAAAGTACCTATGATAAATACCTTGATAACATTGACAACTTGATACAGACAGGTGTATTTGGTCAGTATTGCAACTGAAATCTGCAGGAAAGTAGTTCCCCTTCATATGGGAACTCTAATGTGTCTCTGAATCTCAGACAATGGGAGTTGCTAGATGACCAATCACTCTGAAGATCAAGAAAACGGGCCAATGAAATGCCAATTTGCATTGGCGGAGCTTCGCTCCACAGCTGATCCTGAGGAGCTCATCAGGGCTATATATCAGTCAGCTGCGGAGGAGCTCATTTAGAATTGTTGCTTCAGACCCGATCACGAGACTAAAGAAGCCCTTCTGCTAAGCTGACTTCCAACAGAGAAGAAAGCCTTACTTTCACCAGTGCGGAGGAAGATGTTTCCCGTCCCCTTGGCGTTTCGTTGGTGACTTGAAAGAGCAGTTTTCTACTAGAGCAGAATTCCCTAAGAGAGCACACGGTTGTGTAGCGCATCTTTGTAAAGATGTCGTTCCGACCGTGCGTTTCTGGATGTGGTTGTTTCCTCGCTCCAGATGACAGGCACGAATATTGCGTCACATGTTTGGGGGTCCAGCATGTTGATGCGGTGCTCGCGGATAGTTCTTGCCCGCACTGCGATGCTTGACTGTTGCGCAACTGAGGTCGCGGCGAGCCCTTGCATTCGGGCGAGTCACCCTTGCTACTCCCCGCCAAGCGGTTAGCGCTCGGGCAGGCCTGAGGGTTACAGTGGGGGCTAATCCGTCGCCTTTGGGCCCACGGACCCCTCGCTCCTCTTCAGTGCGCAGGGCCCCTCTGATTAGAGAGGTCCACCCAAAATGCCTTCCAAAGCGTGCAGGTTATCTGAGTCTCTCACGGCCAGAGTCTACACTGCTGCCGGCCAGGCTGCATCCGCTCTGCACGCTATGGCCACCTATCAACGCTACCAAGCCAAGAAGCTGGCCGAGATGCAGGAAAGTGGTTCTTCCCCAGGCTTGATGCATGAGCTCCGCACGGCAACCGATTATGCTCTCATGACCACCAAATCGGCTGCTCGTGCCCTGGGAATGACGATGGCCACATTAGTGGTCCAGGAGCGCCACCTCTGGCTGAACCTGGCCGAGATGAGAGACGTTGACAAAGCTCGCTATCTTAATGCTCCCATTTCCCAGGCAGGCCTGTTCGGCGATACCGTGGGGGAATTCACCCAGGAATTCTCCTTTTTTCAGCTCTTCCTCGGGACGCACCACTTCTCAGGGTGAGCACTCCCTTCACGAGCTGCCCCTCTGCTGGCAAATCAATGATCACTCCGATGGTGCCATTAGCGCGTGCCTTGCCGGCTTAGTTAGCGCTGCCCGGCGTGTCGTGGTGACTCATACGGACGGTCAGACTCGATTACGCGATTCGCCATTCGCCCTCCCAAATTCACGGGTATTCACTCTACACGGGTCACTCCCGAGAGCCCCTGTCTTGCGAGAGGAGATTGCTGTCCTCCTGGCGAAGGGTGCAATCGAGCGGGTCCCTCCAACCGAGATGAGGTCAGGGTTTTACAGCCCGTATTTCATCGTGCCCAAAAAGAGCGGGGGGTTAAGACCAATCCTAGATTTGCGCAGACTGAATCGCCATATGCACAAGATGCTGTTCAGAATGATCACGCAGAAATGCTTTCTTTTGCAGCGTCCGTCCTCGGGATTGGTTTGCAGCTATAGACCTGAAGGACGCGTATTTTCATGTCTCCATCCTTCCACGCCACCGCCCATTTCTCCGGTTTGCGTTTGAGGGACGAGCATGGCAGTACAAAGTCCTCCCCTTCGGGCTCTCTCTGTCTCCGGCTCTTGGGCATTCGCATCCTCATTTATCTCGACGATTGGCTTATTATAGCCTCATCTCGGGATCAATTGATTATGTACATTGGCTTATGATAGCCTCATCTCGGGATCAATTGATTATGCACAGAGACAAAGTGCTTCGGCACCTCGACCAGTTATGGTTTCGGGTCAACCGAGAGAAGAGCAAACTTTACCCCACGCAGAGGATCTCTTATCTTGGGCTGGAGCTGGATTCGATCACCATGGTAGTGCGCCTCTCAGAGGAGCGCGCCAGGCTAATACTTTCTTGTCTGAAAGAGCTCGACAGGAATATAGTTGTCCCACTGAAATCTTTTCAGAGGCTCCTGGGGCATATGGCATCCGCTGCCGCTGTCACGCCACTCGGTTTGCTTCATATGAGACCACTTCAGTGTTGGCTTCATGATCGAATCCCCAGACAGGCATGGCATGGTACGCACCGGGTGCAAGTCACTCCGCTGTGTGGCCGCGCCCTCAGTAACTGGATGGATTTAGCTTTTCTACGGACCGGTGTGCCCCTAGGGCTAATATCCAGGCATGTTGTCGTGTCGACAGATGCCTGGGGGGCCATGTGCAACGAGCATGCAGCTGTGGGTTCGTGGTCCGGACCCCGCCTGCATTGGCATTTCAACTACCTAGAGCTGTTGGCAGTGTTTTTAGCTATCCGCCGCTTTTTTCTGGTGCTGGAGCAGAAACACATGCTGGTCAGGACGGACAGCATGGCGACGGTAGCTTATATCAACCGTATGGGGGGGGGGGGGGGGTATACGCTCCTGCCGCATGTCTCAGCTCGCTCGCCGTCTGCTCCTCTGGAGTCATATGTGGCTGAAATCGATGCGAGCCATTCACATTTTGGGTGAGCTCAACCATGCAGCCGATGCACTCTCATGGCAGCTAGTGCATCGAGGAGAATGGAGACTCCACCCCGATGCAATCCAGTTGATATGGGCGCGCTTCGGAGAAACCCAGATTGATCTGTTTGCTTCCCCCGAGAACGCTCGCTGCCAGCTGTTTTACTCCCTGACCGAGGCCCCCCTCGGCACGGATGCACTGGCCCACAGCTGGCCATTGGGCATGCGCAAGTATGCGTTTCCCCCAGTGATCCTAATCGCTCAGACCCTGTGCAAAGTCAGGGAGGACAAGGAGCAGGTCTTTTTTGTTGAGCCCCTCTGGCCCAACCGGACCTGGATTTCCGAGCTCTCACTCCTCGCAGCGGCCCCTCCCTGGCGCATTCCTCTGAGGGGGGACCTCCTCTCTCAGGGAGGGGGCACCATCTGGCACCCACGCCCAGATCTATGGAACCTCCATGTGTGGTACATAGACGGAGCTCTGAAGACTTAGGTGACTTACCACCCTCGGTAGTTAACACCATCACTCAGGCTAGAGAACCCTCTACGAGGCATGCCTACGCCCTGAAATGGAGTCTATTCGCTAAGTGGTGCGCTTCTCGTAGAGAAGAACCCCGAACTTGCCAGATTAGTGTTGTGTTATCCTTCCTTTAGGAGAAGTTGAAGCGTAGGCTGTCGCCCTCCACACTGAAGGTTTACGTGGCTGCCATCTCCGCTCATCATGACGTGGTAGATAGCAACGTGCTCGGGAAGCATAATCTAATCATCTGGTTCCTCAGAGGTGCGCGGCGTTTAAATCTACCCCGCCCCCCTCTTGTGCCCTCTTGGGATCTCTCTGTAGTCCTGGCGGGTCTGCAGAGGAACCTGTTCGAGGCACTCGAGTCAGTATCTCTTAAATTTCTGTCTATAAAGACAGCTCTGCTGACCGCATTGGCATCATTTAAGAGTTGATATCTGGAGGCATTTTCAGTTGGCGAATTGTGCCTTGAATTTGGGCCGGTTTACTCTCACGTTATCCTGAGACCCCGCGCCCAGCTATGTGCCCAAGGTTCCTACCACCCCGTTTAGAGATCAGGTGGTGAACCTACAAGCGCTGCCCTCGGAGAAGGCAGGCTCAGCCCATTCACCGCTTTGTCCCGTTCGCGCATTGCACCTTTACGTGGAACGAACGCAAAACATAAGATCTTGTGAACAGCTCTTTATCTTTTATGGTGGTCGGCAGAAGGAAAGTGCTGTATCAAAACAGAGGTTGGCCCACTGGTTAGTTGATTCCATCACGCTGACTTATGAATGCCAAGGCAAGCCGCGCCCTCTAAATGTGAGAGCGCACTCTACTAGAATTGTCGCTTCCTCCTGGGCGTTAGCACACGGTGCCTCTCTCACAGATATCTGCAGAGCTGCGGGCTGGGCGACACCTAATACATTCGCAAGGTTTTATAATCTTCGAGTGGAGCCGTTTTTCTCCAGATTATTGGTTAACCCTGGTCATTCGGGAGAAAATTAGGCTTAGTGTCAACAAACGCTTGCTGCTCCAGGCTCCCTAACCCAGAGATGCGGGTGCATTTATTATTCTACTAGTAAGTTTACCTTTTCAGGCGAAACCTAGAGAATTCCTCCGAGTCCCCCAGCACCTGACTCAGCAGAGGATTCAAGTGCATGGCTCAGCGTGTTGTCTGGTATGCCCCCTTGTGATCAACCCGCATACTGAGGTTCGTTGCCAGCTATGTGCAGTCCCCTATTTTGGTGATGCCATATGCATTTCTACCACGGTGTGTTCCCCCCTTTCAGGCGGTCCCGTGTCTTCCCTAACAGCTAACCAGCCTATCGTATGTAGTACTCCCCCTAACTAGGGCTAGTCCATATGTTTTGTTGTCATCAAATCTCCCCTTTTTGGGTAGCAGATGACCTCCACAGCGTCCTCCCCCTTCGGGGACTGGCACGCTTTCCCAACGTACTGTCGTATTCAAAAATTCCTAGTCTATATTAGCTAGGTGAAGGCACATTACGACTCCCGCTAATAAAATTATTATTCCCATGTTAATGGTAATTAAGGGCCTAGGGACGTTGGAAGGTTGCGCTTTTGGTGATGTCAGTGCGCTCACGCCTTGCTTGGCAATCTGCACATCAGGAGCGTGACAGGCTTAGCTGCTGTGGCGTTTTCCATACAGTCTCTCATTGTCTGAGGTCATCAGGATCAGCTGTGGAGCGAAGCTTCGCCAATGCAAATTAGCATTTCATTGGCCCGTTTTCTTGATCTTCAGAGTGATTGGTCATCTAGCAACTCCCATTGTCTGAGATTCAGACACACGTCTGAACTTCTGGGTTACAGAAGTAACCATGACGTTCTCCAGGAACAGGGTTGGTGACCCCTGATCTGGACTTGTTATATACTACAACAGACTTGTTTTTTTTTTTTTTTTTTCAGATTTTTTTTTTTATCTACATTGAACACATACACATACACACAAGTGAACACATACACACTGTGAACACACACCCGTTGCAGTGGGAGGCCATTGTTGTGGCACTTTGCTCAAGGTACTCATGTCAGCCATGGTATTGTGGGTGGTGAGAGCACTGGTTGTGTACTCTAAGACATAGCAGTCAGATGCAAATACTGCCACTGTGCATTGTCTTGTTCTGTGTGCGTACTTGAAGAAGATTGGTCTGGTAATATTGTCAATTAGTTTGTCACATCTTCATTCACCTCCTTTAGGGAACAGAACCAAGATGTTTTATATATTGATTTGTCAGGTCAGTTATTTTTAAAGACACAGAGGGTAAATGTGGAAGGATGGAAATAAAAATCTATGTGTCCTCACTTAAAAAAGGGTTTCCATTACAAGACAAGGTATTGTATTAGCATACAACTTGTTACATTTAAATGTCACTTTTATGGATATAATGAATACTGTGACACCATGTATTTAATGCTAATGTGTAATTGGCACATTTCATTCTATTTGATGTTTTTTTAAGATTTCTGTAGAAGACAACTGTGGTTGGACAAAAGACACCAAATTTGACACCAAATTAGAAAAGGTATGATTTCAAAACATACCTTTTTACTGTACTATAGATGGTCAGGTTACTAATCACTTCTGGCACACGCAATGATCTTTTTTTCCATGTGAGATATTTTGGCAGCAGTAAAGGAACAGAATACCATAGCAGAAGCGCCAAAGTCAGCCCTGACACCATCAGAAAAGGTATGATTCCAGGCATTTGTACCTCTATTTCATTGAATGTAACATAGACATGGTCAATATTCTTACTGACAGATTTTTTGGAATAATATATAAGAAAATAATATAAGGAATAATAAAAGAAATAATTATACAAATGTGAAAAAGACAAATAATTATACAAAAGTGAAAAAGACAAGATGGCGGCGCGTACACATCAAGAGGCTCGGTGTCTCTCTAGTTTCTGCAATTTTGCAGTATTTTTCCTGCTTATTTTGGGTCTTCTCATGCAAAACAGTTGTGCCTTTACATCGTACACCCGACAGGAGATTTTGGATATTAGTTTGTGCATTCCGGACAGTTTTATCAGCAATCTTCGACTCATTCATGAGATCGCTAAAACACCCGAGGCTGAGCACCCTGCCTGGCCAGGCGGAAGTGCCCGAAGACGGCTTCGAGACCGTAAACAGAGATTGGGAAAGCGTGGCAGGCTAAGAGCTAAGCTAAAGCTAACACCACACTGGCTCTCTTTACCCAGCATCTTTCTTGCCAATGTACGGTCTCTGGTGAACAGAATGGATGAGATTCGACTGCACATCAATCACAGCAAAAGATTATGGAACTGTAATGTCATGATTTTCACAGAAACATGGCTAAATGGCGGGATACCAGACAACGCTGTATCTCTCACTGAGCACCACACATTCCGAGCAGACAGAACGGCGGATGACTCCGGTAAGACCAGAGGCGGAGGATTATGTATTTATGTTAACAAAGCTTGGTGCACAAGCTCTGTCATTGTCGGGAGACATTGCTCTGTTAACCTGTAATTTCTAATGGTTAAATGTAGACCGTTCAGCTCTACCATTATAACTGCCACTTATCTTCCTCCCAATGCTGATGCCAAGCTTGCTATGAATGAACTTCATGCGGCCATCAGTAAACAACAGACTGCTCACCCGGAGGCTGCCTTTATTGTTGCGGGGGATTTTAATCACTCAAACTTAATGACAGTGCTTCCCAAATTCCATCAAAACATTTGCTGGCACACAAGGGGAAACAAAACTTTGGACCATGTATACACAAACAAGGCTGAAGCCTACACTGTGACCCCCCTCCCCCACCTAGGTCAATCAGATCACCTTTCTTTGTTCCTCACCCCCAAGTACTCACCTCTCATTAACCGTGTGAAGCCATCAGTGAGGACTATCAAAGTGTGGCCAGCGGGGGTAGACTCAACACTTCAGGACAGGTTTCAACACACAGACTGGAGTATGTTTGCTTCCCAGGCCACCTGTGGCTCTCACACAGACATAGACAGTTACACTTCCTCTGTTTTGGAATACATCAACACCACCATAGACAGTTTTACAACCCAGAAACAGATCACCACATACCCAAATCAAAAGCCATGGATGAACAAGGAGGTGCGCCTCCTGCTGAGGGCACGCAACACTGCCTTCAGATCAGGTGATGCACAGGCCTACAGCACTTCCATGGCTAATCTGAAGAGGAGCATCAAAAAGGCCAAGCACTGCTACAAACTAAAGCTAAAGGAGCACTTTTCAAACTCTGATCCTCGGCGCATGTGGCAGGGCATCCAGGCCATCAGCAACTACAAACCCAGCCATTCCACACCCACAGCCACAGATGTCTCCTTCCTGAACGAGCTAAATGACTTTTATGCCTGCTTTGAAAGAGACAATAAAGAACCCAAGACCAGGATCACTTCCTCAATCGACCACTCACCTATCACACTTACCTCCTCAGAAGTCTACACCGCACTGAGTCGGATCAATGTGCGTAAGGCTGCTGGACCAGACGGTATTCCTGGATGCGTCTTCAAAGCATGTGCAGAACAGCTCGCTGGGGTATTCACAGACATTTTCAACCTGTCCCTTAACCTAGCAGCTGTGCCAACATGCTTTAAAACCACCTCTATCGTGCCAGTGCCAAAACACTCTAGCCCAGCATGCCTGAATGACTACCTCCCTGTAGCACTCCACTCACACCCATCATCATGAATGGCTTCGAGCGGTTTGTCCTGGCGCATCTGAAAGATTCTCTCACATCCACTGGACCCACACCAGTTTGCCTACCGTGGCAATAGAAGCACAGAAGATGCAGTCTCCATAGCACTGCACTCTGTACTCACACACCTGGACAATAAAAACACTTATGCACAAATGCTGTCCTTGACTTCAGTTCAGCATTCAACACTGTCGTACCCTCTAAGTTAATGATTAAACTTAGAGAGCTGGATATCGACACGTCTCTCTCCAACTGGGTTATGGACTTTCTGACTAACAGACCTCAGAATGTTAGATCAGGCCACATCTGCTCCACCACCGTCACACTCAACACTGGTGTACCTCAGGGCTGCGTGCTGAGCCCCTTTTTCTACTCCCTTTTTACCATCGACTGTAGGCCCGTGAACAAATACAACACCATCATCAAATTTGCAGATGACACCACAGTGATTGGTCTAATCAGCAACAAAGATGAGACTGCATACAGGGAGGAGATACAGCATCTGGCCACTTGGTGCACCTACAATAATCTGCTCCTTAACACCACCAAGACCAAGGAGCTCATTGTGGACTTCAGGAAGGGATGAACAGGCTCACATGATCCCATCCACATCAATGGGATGGCCGTTAAGCCCATCTCATTCTTCAAGTTCCTAGGGACCCACATCTCAAGGGACCTCTCCTGGACCACCACAGAGAACATCACAGAGACTCCACTTCCAGCTATAGAAGACATCCAGAAAAAACACTGTCTGAGCCGAGCACGCAGTATTCTTAAGGACTCCTCTCACCCTGCTCACAGACTGTTTTCTCTCCTGCCTTCCGGCAGGCACTTCAGGCTCCCTCGGACAAAAACCAGCAGACTGAGGAACAGCTTTTTCCCCAGAGCTGTCTCCCTGTTGAACTGACCCACTGACTCTTTTGACGCCCACATACACCCGCCACTGTCCTCATAAATTATACTCCTCACAATCACTGCACTATTTAACATTTGCACATTTAAAAATTGCACATATTCATTGCACTGATTCATTTATTTGAACTGTACATACCCATTGTACAGATACATTTGTAATTGTTTATCTATCTGCACACTTCTCATTATTAATAAGCAACCTACATTGCACTGATTCATTTATGTGAACCATAGATGTACATTTGTAATTATGTACACACCCACTGTACATACATTTGTAATTGTTTATCTATCAGCACACTTCTGATTATTAATGTCAACCTGTATGTATAATCAACCTGTATATAATGTTCATCGTACATCCATCTGTAAATATCACCATAGTTTTTCTATAACTGCACGTTATAATTTATACCTGTATTCTGCACTTGCTGCTATTGCACTTCTGGTTAGACCTAAACTGCATTTCAAGAGTTCGCCCTTAGATATGCTTAGCGTTTATAGCAGGTTTGG